>CM060838.1:61290000-61700000 GCA_030762175.1 Metallyticus violacea
TTTTGTGATTCCTAGAGTTGAGATGACAATTTAATATATGTTTAAATTGCTTTGTTGTCCAACAATCTATGACTTCAGGAGGAAGGGAGTTCCAGATACTGGGAACTGACATGCTGAATGAGGTTGAGTAGAAAAGTGTTCAATGACGACAGACAGACAGTAAAGTGATATTCCGGGTTTGAGATAGGGACAGGCATACGAAATGAGAGAGGAGTGGAGGTACGGAGGAATTTCAACAGGGCAAAAGAAATACCTACAAGGTTCTTTCCACACTTTATCTATGTTTGCATACGCATAAGGTCAGTGCAAGATGGCTGCCCCGAATTCTTTCAGCAATTACAATGTAATTGCGCGTGGAATTTTGTCGGAAAATTTTGAGCATTTGTTGCGTAAAAGTGAGCGCAGTATTGGAATGCATCGTCAGAGGTAAGAAAAGAATAACTCTCTTTCAAGAATAAAATCAATGGAGAGAGTGAAAAACTCCGTAGAAAGACCAAGATAACACATCCACGCAGATCATGGCGACATTTATGTCCGACTGCAAAAGGATTCTGCTGATAGACTTCAAAGCAAGGAACGGTACTAAGTACTAAGCTGAGCTACTGGACAGATGCGCAAGGCATAGAGAATTGAAATGCTGAATAAAGAAGTTCATCCATTGAGAAATTCACCAGTCCACACTGCTGCTGCTTCCAGGAACTGAAATCTGACGTTCGAGGGCGGAGATTCACAACGGTAACAGTTCGAGAGGATCCGAAGTTTAAATTCTGACTTTGGGTTTTTTCGTCGTTTCCCTTGGTCACAGAGTCGAAAGTGCCAGGTAAGATGGGCTGATGCGAAGTGTTGGTGGCTTGTCCCAGTGTCTATCATGGGAACAATCCTTCTAATAGGCTCGAACTTTCCGTTCTTCACTGCCTTAGGATCCTGGCTGCCAAGTGCTTCCCTCACCCCATTCCTTCCTCCCAGAAGTGCCCCCACTGGGGGCGTAGGCACAAACGGCCAGGCCATGAGCCAGGATGAAGTAGGGAAATATCTTCGTAACCAACAATTTAATCCAATGTATACTCTACTTGGAGTACATTTAAAATTATGTAGTTTTTTAGTTTTAAATCATTCGAGATCACTTACAAATATTTAGGAAATTGTGTTTTACGTTAGGTTTATTCTTAATTGGCCATTTAACATTTGCTGCGGGTATAATTTATCGTATAAATCAAACTGACTATCAGAAAGCAATGAGCAAGTAATTTGCAAAATAAAATGTTAAATATACTCATATCGCAAACAATCTACTCGCCTTAGGCATCCGCTTTAGCTAAACGGATATGCATACATAAAAACACCGGGAGTGTCTATTGCAGTCTCTAATAATGCGAATTCAATTCAAGGTGTAGTCCGCTCAACTCTAATTTAATGCAACGATTATGTAAATCATTATTATGGTAATAATATGATCTGGAAAATGAGATAAAAGAGTGTAGAAGCAAAACACACCAGTTAGTTCTCATTATCACATAAGAAAGTGGAACGAAAGCAACAGTATAAAAAAGCAAATTTTCTATCTATTATAAAATGTGTTCCTAAGCTAAATATCATTAAACTTACTTAAAATATTTCATAAAGGATGCAGTTTTAAACTTCAACATACAAAAGTCAAATACCCACAAAAATCTATTTTGAAATAAAAGTTTAAAAGTAAAGAAAGAGGTCTCCAAAACACTCACTCCCAAGAAAAACATTGAAGTACTACGGCGGTAGAGAGCAGTGGATTGTCTTACTTCAGGTTGGGTCGATTGCACAAAATGGTGAAGATTAATGAAAGTGATGAGAAGCATTTGTTGGAAAAATCGCTGGAAAACAGACGCAATTTTATCTGCAAAAATTTCACTTAGAAACGTTCGGAACGAACCAGGGTCGCCGTGATGGAAAATAAACGGGTAAAACTTGATTCCAAGCACCAGTTAATATTTCATTATGTATTATTGGGCTATGACACCTCATTAGCTGTAACCAATGACTGATTTTACATGTTGGTTCATGATTTACCCATCTTGACGCCTCTTGTGCGTTGCTCTTCTGTTATAAACCTCAATAGTGGTTAATATTAATATTAACTTGTGACAAAATTTCCTTATTATATTAAATTTTATTCATAACATTATCACTATTATTGTTATTTTAGATTATCAGTTCAGGGGAATAAGTTATCTATTAGCAGTTTCTTTTATTTTAAAGGAATATTATCATTAATGCATCGAAAGTGGCATTGTTTTTTTCTAAACGAAGACCATGCGAAGTAAATTGTTAGCAAAATATGTTTTCCTTTCTTTGAATCTCTGGAGGTTTCAATTTTCAGCATACATTACCCATTCGGGTCAATGATGATCTATCTTCTTTCCGGCTGCAATTTTTGGGTCAACATAGGGTTCCGCTCCTTCCAGGCATCCCAACTACAGAAGTGTAGCACTCTTGCCAGACTGGAGACCGATTGACTGTGGTGACATTGACAATTTTTTGGAAGGGCGGTAAAGTGACCAAACGCTTAAAGACTATTAAAAACCATTTTTTTGTGGGGGGATTGAAATGTTAATTAAAACACGTGAGAAGCTTATTGCAATAAAGGGTAACTATATTTAAAAATGAAATATGGTTTTTGTCTTTATCAAACCTAGAAAGTGGTTAGGCCGAAAACTTATGGATCTACCCTCCTGTGTTTAAAGTGGTAGAAAATGCTCTCTATAAAGTTTTCTTCTGTGAGGACTGCTGACGCTTTTTTCGTGCGCGCCTAGCTCTTAAAATTTCTTAAAGTTATTCACCAAGACATGAGTTGCTGAACGATTCGCTATCTTAAAATTAAGATCATGAAAAAATTCGAACTTAAGATCAATAAAAAGGGCTACTCAAAAAATGTTGAGAATCATTTTTTACTTGGGAAATACAGAGTCGAGATTAGTATAGCCTTTTTCGAAGCAGACTTCATTGAATCGTGTGCACTTGACTCAACGTGCTGGAAACCATTTTTTAACAAGTCTTCAGAGCCTGTTTCACCTTCACGATAGCCGTTGATGAACCAAAACGCTGGCCCCACAGCTTGTTCTTGAGATGAATGAACAGAAAAAGTCGCACAGAGTTTGGTCCGGGCTGTATGGAGTATGTGTGGCACAAGTTCGATGTTTGTTCTTGTCAAATGTTGAGCAACAATATTGCAAACGTGAGGGCGTATATTGCCCTGGTGAAGGCGCAATATGAAACTCAGGGCGTTTTCGTTGAACGTGTTTAGCAGGACACTCAAAGTAGTCTTTAATACTCCTTTATAAAGCACTGTTTGCGGGAGGACTTCATGTTGATAACTATTCCACGACAGTCGAAAAACAAAATCAACATCATCTTTCCTGCCAACTGAAAAACCTGTCGGAGAACCAAGCGCTTTCCAGATTGAGCTGGCCTGTTTGCTTTCCGGAATCGTATGGTGAGGTCGAGTGTAATGATGGAATTCAAGTATGCCTCGCCATGCTCCGCAACAAGACGCTCCCGACACAAGTCCACTCGCACTACCTATAGTTCAGGCGCCAGCATCTCGGTTCCCCCTGGATAACCCTGATTTATGTAGAAACACGTCCGTCCTTAAACCCCCGAAGTGCGGTTAATTGCGACAGAACATCATCGTCATATCCTTGCTGTAAGATTGCGTAAGCTTCCATACCGGATTTCTGCAGACGGAAGCAAAATTTCATAGCAGTATATTGCTCATCACAGAACGGCTACATTTTACGCGACCGACTAGTAAACACGCTCCCTTTCCTGGGGTCCTGTACTAGTATGCATACGCGTATACGCTTCCAATTTTTTTCCCCCACTAATTATGTCAGATCTGTTCTTATGAAAAAAAAAATCACCCTTCTATTTCCACTGTGTAATGAGTTTTTACTGACTAATCGTCGTAATTCTCTTGAAACATAGGAATTTTATAGATATTATGTCCTACATAAATATGAGCGGTCTAACAATTTATAATTACCGCTAAACACAATAAGTGCAGATTTGCAAGCGTTCATTTCTTGTAACCAGCACCAGTTTTGTAGGAATCGACAAAATACCTTACTCGAGCACACTGGCTGGTATAGCGTTTTTTCCACATATGAAGTTCGGAATAGTGCTCAATGCGTTTGAATTTGAATGGTGTTTAAAGCCCGTTTTTACTACTAAGGCACCACAGGCGATGGGCACTGATGATACATGAAATGAAATGATATATTGGGAAGGGATTTATTTTTAAGGAAGGAATCGTTCCAGGCCTAAGATTAGAGTACCTCCCCGGCATTTGCCAGTTATGGAGACTGAGAAAACCTGGAAAAAACCTCAGTCAGGGAGGACGGTCCTGGCGGTATTCAAACCCAGACCTCCCGCTCACGAGTCCGTGCCTTAACGACCTCAGCCACCCATGGTGGTCATCAGTGCGTTTGAGGTATTTAAAAAAAAAAGGAACCTACGCAAATTTGTGTAAGTCCATGTAAAACATTATAGAAGAACGTAGAGAATGTTTAAAGGAAGAAATTATATAATGAAACTAAAATTTTCCCTAAGATTGAAACAGTTATTGTGTATGTGGCTTTTTTTTTTTGCGTGAAAAATGTGATTATATTTTACACGAATTGCAATAAAAGCGAAGTTTATGAAATAATAAACACGATTTACAGAAAATTCCTTAATAGACACAAAATCGGGTGAGTTGGTTATCATCATCACTTCAAATAACTTCTAAATGAAGTTGCTACTAATGATTTCAAGACGAAAGACAGAGAGAGATTCTCAAATTTAGCGTGTATAGAGCTTTGGGAATAACAGGGATAATATTTTCAGATAGAATTATATTTTTTAAACGGTACACACTATTCGCTTAGAACTGAAAGGAATTCTTATTATGTCGAATCCAGACCCGAACCGTGAAAGGTTTTCGAATCCCCCAAATCTTCCCAATTTTTCATATAATAAATTATTATTATTATTATTATTATTATTATTGTTGTTGTTATTATTATTACACGCGCTATACCGCCACGGGTGGAGTTCTGTTGCCCGACTGGCAATGATTGATAGCTTATCGGCTGATGTAATTCCCGCCACCGAATCGGTAATCAATGGTTGGATGACTTCATATTTTAATTTCATTTATGCCTAGCCTTTTAAACTTTAAACTATTAAACATTCTTAGAGGTACCAACATGTATGTTTCAACCTGTTTAGTTTATGAATGATTATTTCTCGTTCTAAAATTTAACTTTATATGTTTTGTTACCTTACTATGTAATGAACACGTGATACTGATTTCATTGTTGTCACTTACGGTTCCGCCTCTTAAGGTGTGCAAGTTGAGACATGTTCAGTTCCGTCTACAGCAAAATGGAGATGACATGCAACGAACAATATGCTGTTCTGAAAGTTCATATCGTTTCAACAAATCTTCACTGAAGCCTATGCATTATTACAGGAGACCTATGGAGAGTCTGCTCTTCTCTTTAACAGAAGAAGAACAGAAAACCACGAATAATTCACAAAATTCCGCTGCATGATGAAAAGATTAGTGTGTGGTGTGCCTAGCAGCAAATAGATTAATAGAACCTATATTTTTTCAAGATGCTGTAAATTCGGAGAGCTATTGCACATAAATACCAGCATATTTTTGAACAATTAACTAATATGCATATGTTCAACAAGATTCTGCCACAGCCCACACTACCCTTGATTCTTTGGAAGCTATAAGGGAGGTTTTTGAAGCAGAATTATTTCTAAAGGGATATGACCCGTACGTTCCCCAAATCTTACCGCGTGGCGAACCCAGAAAAAATAGAATCTAAATAAATAACCTACAATATAGATGAACTGAAGCGAAAGACAATATAAGAGCAGAAATTAGAAGGATTACAAAGAAGAACTTTTATGTGTGATTGCAAATTTTATGAAAAAAGGTGGAGAATTTGTATACCGAATACCACTTTAGAGCTACTGCTGTTACAAGAAATGATGACTATGTGCAAGCCATAGAATAATAAATGTTTATGAATAGAATACTCGGGAAATTACGGTCTAGAATGCAGCTGTTTACTTCGCGCTCTACCGGCTTCCTCCCACCCACTTTCTCGGATCAAGCGTGACGTGAACTCTCTGTACATGTATCATATCGCGCTGAGAAGGCAAAATAACGTAGTTGACTGGTGTATTTACTTTTAAAAAAATAAATGCTTATCTAAAAATCCTAACCAAAATGCCCTTGAAATCTAAAAATATTACCCAAAATTGAAATATATATATATAAATTACGGAAAAATTGCCTTAAAATTTATATTTTGTAATTTTCAGCATATACAGAATTTATATCATGAACTTACATTCCAACGTGGATAATTCGATTTATTGGATAATTTGATTAGAAGTCTATCAGCTTGAACTTACTATTGAAAACAAAATTAAAGAAGTTTGTTCAATCACAAAAATGTAAAAATTAGCGCTGAGGGTGGCCAAGGTTGTTATGGCGCGAACTCATGAGCGGGAGGTCTGGTGTCCTCCCTGATTGGGGTTTTTCCAGGTTTTTCTGTCCTCATAAATGAGAAATGCCGGGAACGTACCCTAAACTTAGGCCTTGAATGTTTTGTCCTTAAAAAATCCTTTTTCAATATATAATTTCTTGTATTATCGGTTCCAACGCCTGTAGTGCCTCAGTATTAAAAACGGGCGATAAACGCTATTAAAAAAATGTAAACCTTTCATTTGGATAATTCGAAGGTAGGATTTTATTAAAAATAAACAGTATTTATTTCTGAATTCTAATTTAAGTGTGTTAATAGATATTTCCAAGAATTTTAGTAGAGTCAGATTGCAAACAAAATAATGTAATTTCAAAGATAGCTGTATGGAAGTAGCTATTCGCTTGTACTGATTCTGTAGCTTTCGCCCTCTCAGTAGTGTGGGGTTTCCAGAATAGCTACGTTGCCCCCCCCCCCATCTCCTCAATGAAGTGGGTATTCACCACTTTCGTGTGCAGTCGTTTGTTCTTCAAGCCATTTCTTGCATTAAGATTAGTCAGAACAAAAAAATTGTTAAAATTTTGTTAACTGTGATGAAGTTAGTAACCAAAGGTCCCTAAGTTGTTAGCAGTGATTTCTCCATGTACAGTACGTTGTTCGCAATATGAATGGCTGTGTTCTTGCTTATAATTATAGAAAACAGAAACTCTAAAAGAGTTGGAGAAAAGTATGAGAAAGAAATATGACATCCCTATGGACTGTGCAATATTACGAACTTATTGAAATGTGTTTTTCAGTTACTCTAACTTAATATTTATGAAGTTTTGTCTTGTACTACCGGACAACACTCAAAAGTTTTAATCTAAGTTCCAGTGCATGTTATTTATTTCTGTTAAAAAAAAAGTTGTTTACCGATTTTATTCAATACACTAAATGCTTTTGCTAGCTCGAAAGCTAGATAATTTGATTTTTTGTAGCTCTTTGGAGTTCGAATCAGAGTTCACCTATTTGCGAGTAGGGTTACTGCATAAGAAGCAAGGAAAAATAGTTTAAATGTTACTCAAATCCGGTCGTGTTAGAAGTTCTTTTGTTAGCTTCCCTTATAGTCTAAGAGTACATGAAAAGTGTTGCTTGTGCTATTTGTAGTTCCTCCTTTTGGATTCATTCAGTTCAATTAGGAATGAACTTGATCCATGTTAAATTGCAATTAAATTAATAAGTCGAGCATTGAACTGCCATATTAAATCTTACCTATATTTCCGATTGTTCATAACATCCGGTTGCAGCTACCTTTCTACTTATAAAATAAAAATTACGTTAACAGCTTCTGTTCACTTTGTGGCGTTTTTTTTTTAATTGTAGGGTGGAAGTCAGGGGTGAATTTAGATTATTATCTAATCACCCCGTTGAGGCGCCAATTTAGTGGCGGTTATGGTTAGTTACAAGCAGCCACAAGTTGGGAAACCACTTTGGAGCGGATTGAAAATGGTGAGTAGGGGGATGCGGAAGTCTGGACGATGCGTTGGATTAACCAAGAATTTTGTTAATTTTAATGGGGTGACGTGTGAACTATTTCCGCCCACTCACGGCTCCTTTGATGGTGTCTTGACGCTAGGGTTTCTTCGCAGCCCCGGCTATGTTGTGCTGGTATTTTGGAAACAATTTCTTGTCTCGAGGGAAAAGGAGATAGAATACACTTGTTGTGACGATAACAGCCTTGCTTTATTCAGTTGCACTCAACCGCCACGGGTGGCCGAGGTGGTTAAGGTGTGGATTCGTGAGCGGGAGGTCTGGGGTTCGAATCTCGCTATGACCGTCCTCCCTGACTGAGGTTTTTTTCTGGTTTTCCTCAGTCTTCATAACTGGGAAATGCCGGGGATGTACCCTAAACTTAGGCCTGGAACGTTTCCTTCCTTTAAAAATAATCCTTTCCCAATATATCATTCCATCTCATATATCACCAGTGTTCACCGCCTATGGTGCCTCTGTAGTAAACATGGGCGTTAAACACGACTCAAAAAAAAAGTCAGTTGCTCTGGGTGTCACGGGGTTCACAATTTGGAAATGTTTTATTGAGGAATTCTTAAGAAGTTCTAAGAGGCGCCGGCACTAAGCTGACACGACCTTTTGTCTCTCAACACTCCAACAGTTTTTATAAGGAAAGCTCTCCGCACCAGATTTTCGTCCTTTCTATTAATAAATTATTACCTACGGACATTACCTAATAACTGACTACAGACGGACAGTACTTAATTATTCGAAAAGGTTCTTCCCGGAGGGCATTTTTCTGCTAGCTCTCGCTTTCACCATCGCTCAACTGTTTTCCTGTTCTATCGTCCTCGACTGTTCTGACCTTCTCTCGTATATCCTCTGCCGTATACTCTCCTTTTGCCTCGAAAACGTCTGCTTTCGTTCTTAGAATCATTATATCAAGGTTACTCTTAATTTTGCTCCAAGCCATTTCTTGATATGTCCAATTGGTATCCCGAAAGGGTTTTTATCCACTTGTTTATTTAGAACGAACTGCTATTGCTGAAGGGAAGAGAGCACTGACCTTGGTGATCTAATAACGGACCTTTCTAGTGCAACCTTCAAAACTTCGGATATGATGGCTGGTTCGCTCCTCTAAAGAAATCTTAAGACTTCTCCACTTTGGTATTTCTATTTCATGGAACGTTCGTACATTTCAAATATACATTGTGAGATATGTGTATTGAGAAAAATATATGAAATAAATATATAACCTTAATCTAGGCAACAATACATGATATGCTTAATTCAGATGACAACGATAATTGCCTAGAACGTTCATGTTCGGGGAGTCCCCGTCTCAACTTGTATCCCAATTCAACAAAGATCGATACTCTATTACATGCACAGAAACCCTTTCGTGGAGACTTAAGAGGACTTGCAACAGAGGTTTACAGTAAGACCCGCAGTTTGCTGAACGCCGACATGAAACGAACATTATGGAAATCTCTTCCGCCCTACTGCGGTTGCACTCCCAAGTGATTCATGTTCTCTCTCACGGTCTCTCAAGCTATGTACCATGCACTGGAAGCAATAATATAAACGATATATCTTTGCTAAGTCAATAACAAACAGTAGTGTGCATATATAAAATGTCCATCATTCACCCAAGCGTATCGTACGAGGGGTGTTCAATAAGTAATAGTCATACTTTTTTCATTTTGACAACATACCTTTACACGTCCTCATAATTTTAATGAGTTTTCTCAAAGCAGTTCCCCTTTCGTGCAATGCAATGCAATACCAGTCTTAAAATACATGCTGGAAACTGTTCCTTCAGAATCGCATTCTTCACCACTGTTTCTGGTAATGGAAAATACCTCCTATGGTTGTGCTTCTTCAATTTGGGTAAAAGGAAAACAAACGTTGAGCTAAAACTAGACTATCGGGAGGGTGAGGAACAATTTCTCATTTATTTTTTCTTATATATTCAGTAACTACATTTGCAATTTACATAATCGTGGTGTAACTTCCAGTTTGTTGCAAGTAAATGTGGCCTTTAGCGTGTTATATGTCCTGGAGAGTTTCAGGACATCTCTGCAATAAGGTTACATTTGTGTATGCAGATATGACATGCTAGTAAACCACTCCTTCAATATTGAAAAATGAAATGACCATAACTTTCCCACCAGAAGCAACCACTTTATGGAGATTTCCATACAAAGCTTTGCTGTTTACTCTCAGGATAGAAATGATGTAGCCAAATTTCATCAGCAATGACTACCTTTGAAAGAAACTCCGCATCTTCCTGTAACATCATCTTCAACTGCATGTAAACCTGCATGCGTACGTCAATTTGTTCGGAAATCAGCAGTCTTGGAACCCACCGAGCACAAACACGTCTCATGTGCAACATTTCAGTCACTAACATGGAGTGGGACTCATGAAATGTTCAGAATTTCTGAAAATGTTCTTAATGTTATTAGAGGATTCTCTCTCACAATAGCAGCAGAAGTGTTAATTTTTTCTTCCGTTAGAGCACAAATTGGAGTGTCTGATAAACCTATTTTTGAAAGTAATTGCTTCCCCTCTGAAGCTAAAATAATTGGCTTAGACACCCTCATAATAAATGATAAGGAATATGTAATGAAAAGTCGGCTTTGTAACGAAAGCGTGGTATTATAAGGAACGGTAACATTGACAAGGTATAATAAGAACATGATATTGTGTAAGAGCACGCTGTATATCCCAGTTAGTGAAACACATGTATAAACCGAAACATAGTAAGATGTAGAAGTAATAAATATTAAGGCTGACTTGCCTTGCCACACTGTGCATCCCAGAGGTGGCGTGACCTAAAGGGTTCTCACAGAAACACTTTCATAAACAAAAAGCAACCCTCTAACTAACTTAAAATATTATGTCTACGTGTGCATGTTATAGATAGACAGAATTATTGTGCTGATGAAGTAGTGTTTAGTTTTAAGCTTAACAAACCCAAACTATGAACCTCTTAGAACTTATGATGTCAGAACCTGGTGATTGTTGACTTCATGGTGGTGGGAAGTGTTTAACAATAAATCTTATGTCTAGACTAGGTGATAATTACCCCTCCTTTAGACATTACATTTGTATAAAAGATCCCTGAATTCATTCAGAGACAGGAGAGAAGCCTTGGTACTTGCAGGATCCACGACCACTTTATATAAGAATACCCTTTAATAAATACTAATACCTTTAACAGAGTTGTTTGAGTTATTTAGTATTCGTCTGAAAACACCCCGTCTTTTTTTGGAAGAGTCGACCTAGCTCGATTCCCCGATTGAATAAGGAAATCGTAGCACCGCATTAAACAGAAGAACATCACCAAGTTGTAAGTCAGTCGACGGACGTTACAGCTTGGACTTCGCTTAATAACATGCTGGTAGCATCTCGGCAGGTGGTTTTACAAATAAATTAATTATTGCCAAGTAAAATGTATATACCAATCAAGCTGTAAGGGTTAAAGTTATCTAATGTACCATACCTGTAAGGTTATTGTTGTCCCGTGTATTATAATTGCAAGTTTATTTGGTTTCCTATAATAAGATTGCAGTATAATGATGTTCTAGGAAAGTGTGTCTGAATATTATGAAGCAGCTGACTGTTTGGTTGCAAGCGGGCGACCAGACCCAACAGGCCATTAAGCTGACCTGAACTATGAATACAGAACCTGTTACTCGTTTTGTAAACAAATCCACCCTCGGATACTTCCTGGAATGGTAAGGCCGTGTCGTTGACAACTTTGACTTTGTAGGTTAAAGAATTTGCTTGATGTAATACACACGTTTCGCCGATACGGGGATGAAGAGACAGGCCGGTAACCTTTTCAGGAAAGTGCTAAGGGTGGAAGTTGTGGCAAGCATGTAGACCCTTGATCCAATAAGGAATCTAGGAGTATCTTATAAAATTGTACCCACCAATAGAAGCCCATATATTGGGAAAACTATTCCAGATGTTTCTGGAAGCTTAGGTTTAAACGGGAGATAGCGCTGGGTAAACCGAAGGAACACATAGTTTACTTAAGCTTGTGATTTTGCGGCCCGGCGACAGTTCTAAGGCAAGCAGCTGGCTCAGGCAGAGATCAGTATTGGTGATAGTTGCGCCAGTATTCAGATCAACTCAGTTTTCAGCGTGAGATTTTAGCGTTAGTTTATAGTTTAGTGTCAGTGAATTAGATCGATGATCAGGCATTCTATTCCATTAATTAGAGTTTAAGTCAGTGAGGTTTAAAACTGTCAAGAAGTTATATAGGACAAAGTTTTATAAAAGATTATTCTTAGACGTCAAAAGGAAGCTGTAATGACTACGCGAAAGTGGCATACACAGCATCTCAAACCCTTTAGGCAGTAATCCAATCTTCTCTCAACACAATAGACCGTGAACATTAAAGTGCAGTTCATCACGCAGCACAATAAATCTATTTATTCCATTGTCAACATCCGGTAATATCCCTTTCCCTGTTATCCACGGATAACAAAAATTCCAGCTAGAAGAGTCTCGCCAGAGCAACTGTAAGTCAGCGGGAAACTATCACCGAGGAAGAAGAAAACATCATTCCTGAGATAAGAACAAGCAGTCAATCATAAATATCTAGCCATTCAAAATCTTCTCCTCCATAATTAATAATTAATTAAACATTAATTAAAATAATTAAACATTTATCACCCCAATCATATCAATTTCCGCTGCACCTCTTTGAACATAATTTGTGACTTTCTGTTCTGTTCACAGAATCTATTGTTCATTAACGATATAAATGAACCTGCTTCATAAGAAAAAATTATTAAATGTGGATCTTACAATATCATCATGAATACTCTGTAAAACTCAATTACAGAAATTCGCTCCATTTTCGTTGTCATGCGGCTGTAATTCTTGAACTACAGTAACTCTAAAAGTTTCAATTTTAAAACCTTAGTAGCTGTATGGACTGAAGTTTTAGAAGCGCTTATTTCTGTGCTACGTGACTTAAAGACCTCAGGTCGAATGCCAGAGAGTCTGTCTACAAATTGCCTACACACTTGCCGGCATGAACCTGGCCTACACACTTGCCGGCATGAACCTGTTCTGATATAAGCATCGTACAAGAATATTCCTTAGTTGTAAAGTAAAATTTTCATCCGGCATTTCAATTATCTAAATAACTAATTTAATGCACACTCAGCACACGCACTTTAAACGTAATTCGAAAGAAGTAAAACACAGACAGCTCTTCAAACACTTCAAACTGTACAAAGCAAAGACAGGTAACATAGAACTTGTTTTCATTACCAGTACCTCGACCTGTGCTAAGCATTGCCGGAAACATGGGCTTGCGCAGCACTGATGGGAAATTACGCATGTAGAATACCGCTGTTTACTTCGCGCTCTACCGGCTTCCTCCCGCCCGCTTTCTCAGATCAAGCGTGATTCGAACTCTCTGTACTACTGCGGTGGGCCAATTATTTCACATATAACGATCATTTTTAAAGGGTTGTCGCAATAATGTGCAAAGGTTTCCTTAATGTGATATTCTGTAAGAAACAACACCTCGTTACTTATAGTGAAAAGTTCAATAAACAATTTATGCTTTGCCGGAAGAATGAAAGCAATAAATATCTCAACAGCAAATGTACCACAAGAGTTTCCAACAATAGTCTCTTAACTAAGGGCTTGAGCTGTAGCTGTACGACATACAATTTGAAATATTGCACCCAAAATAATGTACGATAACAAATTGGTACGGTTCCGCTGTGAATTGCTTTCTATGAAGCTACCGGAACGGGTATTGTTGTAACCAAGTACCATAATAATGTTTTCAGAGAGCCAATAAGTAGACTGTGAAAACATAGGGCGTTACCTAAGCAACAAATACAAACAAATTCTGCACCTTGCGCGTTTTCCTCGCTGCGCATTAGTTGCAGTAACGGATTTCTTGGTTGCAGTAGTTCGTTAGTTCGTCTTTCCGCCTTTTTAATGGTCCAAAAATAATAAATAAATAATGCCGAAAGTGAAGCAGCTGTTAGTTAAATAAATATCGCTACTGAGTTTAGAGATGTGTTTTTATCAGCTGATGGAAAATTTCTATTTTGTAAATTTTGTAAGGTTTAAAAATTCTCTATATATGTTGTCATCTGCTGCAATACTGAGAGAGAGAGAGAACTATTGATTGAAAGTAGCATCTTAATTATTGCATATAACTGTGGTGTAATTTTATTTTAGGACGTTTTACGAAATTTTAGTTCAGATTTTTGAAGCACTTTTATAGGATATTTTACATTATTAGGGTATCAAACTCGGAGCCTTTCTTATCACAACTACAACACACTCGAAGCAAATTGTTTATTTTCTGTACAGATAACTTTGGGGGAGGAAAGAACATCAATATATTTGTCTATAAAGAATTTTACAGGTATAAAGTGGGCTTGACATTAAGCACCTATAATTTTAGAATGGGGACGAATGATCTCAGAAACTTCAATATAGATCTACAGCCATCAATATGGATGAACGTCATAGCTATGTTGCGATGTGTCGTGTGTTCTTAGCCATTCAACTGTCTTTGTAGAAGGAGCAATCATAAGTAGGCTATACCTCAATCCAGTCATAAGTCACACGCTCCATTCAGTGTACACGAATTCGTGAAATTGACAAAGTGTTTTGAAAATGACATTAGCTAAGGTTCATGAACGGTTACTGCACTTTAATTTCAATTTATTAAACTACGTATTATTGTTTACTGTAATGACGTTTTGCCGTTGCTTGAAAGGAGGGATATTACTCATTGTTCCACGTATGAAGAGCTGGCTTTAGGCGTTTACATTAATGTATTACGGCATGTAATATGTAGGCTGCATGTTTGACAGCTTGAAGTAAGCTATTGGTTTTCAGTCCTCTTGACCAATCATAATCACAAATGTAGCTTTTGAATTAACGCCTGCGTACAACGAAGGGTCATTTACTTCTATTCTTGGCCTCTTTTCTACTTAGAAAACGTGGTATATTTTTCCGCATTGCTGCTTCTTATTCATAAATATATAAGGTTGAAATTTATAAAAAATTAATATCAGTTCCCATAATTGCAGCATATTTAAAAAAAAATAATAAAAATAAAAAGGAATTGGGAAATGCAATTTAACGAATGTTTTTATGAAAGGAATAATTATTTAAGTGTATACTCCATATTTGTTGTATTAGGCCTCGTTTCAGCAGTATTACTTTCAGTATATAATGTTGTAAAGGATACTTTTTTATTTTAACCCCCCCCCCAATTTCTACTCTTTGTCAAATCACTTTCTTGTTCATTGTTACATTTGGTCCCAGTATCTTTAAACCTCAGTTTCAACATCATGTAAATGCTATATATAACAGTGCAATATATATATATATATATGACAGGTCATTACACTGTCGGAGAGCGCCTGAAACTCACTCACTTCAGCGCGAGCAAAAACGCTGCTTCCGAAACACTTGGAGCATTTTGCTTCAGCGACGCATCATTACGTCTCACAGCCAACGAGATGGAACTGAAGTAGACATTTCTATTTCTCTTCAAGTTCATATATCATGGTCAGAAGCCAGCCAAGAGTATCTCACCATGCTTCCCACAAAATAAACACTACGCAGTCTTCTAGACCTTCATTCCACAGATACTTCTCTGACAGCAGTGAGATGTTCAAGATGCTTGTCTTAAAACACTTTATCTTCCATTCCAATCACTGCCGATATCCTCTTTCACAAACTTGAGACCCTTAAACATGAATTTTTCTTTCCCATTTGAGGAAAAACAATAATTTCGAGACAGATCCCTTCAGACTTTGATTTCGGGTTTCTGTGTCCTTTTAAAATTTTTATCACTAATAATATTTAATAAAATTTTCCTATTTCAGGCAGATATCCCTAAATAAAAATCTGCTAATGTTAGAATATTTCAAAATTTTATCATTAGAAACCAATGTAATAGCTTGCAATATAATTACAATTGGTTGTTTTCGGTTATATGAGGTTATCAGCTGCCAAGGAAAATAGCATAAGTTCGTATCCTGCATCGAATATCCTGTTGTAATGTTTCATCCGAAGTTTTTCCTCAGCCTGAAAAGATGAATAACAGATATCTTTAGGCGCCAAATTCCAAGTTTTTTCCCAATTCCTAACGGGAGGAATATTGTTGGGCCAATTACAGACTTGTTATAACGCAATAGTCATATTTTATTTTAGGTTAGTTTTTTTTTTTTTTTCATAGGAACCTTAAAGCACTTTAGGTTACACTTTTTATATCTCCTATTAATTTGGTTAAGTTCATATATATTTCTAATATAAGTTCAATTTTAACTAGCAAATTAGTGATTGTCTTTTATACAAACACAAGTTATAATTTACAATAAATCAAATTACCATGGTGTAGTTAAAAATGTATAGAAAAACACTTAAATAATACAACTAGTTTTAACACTAGTGAGTTGCAGTCACATTTTAAAATGATGTTGAACTTATCAAGCCTCAGCACTCCTCCACAAACTAAAGAATTTATCACTCTGATTGCGAATTGTGTAAATTAATTGTAGTTCATGATAAACGCCTACTCTAAAATATGATAAGAATGAAGAAACCACATCATTTTGAAAAATAATCGGGATTGTTAAAGTTAAAAGGAATATATTTGAAAAATATTCTATTTTCACCCCTTTGACTTCTTTCTTCAGCTTTTTTACCCTGGAATTTGCTACTCAGTTTCCTCTGTCCTCCTTGTATGCACTTCCCATTCTAAATAGGCACATCTCTCTTCTGCTTGGAACCTATTATGTAACTCTCATTGGCCATCGGTTATCTGACATACTTTGCTCAAATGTGTACAGTTTCTAAAACTTCTTCAAAACTGCACAGAAGTCCCATTTTATCTCATACAATTTCATTTCTCACTCTTTCTCCGCTTGTACATTCTAGCTCTATTATTCGAATCCTTTTTCTTCTTAAAATAGGCCAAATACATATGCCATAATTTTTCTATGCAGCGAGAAAAAAAGTGTGTCTTCTTTGTGTCCGTTTTTTCCATATTAATTTGTACAGTACTCTTGTGACTTTCGTTCCCCTTGCAATCTTTCATTTATATTATATTCTATTCTCTTAGCATATTCCTGAAGAAATTATTATATAGACTACGGCAGAATATGTACAAAGAAATTACGGTTAAAAATTCATAGAAATAAATGATCTTGGACGCTTAGTTGTGGCACTATAAGCGTCTACTTTAAAGCTGCAAATATGTTTATGGATGGTCAAGAGAATTGAAAACACAACAACTTACCCTAAACAAATTAATTACTTCGTCAAATACATGCCGTAATATTGAGTTCAAGTACATCAATCGTTCATAAAACTTGCTATTCCAGTTCTCAAAACGGCTGAAGCGGGTTTTTACTGGATTGTGCCGACAATGTCGATCCACGTTGGATGTGCCCGATTTATAGTCGTTTTTTTATGCTGGTGTTGGTGTAGTTTTTGGACCGAGGGCCTTACTTCATACCCCGGGTTGTTCAGGGGTCCGAGGTTAGGGTCACGTGAGGAGGAAGGTGGAAGGAGGTAGTTCAAATCACACGATCTTGCTTCGTTTGAACGCACTGAAATGTTTAATCACGCTACACTAGTTATCGGCCACCTGGTTCGTTATCTCTATGACTTTGATGACGCGTGCTACTTACGCTGCATCTGTGTGCCTCTCGTCTACTGCCCCTGGTAAATGCTGATATCAGAGAACGAACGAAACGTATGTGTGACTGAAGAACTTATATGTGACTGAGCCGAACGTAAGCCTGGAAACGTATATGTGAATGAACCGAATGCAATACTGAGAAGCTTTGTACTGCCTTCCCTTCCTGATCTGAACTACGGTTGTCATCTGGTAAAAACGTGCTTGCTAGATTTTTTTCTTAACTCATTCTATTCTCTCTCCATGGAAGGGAGACCAAAAATCATGGATTCAATCCCGGCCAGGGCGATGGATTTTTACGGGGGTATGGTTTCCTGCGGAAGAAAAGTAAAGTCGTGGGTCCCGTATAGTAGATTTAAGGAATATCAAGTCTGAAAGAAGAGGGATCTGAGCAAATTTTATCGGCCGTTTTACACCCTCAATTGAATGGAATGCTGATGACCTGAGATGTTAAAGAGTGTTTATAAATAATAATAATAATAATAATAATCTATTCACTGTTAGTTGTTTCTTTTTCTTAAAGACCTATCTTAGGTATCATATATATATATATATATGCATAATATAAATGAAAAATAATGTAACACTATTAACAATGTAACTAAAATAACAGTAACTTGAAAAGCAGAAAAGGAGAAAACACTAAAAAAAATGCCATAGATTATAATAGCTCTATTTCGAATTGTTTGAGTTCTTCTATGGCAAGAAGACAATAGAGCTATTCCTAATTTGTGACTTTTTCTTAGTATTTTATCCTTTTTTGCTTTTCTGTTTATTATATACATATAATATAAAAGAAAAACAATATAACACTAATGGCAATGTAACTAAAGTAACAATAACTAGAAAAACAGAAAAGGATAAAACGCTAAGAGAAAATCACTGATTAGTAATAGTTCTATTTAGAGATATTTGGGTTCTTCTATGGCAAGAAGACAATATAGCTATTACTAATCTGTGACTTTTTCTTAGTGTTTTATCCTTTTCTGTTTTTGTAATTTATATATATATATATATATATATATATATATATAAAGCTTGTGCGCTTGAACAAGATTCAGTTTCTGTTAAAGTCGACATATTCTTTAGTTAAAGTGATTTCAATGTTATGCTTTACTTGCAATTTTAAATTATTCCTAACACCGAAAAATTCTGTAACATTTCATGCTGGTTGAGTCTGTCTATTCTTATAATGAGCCCTCTTTTAGCATATATATATATATATATATATATATACTAAAATAGGGCTCATAATATATATAATATATAAAATAAAAATAAATAACACTATTAATAATGTAACTAATTAACAGTAATTATAAAAGCACAAAGGGATAAAACACTAAGAGAAAGTCTCACTTGTAATCGCTATATTTCGAACTACTAGAGTTCTTCTATGGCAAGAAGACAAGTCAATATAATATAATATAATTATATATAATTTATTATATTTATTATATATTATATTATAATATAAATGAAAATCAATGTCTGTTTGCCATTGAATAAATCTAGTAGTTCGAAATATAGCGAGTACAAGTGCGACTTTCTCTTAGTGTTTTATCCTTTTCTGCTTTTATAATTAATATATATATATTAGCATTTCATGCCCAATTCCAAATTTTTCACAGATGTGATAAGTTAAAGAGCGCTTGAGCAATGTTTAAGTACTAAAGAAACTAATTTTAAAAGTGTGCCATTCTTTATTTAGCCCGAAAATATAATATGTATCACAAAGGTGCACGCACAATTTTCCTTTCATGATTGTTCTTATCGTTAAAGAGCTACATAAAAATTCTGCATATATGCTTGTGAATGTTAGAAAACAGCCAGAGAGTGTAAGAACGTTACAAATAGCAAGGTCAGTATATGTGGTAATGATTTTTCATCAAAGAAATATAATAGTGTATGTGTGCGACGAGGAAAACACTGCTTTCGAGCTGAAGGTCAAGGTGAAATTTCCGTGACCCATGTCTCTGCACAAACGTATATAGCTATGGCGTCATAGTTGAGTATACGGAAGATGGCTGTTACGCTGCAAATATTGCACTTGTTTATTTTGCTGCATCTGCCATGCCTGTGTAGTTGGAGACGTTCGTCAATGTTATGAAATGCTTTATAGCATATAGATATAATGATTGTATTAGTCAGTGAAAGTACTTAAGCTATTTTTTATCATACTTCGATATAGGCAATAATACAAAGACGAATTTTTAAAGGAACACCACCAATCTGTTGTTCTAATTTCGTTATGAAACCTTCGACATGTTAACTACGTTATAAACAGATACAAGATTTAAATTAACAAAAAGCGTCAAAAGATTTCTCCCTCTCTCAGTAGATAAATACATAAATAAAAACAAGAAGAATTTACCAGTGTTGCTCCCCTAAATGTGAAGAACTGCGTGTAGATCTAAGATAATCTATGAACATTTTTGTGAGAGACAATTTTCTTTTTCTAAGCAGCAAACTACTCCATTTCTCCAGAAAGAGCAAATCGTAATAAGAGACTGCGCGCGTGCCTTGGTGTGTCATCAACAATAAATTACCTGGAAAATCAGAGCTAATTACAAATCTCATCATCGATATTAAAGCACTTTGAACAAAGAAACCGCAGTAGGCTAACGAAGGATTTTAGCTCCTTTAAATAAAAATAATTTTCCTCGTTTTTTTTTTTTTTTAAAAACGTCAAATGAAACACGATCTGAATGTAATGATGAGAAGCAATTTGTATTTGAATGCTTGTGAAAGAGGCAGTTCTTATTAATGCCTTCCATCTCAGTAACGGCCCTTGCCCTAAACGTGATAATAAATATCAGCGGGGCTATATGCTTGGTATTCCGTCATCAACCGTGACTTTTTCATCATTACAGCTTAGAGGTGTGATTAAATCCACGATATTAATGCTTCTTATATTTGTATGCAGCAAGTATCGTAATTATTAACAATAATACTTTCAAAAAATGATAGGCGTGCCCGCTCGATGATGCTTTGCAAATTATAATACGGAATGCAAGTTTTTGTATGCCAGAAGAAAACGCTCTATTGTCGTTAGCATAATATATTACATGGACATTAATTAAAGGAGACTGTTTCAAAAATTATACAGTAATAATACATTTAAATTCAGAAACATTAAACGCGAGTGTAGGAGCGAAACGCCACCTTTATAATTTGTCACCCATAGGTTAAGCATGGCATGTGCAAAGCAGTAGTGAGCGAAATTTGTACACTTTAATATTTGGTCATCAATTAATTTTCTATGTTTCTGGAAATTTTGTGCTGATTTTTCATAAATGCATTTTTTACGTTATGCGGTTCTCATATGTTTATACAAGCATATTATTTCTTTAGTTAGTTATATTTTTGTTGATAAATAAAAAACACTGAAATTAATGAAATATTCATTTGAGTTTCTGTATTTCAAAGTGCACACATTGATGTTATGGCCATTAAATACCCACTATCTAAATATTCAATTTGCTATACAAAGGTTTTATAGCCAAAATCATTCTCAGCGTTACTGTTGGATTATGAAGTAATAATTACATAAATATTTAAATATAAATTTACTTCCCTGGTAAGACACGTTTCATTTTCGATAAATGCAACGGTAATAAAAATGACCTATGTAATGTATGTAGTATACATTATGCTGGACTATAGATTAATATTTGGAAAGAATTCACAATAATAACTCATCTGACCTCCAACTTCCTCGTGTTTTCTGCACTGTGCATTCATATCAAATAAACTACTAAAAGAAATACTTAACTGTAAAAATAATATCTATGGACGTAAATAGGTGAATGTCATAACTTTACAATTAGATATCGTAAATTATAAAAAATATTCGTTAGAAAGATAAACTTCAAAGTACTTTCAAAGCGTTTTGAATACAACATCAGTTTTAGTTAACGCGGCTTTGTACGGAAAAGTTTTCTAGAATTAAATAACATTTTATTTCTTCAAAGAGTGAAATCCTTTTAGATCCTCATTACCATAATGCAAATAAATGCGAAAGGAATTAATTCTGGCGTTAGAGTGGAAGGTAATCAAAGAACATATTTAGCCAAAGCAACATAAGCAAAGCGATAACGTAAATGTAGCTTCAAGTTCAACTGAAATTACCCTCCGTCTAATCCATTAACATAAAAAAACCAGTCATGATAAAGTCATTCAAAGAGTAATTTAATATAATTATTTTACCAAACGAAACTTGTTGCCAATCTGGATAATTATAGCAGATGTAGTGATGTTTCTTCAATTCATGAGCAGTGGGTTCAATATCAACAACCAAACATGATTTGTTGTGCTTTTCCGACATTTATTCTGGAGTCAAAACCGACATTATTTTATGAAATCTTAACTGAAACATAAATTAGGTCAGAACTGATCAAGACAATTTTCAGACAAGGAGAATCTTGGTATGTTTAAAGACTTAAATTTTAGAGACGTTATAAAATGTACAAAACATTTCTGAGCTGGTAGATGAGGTTTTTATGGAAACAACTTCTTTATGTTCAAAGAGTGTGGAGACGTCAGGCATCGTGCTCTAAGGAAAACCCCATGATATATATTTTACCGTAAAATGATTTAGTTGTTCCATTTAATCACTCTTCTTTCAGGTTCGAATCGATCAAATAACATCAAAAGTCATTTATAGTCCTTTGACCTGCCTCTGAAGCCAATGATTGTTTTTCTGTAAAACGCCGCAATTTCCTACTAGAGGGTTCCGTTTATTACTTTTCGCTTGCCTTCTGCCACGCCATTGATTTCAGAAATAAGCAAATGGTTTATAACTCAATGTTGATGCGATTATGTGTTCTAATTTTCTTTTCAAGCACTGAAATGATTAAAAAGTCAATGCAATTAACGTGTTACAATTACTCTCCTCTGCATCTGTGAAGAAGGCTACTTTGTCCAATGAAGCATTTCCACGTCTGTTAGCCACAATGCAACGCAAACATAGACTGAGAACGTTATGATCCGGGGCGTTCCCTCACTGATGGTATAAACAATTGTGTTGTTACACGGGGCGGATGTAATCTCAGCGATATAAATGAAATTATGGTGACGATTCTATCTCAGACTTGTTTGTCGCTGAGTCGTTCTCGGGAACTGAGGAAGAACACACAAGTAGCACAAAAGTTCACTGTTTTATTATTTATATTCACATTCATAATTGTAATTGTTAAAGACTGGAAGGCAATAAGACTTAATAACTTGACCGAAAATTGTGCTTATGAGTTTTAAACTGCCGTTCTCAAAATTAAGAAGCGCTACATCGGTTCGGCCGCATTCCAGTCTTACTGGTTTATTTCCATTCTGTACTAATGCATATCACACTCTTAAAGATGATCGATGATGATATTTTTAATAATACTGTTTGCAAATATCACGCTCGCCGGCCGCGCGAGAATTTTATACGTGCCTGAATAGCTGAAGAGTGTCTGAAGAGTGTCGGAGCATGGCCAATGGTATAGGGCAACATGTGACTCTTGAGACGCTAAAGTCTAACATTTTCAGTGACGATTGGCTCGCTTCGCATTACGCCATGTAGCACTAATTCTCGTTGTCGCCTCGCGATCATGGTTCACCTCCTAATTGCGTTCAACACTTGGAAAGCGCTTAAAGGGTCATAAAAAACAGATGATTGCTTTCCCTTTGTTCTGGTAATTTCATACAATTGTACATTTTTTCCTAACTTACGTTTTCCACGAGTTACCTTGCATTGCAATGTTATTCATTTAAGTTTCACTATATGTATGCTTTACATGTGAGGAACTCGTAAGTCATGGCAACTTTTTTTTCTCTCTCGCAAATAAGGAACAACACAAAAATCTAAGATATAGGATTGAAAGTATACGGAATCTATATGAAAATAGCTTTTCTCCGCGTCAGGAATGCACGAGAAGACACAGAGCCTCGGGAAGCGTTGAGTGTGCATGCTCTGCCATATCAAACAGTGGCGAGGTGGACAGAGGCCTTCAAGCGGAGCAGAATGTCGAACTCGACGTTACAGGCTGGATCAAGGAGGAATGTGTTGTTGCTGGGTGCCCGAGTGCTGGCGGAAAGAGCCGAAGGTAGTGTGACACACCTATTAGCTAGATAATAGCACTTCGAATGGAGCAGTATCGTAGATGGTTAAAGTACTGTGCGCTAGTTGTGAGGTTTCATAGCGGGTTCAAGTACTACCATCTCATGTATTTTTGTTTTTCTGCAGGAGTTAAACGAGATTTGCTACAATTACAATTATTTACTCGTGAATTAGTTGCGAATTGGAATTAGAGCAGTTTGCCACAATTGCTCGCTAAACCACTGCGTCCACCGATTTCTAGGATTTGCTCGAGGTTAACTTTAGGTTAGTATATGTTTATATGAAATAGTTGCGAATTGGAACAACAGCACATTTCCCACCGTATTACTTGCGAATTGGAATAAGAGCGGCTAGCAGCAAGAGCAGCAGCAAAGTATTCCTCCAGCAGCAAGAGCAGCATGCTGCATTTGTTCAGGGACTAACGTCAGTGAATGTCGACGGCGTACCTGTCGCGCAATGGACGTCCAGTTTCAGCGGACAAGGATGTAACTGGTGATGGTGGTGGAAACAGCGCTTTCGCGATGATAGGCGCTGGATACTTGCGGAATCAGAAGAGTAAACAGGAATTCCGGCAAAAATAATGCACTGCATTTTACGGGAAGTCCTGAACGTGTGGAAAATGTGTGCAAAGTGGGTGCTACATCAGTTAAGTGAGAAACAGAAGTGGACTCGCTACTAAAAATGTAGTTTCAATCTGGCGGGATTTCAGGAAGGACATGCCATGTTGAATCGCATTATTGCAACTGATGAAACGTGGGTAAGGGAGAATGAATCAGACTCAAGCGACAGTCTAGTGAAAGACATCATCCTTCTTCATCAACAAAAACCATGGTCATTCAGGCGTATGATAGCAAGGTGTGCTTGTGTGTCATTCATGAAGAATGCTCAGTATTGCAGATATTTTTGGTATCACAATTGTGCCGTGTCGTGAGCACCAAGGGCCAGAACTGCCGAACAATGTCATTATTCTCCATAATAACGCGACAGCTCACACAGTCGACAGTGTCAATTGTATTTTACAGCGGTGGGGATAGGAAGTTCTGCCTCACACTTCATATTTACCCTATCTCATCCCCAGCGTGAAGCATCCATTGCTTGGGAAACGTTTTGCTAACAAAGCGAACATTTTGACAGCATTTGGAGCAGGGTGGCTTACGTTCATATGCAGCAGATGATAATCAGCGTCTTCCCCAGCGCTGGCAACGAACCTTCAAGATTACTTCGAAGGCTGCTAAACACCGTGGATTATCTGGGAGACCCTCCTATGACCTTGTGTGGTACTTGTGTGTAACTTTTGCTCATGCCATAATAAACCAATTTTGTCTGGTCATTGGTATTTTGCTTCTTCCCTATGAGGACCGCCTACCTCCATCCTTCTATTAGTGGCACTGTTAGGCAGTAAATACCGTATACTTTCAATCATACATCTTAGATTTTCCGTGTTGTTTCTTGTTTGCGAGGGAAAAAATGATTTCCATGGCTTATGACTTATCTCTCTTATATGCGTTAACTAAATACCGTTTCAATTAGCATAATATTTTACCCAGTTTGTGCACTTCACAGATGCAAAAAAAAAAAAAAAAAAAAAAAAAAAAAAAAAAAAAAAAAATCTCATAAGGCACACATTTACAATATATTTTTATTGTACAGAAATTTGAATCTTTTCAGCACTTCGGGCCCGACATCTAACATGAACATGAATGTTTCAATTCACAGAGCATAATTTTCAAACGCCCCTTTCGTCTATATACGAGTGACTCGTATAAAGTGTTGCAAGGTAATATCTCCTAAATGGACCAATAAAACTAAATGCTGACATATTATAAACTTTTTAGAGAAAGAGATTTTCATGATAGCTACATGTGCAACTTAGGAGAATCCTGAGAGGGAGGAACTTCAGAACTTTAAATGGAACGATGGTATAATTATTAGATATTCTAATCGCCTTAACGAACTAGGTAACATTTATTTCAAACTATTTTATCGAAAATTAAATCATGCTAAGCTATAAGGCTTGAAAGAGTACTACACAGCTTATACACTTTGTGAATCAGAAAAAGAAACAATGAAAAGAAAGGACAAATTAACATCTTGCAACTATCAGCTTCAAAGTCATCTAAAATCTTAAAACATGGCAGGTTTGAGGTACAAGTAAACATACTGGATGAATGTACTAGAACTTTTTGACTAAGAGGTTCGGAAAGTGATATAGGAAGCAACTGTCACATAACATGAAACTCAAATGGCATGGCTTCGTAAGTACTGAAATAATCGCCTGAAGATAACTCACAAGTAATTAGTGAGAATGCAAATAATGGTCTTGCCACAGATAAATTAACGTGTAACTCCATAGATAAGTTAACGTGAATTGGCCAAAGATGGCGAGATCGGCAGCACTTTGGTACGGTACAAGGATATCACGTGCACCCTTCATCAATTACTCACACACAGCGTTGTATTTTGCGAATGGCTGCACAATGAAATTGCAGAGAATGGTTCACTGTTACGTAAAATATTTTCTGATGAAAAAACGTTTTCAAATGCTGAACATGCTGATTAAATAATTAATATTCATTATTGGGCATCTAAAAACCTTAAATGGCTGATAAATGTCCCTTTTCAGAATCTACAACTAAAGAAAATATTAATGAACTAATATACCAAGCTTCTAACATTAGCATTATTAGAGGTAGCCTCCAAAAAAGAGTTACTAAGATACAATTTATTTTGAGCACTTAATTTGTGAAAGTTATAGTTTGGACTTTTATTATTTATCTGTCTCGTTTCAAACACACTAACGTTGCAATTTCATTTTTGGAAATAAAAGTTTTAAACAAATATTCCTTAATGTGTTGAAAACTATCAGAATATCTAAAATTGACACTGTGTAACGCTTTATGAGTCATCTGTATGTATAGTTATAATTGCAATTGATTGTGTGTGTGTGTGTGTGTGTGTGTGTGTGTGTGCTAATTATAAAAAAAAAAAATTAAAAGCATTTGCAGAGAAAAATACGTTAGAAGGAACAATATTTTTAAAATAATAAAACTTTCACATTGAAAGTAGGCCCAGGAAAGAGATATCTTAATGTTTTGTTTCCTTTGAAGTACTTAGGACTATATAAGCTCAAATTTTTGTTACTGCTCTCATATGTTATATAACAGATTAGATTGTCGTGCAAATTAATACCGCCGAGGTTGTTAAGGCGTGGATTCGTGAGCGGGAGGTCTGGAGCTCGAATCCCGCCAGGGCCGTTCTCTCCGACTGATTTTTTTTTTTCCAGGTTTTCCTCAGACCTTATAAATGGCAAATGCCGGAGGTTCGGTGGGGGTGGTGGTTGTGGTGGTAGTAATGGTAGTAGTAGTAGTAGTAGTAGTAGTAGTAGTAGTAGTAGTAGTAGTAGTACTAGTAGTAGTAGTAGTAGTACTAGTAGTAGTAGTAGTAGTAGTAATAGTAGTAGTGATTGTAGTGTAATAGTATTGGTTGTAGTGGTAGTGGTAGTAATGGTAGTAGTAGTTAGTAGTGATAGTATAGTAGTAGTAGTAGTAGTAGTAGTAGTAGTAGTAGTAGTAGTAGTAGTAGTAGTAGTAGTAGTAGTAGTAGTAGTAGCAGCAGTTTCTCATGCATCAACATACAGAATTTTTAACAAAATAAATACAAATAAAAAAACGTTACTTTTAAATATAACAATTAGGACAGTGCCTTTGGCATTTCTAGAAGGCACTAACTCTAATCAAAATGTATTTCAATTTGATTGGCTCAGCCCCCCAGGGGACGGGCTCCGATCCAACCAAAAACAAAACACAACATTAAAAATGTTATACATTCAATACAATACTAAATTATATTTCCTACAATATTAAACCTTCGTTTTTTTTTTAATTAAACCCATTCGGCCATGTTTCTATCCTTGATAGTTACTTATGTATTAATGGTATAAACTCCTGCATATTCTATTCCTAGTCATTATTGGTTTTAGATTTTTTTTTTAAATATTATGATCCTATTTCAGATGTGTTAGTGTTAATGAATTGTGTTTAACGCCGTTTTTACTACTGAGGCACTACGGCGATGAATATTGATGATACATGAGATATATTGGGAAAGAATTTATTTTTAAGGAAGGAAACGTTCCAGGCCTGAGTTTAAGGTACCTTCCCGGCATTTGCCATTTATGAGGACTGGGGCAAACCTGGAAAAAACCACAGTCAGGGAGGACGGTCCTGGCGAGATTCGAACCCCAGACCTCCCGCTCACGAGTCCGCAACTTAATGACCTCGGCCAGGTGTATGTTCCAACGAGCAATTTCAATGTTGTTTAAAGAAAATTCTATAAACATTGCAAATGAAAGTTTTCCAGTGTTTTTATTTGAGAACCTTGACTCCGTTATACCACAAGAAGTTTCTATTTTCACTTTTATTCAGTGCCTTCAAAACTTCCTTCTTACTAGTAGAAACGGGTGGTTAAAGGGGAAGAGAAGGATAGTTACGGCGAAAATGGTTTGCATAACGATGACGTGTTAGAGTTGTACTTGCGTACTGTATACTGCGGAAAGCGCGTTTCAAAATATTTGATTAGTTTAATTATACTTTAAAAGTGAAGGTAATCTTTTTTCCTGAGAGAGAAGTTATGCGTGCTGGTTGGAATCGTTAATTAGTTAGGTAATTTTTGAGGAAAGTAAATGCATGTTGGCGCCGTTTATATGGAGAGCATTAATTATCCGTGCAAAAGAGAAAGAGACTTGTTAGTACATTTATATTTACCTTGACTGGACGAGGCCAAGTCCAAACGATCACCAAAGATGTGCGCGAGATAAGGACCCAGAACCGGAATCTGAAACAAGAGATGACCGTTGGAGATACATCTAGCAGCTAGCAACGGAACACATCTGTCATCAGACTAAAATTGTTTTTATCTACATAGGAAAGATTAAAACTACATGTAGAAAGTGCATGTACATTTTACCCAGCACCCTTATGACTTACTTTCCTTCCACGCTATCCACACAGTAAACTCCTATAATAATAATAATAATAATAATAATAATAATAATAATAATAATAATAATAACAAACGAAAGTTGCACTCGAATGAGCATACAGTATTTATTTGTTCGCTTTGATAAGCTCATTTAAAGAGCATGTCCTTTTTTTGCACTTGTTGAAGTGTATAGTTCACTCTTTTTTCACATATTTTGCAACACATTTATGGTATTTTTATGTACACATTGTATGGTGGAAGCTGTGAATCGCGACTCCTATGTTGCGTGCCTTGGTTGCTGTTCGTCCATTGTCTGTTTATCATGGCATGCGTTACGAAGAATTCGGCGTCAGTCTCATTCTCCTTCTGTTTCTTTCTTGTTACTTCTTCAGTGTTTGGTAGCTGTGTTTGATTCTTGTATCTTCCAGGAGGAAGGTTTCTCGTGCGATTACGTACTGCAGTCTGTTTGCTGCATACTCAGTTGTATAAAATATCTACCCAATATTATGACAAAATGTCCAAGAAAGTAAAACTATAACTTTCAGTGTAAATATGCAATAAGATCTAAACTATCTGTTGAGAATAATTAAACTGAACAAGGTAATAAATTTAAAATTCTCATAACAATGACATGCTTAGGAACTATTGAATAGAAAGAAAAATTCAGTAATGAAAATGGTACAATTAGAAAAAAAACTTGTAAAAAAGTACGAAAAGAAACAATGCCAAAGTAGTTTTATAAAGTAGTAACTGTCCCTTGTTTTTTGTATGGAAATGAAATATGGGCCATGAGACAAAAAGCTAATGAGGTTTCTCGGGTCAGGTATATTGCAGATTATACAAAAATAAATCTCAAAAGAAACGACATCCGCTCAGAGCTAAACGTTTTTGATATGCAGATGTGTTTAATACATGAACACTCATGATAATATGATGACGATGACAACATTACATATAAAACTTGGATATAAGTCTATGAATGATATTTTTATTATTTTGGAAAGCTTGTTTGTCTTTCTAAAGTAATGCTAAATTTCCAACACAGCAAAGAAAGAGTACAATGCTTTACTAGATAATAAGGGAGGAATTATCACTGTATATTACTAGACACTTTCGAAAATTAGCAGAGTTGAATTCCGGAAGGTTGAAGCCACTGACCGTGGTGCCTGTTCCTCTTGCTAAAATTGGCTAAACAAGTGAGTATTGCTCTATTTTCTGAATCACATTGTAAGGCAGATGCTCTTGCTTTTTGAGTAGGGTGACTCAGGCAGTAACGTTTGGGACTCGCATTCGGGAGGTTCTGGGGTTCAAATAAATTGAAACAGGCCATCCTAACCTTGGAGTTTTTCGTGGTTTCTCCCTAGTCGCTTCTGAGATTGAGCTTTCCTTTCCATGAATTTATCTCCCATCATTCCTTTAGTTCTATTACAGATTGAAAATTCCAGGTCAGGTGGATTGGTTCCGTGTGCGGTTGACTATAGCTTGCACTTTACAAAGCTTTCTGCCCCGATTTCATATAGGGAAGCGACACTTCTGAAAGATTCATATTCCCTTAAAAGGTGAGGGGCCTCTGCTAACTTTGGGATGTTTTATTTGGAAACATTTAGGGACTTCATCTTATCCATGTCTCACTATCCGTGACTCTTAGCCGCCCACTGGATGTGTAGGCACAAACGGCAAGACTTGAGCAAGGTTGAAGTACCGAAATATCTTCTATCAAACATTCCAATTCAAGATCAGTGACTACCAGCTTGAGACAATAGCAGCATTCTTTAATGGAACATTTGATCAAGTCCGCTTTCAGTTCAATAGGGTTAGGAATAGGAAAGGCATCTCGACCACTATAATGATACAATGGGCGAATTAATTATCTACCCGAACTGCGACACTCTTGACCTAGCAATGGACAACCATTAAAGAGGTAACAGGGAAGGGAAGCTGATATCACAAACACGTCACGTGACGTGTTACGAAACACGTGAAGCTCTCTCAATCCGCTATCTATTAGTCAAGATTTATCTTTTCAACGGGCAAACATTCAATAAAACATTTTACGATGTTAATATAATAGTCGGTCATGGTGGTGTAGTGGTAACCATACTTGCCTTCTAAATCCAAGATCGCGGGTTCGATCCCGGCCAGGACCGATGAATTTTTTCGGGCGTAAAAATCCAAAGTATGGCTTCCTTCGGAAGGGAAGTAAAGCTGTGGGTCCTATGTCATACATTTACGGCACGAAAAAGAACCTCAAGCCTGAAAGGAGAGGGCTCTGAGCAAAATTTGTCGGTCGTTTCACGCCCTGATTTGAATGGGACGCTGATAACCTGAGATGTTAAAGAGCGTCCGTAAATAAATCAAATGAAAATCACGATACCGCCACGGGTGGCCGAGGTCGTTAAGGCGTAGACTCGTGAGCGGAAGATTTTGGGTTCAAATCCCGCCAGGACCGTCCTCTCTGACTGAGTTTTTTTTTCCAGGTTTTCCTAGGTACTCATAACTGGCAAATGCCGGGGAGGTACCCTAAACTTAGGCCTGGAACGTTTCCTTCCTTAAAAAAAAATCCTTTCCCAATATATCATTTCATTTCATCTCATGTATCATCAGTGTCCACCGCCTGTGGTGCCTCAGTAGTAAAAAACGGGCGTTAAACACTATTAAAAAAATCACGAGGTTAATAAACTTCAAAATTACAACTGTTTTATACAACGAAGCTACAGATTCATAATTAATGCTCTTTTGAATATTAAAAGAAGAAGAAGAAGAAGAAAAAGAAAAAGAAGAAGAAGAAGAAAAGAATTTTCTGTTGAAAAATAATAAAATTCATTAATTAACAGCAGGCAATCTTATGATATTATTATTCCTATGGCATCAAGTTGTTATATCGTTCTAATATAATTTAACAAAACAGCAATACGACATTTTTCGAGAAGAATGAAATTTAATTTAAATTACACGTTATAATGTTAAAAACCCAGATAGTCAAAAAAAATTAAGAGGCACACTTTTTAGGTGAAGATTTTGGGTTAAGTTCTTCGCTTGAATGTCGGTGTATTTGAATCCAGCTGTGTCGAAGTTTTTCTTCCCTCTGTCTTTAGTTTGTCTCCGCGGTCAGTAAGGAGGCGCAGCACAGTTATACATCAGTATAACTGAATATAGTTCTACATCCTAGCACATGTCTCTAGGGATGAAATCATTACTACCTTCTTAAAACTCACCTTTTTCTTCATTCAATAAATGCTAATAATGTTCTAACCAATGGTTGAGGGTTATCGACTGCATATTCGTTTTTCTCTCTATACTTCTTATGATTCCCCAGGAAATATTTCATGTTGCGACTTATTGTTGAAAACCTACCTAACAATTTATAACGGCACATAAAAATCTCTCTCTAATTCTCTCAGTCTATACACATTTTTCTTTCCTGTTTATTCTCTGTATTTAAACATCTTTGATACTCTTTGTTTATCGTCTATGATAATTTATTCATTGTTATTGTTGTTAGTAATATGAATGAAAGATATAAAATGTAACTGATTCATTGTATTAAATATAATGTAATATCACAGTAAGGGAGATTGCTTACAAACACTAGGCAGTAATAATTATGCTAAACAAATTCATTTTAAACGTTTCAGAACATATAGACCCAAAAATAAATTTTAGACGTGTTTAGTCATGTTAAACCGTTAAACTTTTCATTTTGAATGTAAATAAAATAACTAAATTAATGTTGATGGAAAGAAAATTAGAAGGGATGAAGGTAAGACTAGCATCAAAACCTGCTTCAGAACTACTTTAAATATAAGCCAGTTCCAAAAATCGTGTCATGGCCGTAATGAGTACTATAACTCAAATGAACGGAAAAATAGTAGGCACGTAAGGTTACCCATGATTCGGCAATTTCCCACTCTGAGTACCACCCCCAAATAAAAAAAGTCTAATCAGTGAATTTATTCACATTTGAATTTGAATATAAGTTCATTAATTGAGAAGATGACTGTTCACGATATTCCAATAATTCTTTCATGTCTGTAACCGTAGTGCAAGATGATGATGTAAAATAGTGTGTAACATATCATTAATGCTCTTTACCCAAATACGAGGGTAGGTCCATAAGTTTCCGGTCTTGCCGATAAGGATTAACGCCTTGACAAAACCCTTATCTGGTGTCATACCTTATCAGTTAAATAAATAATTGCAGCTGTAACTTCCCCTTCTCTGTGTTCAGTTGTTCAGATATAGTTGCACAAAGAAGCCTATATGTAGAAGATAGTGACATGTTCAAAATGAAGTTTCGAGCTGTTATTAAGTTCTTCACAAAAGAACGACTTACACCCAATTAAATTAAACAGCCATTGGACGGTGTATATGGAGAAGCATTCCCCTCATATTCTACCGTAAAAGAATAGGCCAAAATGTTTCAAATGAGTCGAGAAAGCATTGAAGACGAAGTGCGTGCAGGTCGGCCCTTGGAGGTGCTCACTCCTGAAAACATCGCTCGCTCTTGTGGAAGGAGAAATTATGGATGGCCGGCAGCTCAAAGTTACAGAAATAGCAGCAAGGTTGGGTCGTTCTAAAACAAAAGTTCTTTGAATTATTCATGAGCATTTAAACATGAATAAGGTTAGTGCAAGATGAGTGCCTGTACTTTTTTCCTCAGTCCAAAAGCAGCAACGAGTCATCTGTTGTCAGGCATTTTTGGAACCCTGCCGTAGCAACGAGATAGAAGTTCTGTAAACCATTGTTACAGGAGATTAAATGATCCTCTACTATGATCCCTTGTCCAAAAGAGAATCAATGGAGTGGAGTAAACCTGGGAAGCACCGCCTCTAAAGGCCTAGGTCACCCTTCAAACAAGAAGATCATGGTCACAATCTTTTGGGACTGTGAATACTCTTCATTGACTTCAAGGAGAGGAACGCCACAGTAAACGGCGAGTACTATGCTGACCTTCTGCACAGACTACGTGCTTCCATCAAATAGAAAAAGCGAGGAAAGCTGAGTGGTAGTGTGCGCCTTCTGCACGACAACACACCTGTGCACACAGCTCTTGTTGCAAAGGAAGCTGTGAAGAAATGTGGCTTCAAGGAGATCGACAATCCACCCTACAGGCCAGATCTAGCTCCCAGTGACTATTTCCTCTTCTCAAAACTGAAGAAGGGCCTTCGAGGAAAGAAATTTAAGTCTAACGCAGAAGGGATGGATGTTGTTTATGCCCATTTTGCGGACAAGACTTCTGACTGTTTGGGAGGGGGTTGAAATGTTAATTCAAAGACGTGAGAAGTATATTGCAATAAAGGGTAACTATATTGAAAAGTGAAATATGGTTTTTGTCTTTATCATACGTAGAAAATGATTAGGCTGGAAACTTATAGAAATACCTTCCTGCGTTAGAAGGAGGGTCGGATCTTTCGCATGTATGTATGTTTCCAACTGCCAGTGAACACGTGATTGTTCACGCCCCTCAGTGGATGTACAAGAGCCCAAGTACTTTATTTGGCGGCTGTACCTGCACTTCCAATAAGGCAACTTCGGAAGAATACGCCGAACGGCCAGGAATCTGAAGTGGAGATGCAAAAAAAAAAAAAAAAAAAAAAAAAAAAAAAAAAAACCGCTAGACGCTGGAAGAGCGATAATCACTGCACTATGATACTAGGCTAGCTCCGCCTCGTCCGACACTTCCGACCCTAAAATGAAATGAAAGGGCGTAAAATACGTGGAATACAATAATCTATCCCGGCATTCCCTATGCGACCAGGGGGGTGGGGGTGGAGATGGCTGGCACCGAGGGAACTGAACTCGAAGACTTCCAAATAAAGTCTCAAGTGTTACTATCTGAGCCGGTTTCAATTTACAATGTGTTTTCAAATTAAAATGTGCGCAAATAGGCACAGAAATAGTGCATAACGTTATTTAATTTCTCTCTATTCCAGGAATTAGGCTGTTGTCTGTTTCAATATCATATGTGACTTTCTCATTTAAGAAATTAAAACAGATTTATCGTATTTATTAATATTGTTTCCTATAATTTGTTGTTTTCCACTTTTACTACCGTATACGAGGGGTGTCCGAAAAGTAAGTACCATTTTGTTCTACCGCCACCCCAACGCTAGTGTCGCAGTGTCGCGCATGTCTCTCTGGCTCATTGTCTGTCCACTGACGCCATTACAGTCGTATCGTGTTGTGTTTACAGTTGTTTGTGATCGTTCAAATGTTTAAGACAATATCTGATTCCGCCGACTGTGAAGTGCGGTCCGTAATACGGTTTTCAACGCAAGGAATGTTAAGCCACCTGAATTTCATTGTCAACTTGTAGAGATTTACGGTGAAATTGTAATGACAGATGGAATGGTGAGAAAGTGGGTTAGGCAATTCAATGATGGACGATCCAATGTTCATGACGATGTACGGAGAGGACGGCCATCTGTTGTCACTGATGGTTTGGTTAAACAAGTGAATGAGGCAATTCTTGAAAACAGATGGTTCACTATAAGAATGCTTTGTAATGTGTTTGCTCAATTTTCCAAAACTGTTGTGCATGAGATTGTTACAAAGCGCTTAAATTATAGCAAATTGTGTTCCTTTGAGTTCCGAAGATGCTTACGGATGTCCACAAAACGAAGCGACTTGACAGTGCATTGACATTTCCTACCCGATACAGTGATGAGGGAGATGAATTCTTAAGTAGGATAGTGACCGGTAATGAAACTTGGTTTGTCATGTCACTCCAAAATCAAAACAGTCGATGGAGTGGAGGCACACAGGATCCCCCCAAACGACGAAAATTCAAAACAACGTTGTCGGCAAGAAAAATCATCTGCACTGTGTTCTGGGACAAACGGGGCATTCTGCTTGTTGAGTTCCTTCCCAGAGGTGCAACCGTCAATGCGGTGCGATACTGTGAAACATTGAGAAATCTTTGGCGTGCAATTCAAAACAAAATGCGTGGAATACTCAGTCAAGGCATTGTGTATCTTCATGACAACGCACATCCCCATTCTGCTGGTGACACACAGAACTATATTCAACAGCAGTTCAATCACCCACCATACAGCCCCGATCTCGCGCCTTCTGACTGTCACTTGTTCCTGAATATGAAGCGTGAGCTCGGAGGAAGGCGCTTTAACAGCAATAAGGACGCAAAAAAAAAAAAAAAAAAAAAAAAAAAAAACGGTGTTCAGCAGTGACTCTCTTCACTGGCGGCATCTTTCCTTGACGAGGGCATACAAAAGTTGATTTCCCGCTATGACAAAAGCCTGAACTATGGTGGCAACTATGTCGAATAATAGGTTAAGAAATGTTTTTTCGTGTACAAATAAATGTTGTGAAAACAAATATATTATGCCTTTTTTTTCCAAATCGGTACTTACTTTCCGGACACGCCTCATGATTGTTTTGTAATCATTTATATTTTTCTAATCCTATAAATAGTGTGTATGTATGTGTGTGTTTTAAATGTAGGGTGCCTCAATATCAAAGGTCATTAACGCTCATCAATATGTCATAGAGTGCTTGAAACGTGAGTGATTCTGAGTTAATACAGTTTTCTGATTCTGTCCTATTTACTTCCCAGAACAAATTACCAAAGGTTAATACATGTTAGGTAGTTTTGTTACAAGATGATTTGAAAAGTTCTCGGATTGACCCACAGACTGCAACAGCAGTTCCGAAGCAGGTTTGTTATCAAAGCTAGCCATCTTCCATAGAAATGTTTGAGCAATATAACATGAATCAGTCTAGAATTGTAGTAGCTGTAGCTGTAGTTGCAGCGCAAACGAGAAAAATGAAAATATAGAACATCTTACGGTTGTTAAGTACTTGGTAAAGAGGAGTATGAATGCATCAGAAATTCATACAGATATGACAAACACTCTACACATTTTCCACAGTTTCCAAGTAGGTCGCGCAGTTTAAAAAACGTGGCCGTGAAAGCTTGGAAGATGACCCACGCTGCGGTTGATAAGGTGCACGACTTGGTTCTGGAGTATTGCCGATGAAAGATTTCCGGAATTACATAAGTTCTGAGAAGTTCAGGAGAGCGCGCATTTAGCATTTTGGGGGAAGATTTTCGCTTTAAAAAATTACTGACAAGATGGGTGTCGCAACTGCTGACTCAGGAACAAAGGCGAATCTGAATGCACATCTCACAGCAAAATTTGGTCCGTATAGAATGATCCCGCCTTATACATTCGTTTAAGACAAATGAAGGTGCACTACTTCGCACTACTTTACACATGAAACAAATAACAGTCTAAACAATGAAAATATCACGTTCTCCATCGCCAAAGAAGGCAAAATGTGTGAAATCGGCCTAAATCGTGCGTTAGTTTTCCAGGATGCTAAGGGCATACTGCTAATTGATTATCTTCCCACTGGAATATACATCCTGGAGCGTATTATGCTAACATTTTGGACCTATTGAAGACAAAAATATGCGATAAAGAATCGGATTTATCAAAGAAGAAGATAATCCTGCGCCAAGACAATGCTGGCCCTCATGCATGTGCGAAAATTAATGAATCGTTTATTGCCACATCCGCCTTATTTCCAACTTGGCTCCATTGGACTTCCATCTGTTCCCTAAACTGAAAAAAATCCTTGGTGGGATTTCGACGAGCAGCTTAAATCATAAGTTGAGGTCATTTTGTAGGCATGAAGGAAGCAAACTTTCATAATGGTACAAAGGTTTGGAACATTACTGCCAAGGGAGATTATGTTGAAAAATAAGAATAATTTCAAAAAGTTATACCGTCATTTTGTGCTTAATTCCGATAACTTTTCAAATGCGTCTCATATATAACATTGTTGTTATGTATTTAGTCATTTACCACAGAACGCCACTACTTTCTCTTTCTGTGCCAATATTCTGAAATGTTAACGTTCTCTTATTATTTAAAGTATATCAAGCGTGGTGAAAATAGTTTTTATTTTTTCGTTTTATTGTTAAAGGTGTATTAAAAATTGGTTTTAAATCAGTATTTATGCAGACTAGTTCCTCTTTCAAAATATGTGTAATACCTTGCAGCATCGAAAGAACAACTTCTACATTTTCCGACTTTTACAGACTGAGAGAAGGATGTACAAATATGTACAAATAGGGACTAACATATCTCTTAGTAAATATCCTCGCCGCGAAAGGCCGCCAACAGAGTTGATTATTGTGGTTTATACAGCAATGATGTTATCTATAAATACTAAAAAGAAAATATATACCTTTTGTTCCATCTTTATCTGCAGACAACCTGCCCTTGAATTGAACTGCAGTACTAGGAACGTTCTTGTGATATCAAAGCGAATGTTATCGTCTTATTTGTCTGATAGGCTAACTGGAGATATCGTGAGTTTCAGGTAGCTTAAGAAAGTCACAAAAACCAATGACAGCCGATCGGATAACTGTCCTCTCCAGGTGCGACGCCCTGACGTTTCACGGTAGTCAAGTTAAGTTCTCAGTAATTCCTTGCCAAGATTAAACTTTTGCCTGCAGAATGAAAAGTAGCTAAAATTTACTTTTAAGACGTACAATTTACTTGGATTATAAAGATGTGGTAAAAATAGAACTTAACCCCAAAAAACCAACATAACAATCCGATCTCATTTTTCGAGTCCCTTTATTTTCTGACCCAATCGGTAAATATACCTCAACGTTAATATTTATGATAAATTTTCTAGTCTTGAGAGGATGGATTTTTTTTAAATTAAAACAATGAAAAGTTTTATTTTTAGAGTTAAAATGTATTCAAGCATTAACCAATCACCTGTTATTTGTGAGGCCATTTATTTTTAAAAAAAAATATTGGATTGAGTCACAAATGCAATTAGGCTTAATAGTGGTTATTTTAGTTTTTTTTAAGTGTATAGTTTACAAACATTTTGAGTCTTTAGTATGAACTATAGCTAAAACTTTTTCTTTAGAAAACAAAACACTGCAAGCCCTATTTAAAGATTTGCAATTACTATACACTACATAATTCGTACTATATTTTCTTATGAAGCATATATAATCTATTAATCTAAATCTTCTTTACATGCGACAGTAAAGTTTTGCAAATCTCTATGCTGTTTAGTATTCCATCTGAGAGAAATCAGTTGGAGACAGTGCGCTTCTCATTTTAGTGTGCATGTTCGACCATGGGCTGTCTAGTTATGTTCACTAACAACAGCTGAGGCAGAAGGAATATTCAGATTTTAGAACTAGGCACCTGTTTTGCAGGCTCACAAAACTCTTGTGTAAGGAACAATATCTGCTACATTTTCCATCATTACTTAACTGTCATAACTTAAAAAATGTCTCATTGACACAGTTAAATCTGGAACTTGTTTTCTCCTCAACACTTTAACGATTAATTTGCAGCGGCGGCTCGTGGCAGTATAAACCGCAAGTGAGCCATTTTACTACTGTTACCGAATAACTAAAAATAACACCCATACGTGAGTAGCCGAAAATAGTACATAACAAAGAGAATTTAATAAAAATGTCGTAATAAAGCATCAATTTAAAAAACAAATATTTTCGCCCGGTTTTCATGAAGCAAATTTGTCGGTGACCCCCTATGGTTAAATTATGGAATCTTCAGGATTAAATTTATCTCTACAGAAAGCACTGTATACTTTGTGTATTTTGAAATTACAGCTTGGCTGAAATTAATACCTACTTAGAGTTGGTATACCCAATATTTTTAATTTAAATTTTCTCTTACGATGGTCGCAAAGAAAGAGACTTAAAATATAAGTTTTTTACTGTGTTAATGTTCTATACATTTAATAGACAGAAAACGAAATAAATAAACTGTATTTGAATTCGCACGTAACTGAGTTACCCTGTCATTGAGCAACAGCTTGCGACTAACGATTGGAGAGTGTCTGCCTGAAAATGTTGTTACTTCAAATATATTGTTTGAATATATAATTGTGTTACTATTAATATATTGTTTCGCTATAATTATCTAACAGCCTTTTAAAATGTTTTATTCACAATAATAATCAGTCGTATAAAACTCGAGGTAAACATTCCTAACGAGAGGTAACACATAATGACTCTCATGGGCAAGAGCCCTCCTACCGCTTTCTCACATCTCACCCGATCAAAATGCTCCACAAATGTATCTAGATATTTTTTTTTTTTTCACGGCGACTGCTAACCAAGTAACCACATTAGCTGCAAGATAGAAGGACCTAGGTTTTTATGCTAAAAATCATTAAACAATAATTACAGGAAAATGAACATTGAAAATATACGAGTATCAACAGCGCATGCACATTTAGTCACTAAACAGGGTCAAATATTCACAGTTAAGAATTTCCTTTTTCCAAGTCTGCTGCATGGGAAAGAGTTACAACAGAAGCAGACTTGCTGTCTACTGTAGTTCTTTTCTACTTCATTTAGATGTAAATGTGTGATAAATTAAGAGATACATTTAAAACGAAACGTTTGTCATCAGTGACAGGTTGATATTTCGAGACAGGGTTTTTTAAAAATACACGGCTGTGGTACCTGCCAGATTTTTTGCCGATGAGCTGTCCTGCACCAGAGTACCTTCCTTTATGTCCAAACACAATTAGTCAGCCTGCTCCAGTCTTGTACACTCTTTTTCTCTGGGGGAGGGGAGTCTACGGTTCGTTAAAAATGTACAGGTGTAGACTGCAACTGTGATCTTCACACGAGGCAATTAGTGGCACATTGGAGGTTTCCCAAAATACATAATGAACCGGAACACGGTGCACGAGGACTCCCATTCACCATGCTCAATTTGTAAGTGTCGACGGTATCCAGTTCCTGCTGTCACGGCAGTTTTAGAAACAAGGTGCTCTTATATGTCAGCATGAAATGTTGACACCATTTTTCTAAAAGTTTAGTTTCTAATATCCTCCCTTGAGTTGAATCCGTTATCGAAACCAAAGTGTCTCAATTGTTTTTGGAGCTGACTTCGCATTTCCTTGCAGGTAGCCGACACAACTTTCTATATTGAGATCTGCAGCCGGAAATAAGCCTACCTTTATTAAATAAATAACTTGGGGCTGCAGAATTATATGTATAAAAGCATTTGATTCGATAAGGATGATTATTGCGTATATGTATAGTGAAATTATTTACAGATAGATTTAACAGGGATTGATATAATTTAAAACTAGTACTTTATATGTAATGTGGCAAGTAATTGTAATATACAAAAGGCATTGTATACATTGGCTGGTGTGAGAAAGAGACAGAGATATCCCCTGTACCTGACTGAAGCCTCGTCCACTGACCGCTCCTTAGACAATGCAGAGAAAAGGGATAAAACATTTCTTTTGTCAGGTAACGAAACTTCTCCCCAGGAAATACTTAGAAAGTTCGCAGTAAGAGAAACACATGGTCGTAACGGGACAGTATTTGAACAAAATAAGATCTAGCAATAATTTAAAAGGAAATGGAAATGTCAGATCGGAGACGAAAATGTTTTATTACAGGCAAGCCGGAGGTACATAGTCTTATGCCGCCTATACAAGCTCACATTTGCTAAAGTAAATGCGTGCGTTATCTCTGAGAACATTTGGCAATCTATAACTAAGGGAGGAAATAGATGTTACTTTAGAAATCAACATGTAAGGAAAATGCCGAAATTTATGACAGGCTGTTCTTGGAAAATTCAGGCTTGTGGGAAGATATTATAGATCAGAAGGGGGAGAATAATTTTAGCCAATGGGCATCGAATTAAAATCAACGAATGAGAAGCACGTAGCGATACAATAAATACTTTAAGTAAGCGAATGGTGAACATATAACTCAGGAATAGTATAATAAACGAGGAATTTTAATTTAGCGAGAGACGTGGCGATATTGGAGAAAACTGGAGTACAGGGTCAGAAGTTAGCTCATTCTAAGGCGGTCACTCGAGGTAATTCTAAGTCTGTCTAAAGCAGTCGAAGACATTCTAAGTAGTCTAGATCATTCTAAAGCAGTCGAAGGCATTCTACGTAATTCTAGGTTCATTCTAAAATCAGTCTAAGTGAGTAGTGAAGTCAGCGACGAGCAGTCAGGAAGTAACCCCCAGTATTTTTATATGTGAATAAAATATTTGAACAAGTCAACCTGCTGTATCTTACGGGCAATACATTTCTCGTTCCCGTGGATCTAAACTGATCCACGAAACACTCCAGTGAACCCTGAGACCGAACCCAACCGAATTGGAGCAGAAGAGCTACAGCGAACAGATAGGGGAACGTCGAGACCACGACCAGCAGTCAACAACAACAACAACAAAAAAAAGAAAACCATCCACCATACACACCCAATCGAAATCCACTCCCCTCAATAATCCTTCTCCATATTGGCTCCCAACGTGGGGCTATCATAATTAACTACGTCCCCGCACACCATTAGTTCCGGCACGAAATGGCATCCCAACGTGGGGATATAATCATATTTTGATATCAAACTTACGCCCCCGCCGTCTTTAATACGGCTCCAGATCTTTTATTATTCAGTCTCTAAAAGTAGCCCTAAGTAGAGTTCTCAAAACTCTCATTTTTTCCTTTAACATTGTAGAAGACTAGTGCAGGTTTTTGTAAGATTTCAATACTCTCAACCATAAGGCAACCTAGCCTTATCACGACAATATGAGAGTTGTTTGTTTCAAAACTAGCGAATTATGAGAGTAGGTCCCCTAAGTTTCCGATACGCCGATAAGGACTATCGCTTCACAAAGCCCTTATCTTGTGTCATACTTTATCTGTTAAGTAAAAAACTGCAGCTGTAACTTCCGTTTCGCCGTGTTCAGTTGTTCTGATATAGTTGCATAAAGAAGGATAATTACAGAAGATTGTGACATGTTCAAAATATACTATCGATCTGTTAATACGTTCTTCACAAAAGAAGAACTTATTACAAATGAAATTAAACATCGAATATGGGGAAGTATCCCCCTCATATTCTACTGAAAAGAATGGGCCAAACTTTTTCGAATGGGTTGAGAAAGCATTGAAGACGAAGAGCGTGCAGGTCGGTCCTTGGAGATGCTCACTTCTGAAAACATCGCTTGCTCTTGTGGAAGGAGAAATTATGGAGGACCGGCGGCTCAAAGTTACAGAAATAGCAGCAAAGTTGGGCCTTTCTAAATCAACAGTCCTTCGAAATATTCATGAACATTTAAACACGAATAAGGTTAGTGCCTAGACTTCTTTCTTCAGTCAAAAAGCAGCAACGGGTCATTTGTTGTCAGACATTTTTGGAGCTCTGCCGTGGCAACGACACAGAAGTTCTGCAAACCAAACCATTGTAACAGGAGAGGTCCTCTACTATGATCCCTTGTCCAAAAGAGAATCAATGAAGTGGAGTGGCGTAAACCTGGCCAAGGTCACTCAGTCAACCAAGTAGATCATGGTCACAATTTTAGGGACTGTGAAGGAATACTCTTTATTGACTTCGAGGAGGGGAACACCACAGCAAATGGGGAGTACTATGCTGGCTTACTGCACAGACTACGTGCTTCCATCAAAGAGAAAGGGCGAAGAAAGCTGAGAGGTGGTGGTGTGTGCCTTCTTCACGACAACACTCTTGTGCACACAGCTCTTGTTAGAGCTATTTATTTAATCATTCTATATAATCAATCTAACTAATGAATATATTTAATCAAGCAATTTATCTAATCAAATATTATAATCAATCTATCTAATCTAATTAATAAATCGAGCTAATCAATCAATTTATCTACCTAATCAATATAATCGATCGATCAATCTAATCTATAAATTTACCTAATCCATCTATCTAATTTATCAATCTGTCTAATCTATCAATCAATCTAATCAAGACATGTAATCTATCAATCTGCCTAATCTTTCAATCGAACTAATTTACCCAATCAATCTAATACATCAATGTATCTAATCAATCAAATATATCAATCTATGTAATCAATATATCAAGATATTTTATCAATATATCTAATCTATAAATTTGTCTAATCTATATGATCGATCTGTGTATGTAATCTATCTAATCAATGTAGCTAATCAATTTATCTTATCTAATCCTCTATTATATCTTACTATCTAATCTAATATATTTAATCTATGTAACATTTACTGAAGGAAAATTAAAAAATGATAGTGTTAAATATAAAAAATCTGAGAACTACCTAATTGGCATATCTAATATTGAAAACACATCCTAATTTATTACTAAGTGCAATAAAGTTATATCATAAGGAGCGATCATTTAAAACAGGTTTATTCACATAAAATAATAAGTTGTCTTTGTATCACTAAGATATGTAGCTTAAAAACTACAAAACATGAGCTATGTGTTTTATTTACTATTCATATTAAGAATGTTCTTCACTCGTGTAATTATTTGCTAGAGCTTATAAAATCTACCGAGTAGTCTTAACTATGTATAAACCTTAGTACGCACTTACTCCTTAGACTTTATTGCTTGCAATACAAGGGGTATCTAATAATCGGAAAATATTTCCTAAGATATTACAGCGCACAGCGACGCTTGTTCACATAAAGACGCCTTTCGCTCTAAGAGCATTCAACATTGCACAGACACACATAAGCGAAAAACTCCACCAAACTCTCCTGCTCATAAAAATTGAAGTGATTTGTTACAAAAATAAGTTAACATTTTCAATTCTTAATACATGAAAAGTACGTTAAATGATTATTATTTCAGATGAACATGGTGTTTTTTCCGGAATGTTTATTTTTTTATTAATTTCGACCTAACCTCTTGAAAGCATCTGGAAAGAAATTTGCTTGCTATCAAATGTTCTGGAGGATCAAGATGAAATGAACAGGATATATGAACATGAGATGCAATAGATACGTTAATATGTGTTTACACATTCGTGTCATTTTGTAGCACATATCTCTTCAAGTTGGTACCACTTAATCTGTTTGTGTGAGAGTTGAAAAAGAATGTATCGATGCAAAATTCTAATCTATATTTCTTTAAACTAAGAACTTAATCCTGAAGTAAATTTAATTATTGTTTATGTTATAAAATACTTTTCATTCGCAGCTTCAACAACCCGATTTGAACCCGTGACAGTTCGGCCAAAATTAGCAAATCTAACCAACCGGCAGTACCCTGATAAGCATAGTAAATAAACAAACATAATTGCAGTTAGCAATAATGAGAAAAAAGACTCTTCAGGCAACGCTTAATGAATGTTTAAATTTTAATTTACATGTTTGCGTGGAAATTTGCTGTTTATTATTCGCTTGCAATTCAAAATTGGGGCCTAAGGCATTTTTGGGAGTTCCATGGAGTATCTGATGACCCAGCAAGATGATCCGCTCAAATGCCGTTCCATATACAACACGAAAACCTGAAGGTTTGAGTGTATATGGAGTAAAGTTTTGTAATTCTGTCAGAAATGTTGATTTACAAATTTGGAAAAATTGATTGGTTATATTTCATTTTTGCTCTCTGCCTGAAGTCAGAAGGTCTCATTAACACCTTGGTGGTTTATTTTACACAAAACATATTTAGAGCACAACGTTTACGAGTCATTTTATGCTACAGTAGACTTAAGCTAGATTTTAATCAGTTACATTTAGGAAAGCTAAGATTTTTATCATTTACAGATGAGTTTTTTCACATTTTGAAGGACGAATGTTGACCAGCTTGAGGCATTTCTGTTTCCGGACTCTTGTAATGCCAAATCATTCTGTTTAATCGCCAATAAATCGTACCAAAGATCTAAGAATGATGTATAAATAACGAAGGTTGCAAATAACACGAAGAGTTATCGAGCAGCTCAGTAAATTTTGCTGCAGGCGTTAGCAAAAATGTTCTTGCGGGTGGTAATTGTGAAAGTAACTGAAGAAGGCGGAGAAACTCCTTGCAAAACAGCAAGGTCGTCCGTCTATGCTCATAAATAACAAGGGCATCACACATTTATAGATCAAGGTCGTTGAAGACTTGGTCAATGAGGAATTTTTCCCCTCGGCATCAAGAATTAACTTGTCAAAAGAGTTCTGCATCACCTCTGGTATTTTTCTTTTTTCACAAATAATGGGGTAGTATGTTCTTCCACGCCTGGTGATATTTGCACCTGTAACATAATATAAAAATTGTCACCTGAGATATGAGGTGCATTTTGGTATGGTAAGAAAATAAATGTACTGGAAAAAGGTGTAGAAAAACTTTACTTTTCAGATCTAAAGAAAATATTCGGAGTTATTTGAAATGGTAACAGCGTAATTTCATTTAAAAGTATTCTCTTATGTGATTATTCACAATGGATAAAGTCAGTATTATTTCTGTCTTTGTACATCACTATATTAAACGTTTAGAACTAAAGCGTCACTACACTTTAGGACGAATAAAGCTTTAATTCGTAAAGCTGGTGGTACCTAGTGATGCCACGATGGCAGATAAAGTTTATGAAAGTCCATTCGTTGGCAGAGATGAATTCTTCAACCACCAAACATGATACGAGAAGCAATAACAGGATCTAAGCTTCAAGAAATCTGTGCTACTCTCTACAGCATTTAGATAGTTGAAATATTTCGAACAATTAAACTTTACAGCAAATTTTAAGATATCTGTATTTACTTAAATACTTAGAGATCACAGGATAGCGCTGGCTCACGGCAGCATAAAGCGGCTGCTGAACATAGATTGTAGGCTTCTAGAATTTCTATAATTAGGAGTAAGACACAATAGAAAAAGAGATAGAGACAGAGAACTTAATAAAATATTGCACTAACGTACGTATTTTTTTAAAAATAAAAAAAACGTTTTTTCTAGTTTTCTTGGCAGAAAACTTTCCATTAGCCCAGTTGTTTAAGTATGGTATGTAAGTATATAGTCTGTATCTACAGAAAGCACTATATACACAGTTTGATTCAAATTAATCTTGTATTTGGTCTACAGTATTTTAATTTCAAATTTCTTTCAATAATAGCAAGGAAAAAGGTTTAGAATGTAAGCTTTGAATAGTTTTCATTTTCTTTACATAAAATTAACACAAAACGAAATGAATTATCTGTTTTATGAATTCACGTGAAATTTCACTAGTCTGCCATTCTGCAACATTTTATTGCAAACAAAACGATGTATTATTATCGTTGCAGAGTATACATGATAGGATTGTTAACTTTTTTTTTCTGATTTGTGTTTAACGCCCATTTTTACTATTAAGGCACCTCATGCGGTGGACACTGATGATGCATAAGATGAAATAATATATTGGAAAATGATTTTTTTTAAGGAAGGAAACATTCCAGGCCAAATTTAGGGTAACTCCCCGGCATTTGCCATTTGTGAGGACTGAGGAACTCCTAGAAAAAACCTCAGTCAGGAAGGACGGTCCTGGCGGGAATTAAACCCCAGACCTCCCGCTCACGAGTCCGCGACCACCCATGGCGGTTTGTTAACTTCAAAAGCTGGTGAAATATCTGAAGATTTTTCCAAACTTAAAATACACGGCTATGTTGCCATTGTTTCACTATGATTATCTAATAGTATTTTAAATAATTTATTTAACCTTGTAATGCATAAATCAGTGTGTATAAAACACGAGGCAAACATTCCTAAGAACGCACATGAGGAGAGATGACATTATAAGTGGAGCATACACATAACGACTTTTATGGTTAACAGGCTCCTACTGCCGTTTTTTCTTCCTTCCCTAATCAAAATACGACATACCGCCACGGGTGGTCGAGGCCGTTACAGCGCGGACTCATGATCGGGAGGTCTGGGGTTCGATTTCCGCCAGAACCGTCCTCCCTGACTGATTTTTTTTTTTTTTTTTTTTTTTTCAGTCCTTATAACTGGCAAATGCCGGAAGGGCACCCTAAAACTTAGGCCTGGAATGTTTCCTTCCTTCAAAAAAAATCCTTTCCCAATATATCATTTCATCTCATGTGTCGTCGGTCCTGGTGGTGTAGTGCTTACCTTGCCTTCTACACCCAAGAACGCGGGTTCGAACCCGGCCAGGACCGATGGATTTTTTGGGGCGTAAAAATCCTAAGTATGGCTTCCTTCGGAAGGGAAGTAAAGCCGTGGGTCCCATATCGTACATTTACGGCACGAAAAAGAACCTCAAGCCTGAAAGAGAGGCCTCTGAGCAAAATTTGTCGGCCGTTTCACTCCCTGAGTTGAATGAGACGCTGATGACCTGAGATGTTAAAGAGCGTCCATAAATAAATCAATCTCATGTGTTATCAGTGTCCACCGCCTGTGATGCCTCATTAGTAAGTAACGGGCGTTAAACACCATTATAAAAAAAAGACAACTTTACTGTGATACTTGTTTTCATTCTAACAGATTATCGCAAATGCTGATATCGGCGCAATATAGAAGTCCCCTACAGACATTGATTGCATACAAAAAGCATCGAGTAATTGTTACAGAATATTAAACGTTTAATATGGAAATAAAAGCTTTGAAGGTACGAAAGAAACGTCCATGGTGCTTGTGAAGTTTTTTTTTTTTTTTAATAGTGCTTAACGCCCGTTTTTATTACGAGACACCACAAGCGGTAAACACTGATGATACATGAGATGAGATGATGTATTGGGAAATAATTTTTTAAGGAAGGAAACGTTCCAGGCCCAAGTTTAGGGTATCTCCCCGTCATTTGCCAGTTATGAGGACTGAGCAAAACTTGGGAAAAAAAACCTCAGTCAAGGAGACGGTCCGGGCAGGATTCGAAGCCCAGAACTCCCGCTCACGAATCCGCGCCTTAACGACCTCGGCCACCCGTGGCGGTATTGTGCAAGTAGATGAAAGTGTAAACAAGGTTTTCGTTTCAAACGTTTCCAGTCTCAATAACTATCTATTTATCATAAATTTCGTTTAAACAAAGAAACCGTAAATTTAGATATTGAAGGGGAAGTTAAAGCCAATTTTGATTATATTTGACCCCTCAACCCTAGTCACCCCCCCCCCTTTGAAATTCGAAGAGCCATCCCAACTTTTAACCCTTACAATTGAAAGGGAACGTAATTATAACTTTTTTTCTGGTCACCTGGATCGTTGTTATTGTTTTTTGAACTAAACTACTGGATTTGTGTCATAATTAAATTGTTTCAAAATAGTATATACGCTACAAAAGGGAAATGTGTAAGAAGTGAGACGTTCTGAAATAAGCTTTATAATTGTAATATTAATATTTGTAATTTAGGCAAGATACATTACTTTTTCATCCTATAATTTGCTGATTTTTTTTTATTCTGTCCAGATTCAAACAGCAGCAACGACAGTATGGATTACTAGGTAACGATAGAACACAAAGGATGTGATAACGGTTGCGTCCCCTTTAAAATTTAAGGATTAAAATATAGAGGTTTTAATAATTACTGTAGTAATTTAAAAGTTTAAAGCAGTTTATAGTAAAAATAGTAACAAATGTATTTAAAACTGCAACTGTAATTATTTATGTAACTTCCTATATCATCAAAACTCCCAACTAAGAACAGAGCATACACATAAACTCACGGCTGATCTCTTTAGTCCATCTTTTATGGAGATATGTTAAAAATGACATCTTATAACCAGTTCTAAGGTTAATGACTTCATTAACATTTATGAGCGATCGGGTTTTCCATTTCGGGTGTCCACCAATATCTCTAGTTCTGTTTTATGAGCGGCTTTAAAACCTTCCCGATGCAACGCGCAAGCGCTAAACAGTGTTCATAAATCAAACTCTCTGTTTCCGCGCTCTTTGTGTATAAAAATGAAAAGGCACTAAATTTCGATTAATGAACTACATCATCGTTGACGTTTAATTAGGAGCGAAAGGAACATGAAATGCATCTAAAGGGAGACAAATTGGAAATAAAGTAAGACAAACATTGCCACTGAACTGGATGACAGGTCGAGGACAAGATCTGCGCAGGAAGAATTTTTCGCTCACAATGCTCGATGTACTGTCGTCAGCAAAGTCATGGGAGAGAGAACCTTACCGTGAGCTGCGTATAAATGTTTCGGAAATATTTATACAAGCTATCCACAGATAAGAAAATTATTTTATGTTATATATTTGAAACATTAAGTATTGAAAGTAGAAGACATTAAAACAGAGTATTATAGGAAACTGCATTAAATTTAAACGTTTTTAACACTAATGCGAAAAATAAATTACTTTCAACTGTTCCTAACAACTGACAAACGAAGCAAGGCATACTTTTAAAATGGCTGTTTATTGTTAATAAAGGTTGAATAACTACTCTCTGCAATTCCCTTTCACAAATGGAAGAAATTTCTTTAGAATGTTATTTTTCAGTTCATCTAATGTGTGTGGATCCATCATTTACACTTTTCCTTTAATGTTCCCAGAGATAAAATTACAGGGCGTTAAATCGGAGGACCGAGGGGGGCATATGTTATGTTATTAGTGATGACTCTATTGTTGAATATTTCATGAATCGCATGCGAGCAGACATATGGTTGTTGCAGAATCTTGATGCAAAGTTGCGAACCTACATTCCCTCACACTTAATTCACGGAAAAGGATTGAAAAACATTCTGCATATGCCTATCACTAGTAATTATAAAAAAAAAAATGTGGCCTATTATTCTCTCGCCACTCCTATCCTTTGAACACGCAAGGGTTCCTCGTGAAATAGGTTATTTTGAAATCCAGAATTGGTGGTTTTGTAAACGAACCAAGATTGGTTCGTAGATTAGGGTCAAATTTCTCCGTCATGCACACTATTGAAAAGCCATTCGCAAAATCTACCCCTAAATGCAGGGTTCACCCGGTTTATGTTCTTCCACTACATGAATTTTATAGGGTTCAGTTTGAACTGAAATTGGAAATTCTAAATATGATCTAACATGTTTTTCTTTGAGTTCTGCACATGGCTGTATACATTTTTTTTATTAAGAATACGATCCACGAAATGTATTTACCAATCTGTGAATCCAGGTTCGACTTGGAAGTTGGGAAATCTCTTTTGAAACAATAATTTTGTATCACGAGCAGATTCTGTACGTACTTACGAGTCGTAAATAAACACTAATTGGGGAAATGAATTGAGCCATATTAACGTAATGAATACATTGTATTAAGCCGCTTAATGAATACTTAATACACTGTCACACAACATACAAGAACACATCGGTACATTCCTAGAGTTAAACTCGTACTGACCTCCCCTCGGGCTTCCTGGCCGGCTTTCAAGCGTGGGAATTAAACGAGAACTGCAGTCAACTGCGGCTAATTGCACGTGGAGCGGCCAGGCAAAGGGAAAAATTACTCAATATTTGTTACATCTTCGGTAATTTTTAGTTTCGAAAACTTTCGTAGACTACAATTTACTTATACTGGCCAGTTTATTGAATGAGTGAGTGAATCTTAAAGCATGACCTCAGGCTAGAGTCACAAAGCAGAAAATAGGCATCAGCATAAAATAATAAATTTATTAGAAAGTTATAATAATCCTTTAAGCAAGCCATTTGCCGATTACAACATTAAAAACACAGCAAAGAAATTTAATATTTTGTGAAATACTGTTCTTAAATGGGCTACAGAACTAGATCCAGATAAATATGTGTGGTGCCAAACAACCAAGCAATTCAAGACTTTGTCTTTCAAAGTAAGAAAAGAACTGAGTATTTTGTTTAAGGACTTTTCTGAAGCAGCTGTAAAGCATTTGACTGGGAATTGTCTATATCAGTGGCTGTCTCTAGAGGGATAAAAGTATGGGCTAATGACTATAAAGAATGCAGTCCTAATGCAAGATGGTGCTGAAGATGACAAAAGGGAAAATCGAAGGTTTAGGAAAACTGGTCTCTTGATATACGTTGTGTTTAACATATTTGGGGAATACTTTAAGAATACGGGTTAAAAATCAAGGCCATTAGTGATGTGGCAATATGGAGCCAAAAAAATGGGCGAAATAATAAAATCTAAATCTCGCCTGCACCAGCGTGATAAACACAATCTTGCACGATGCACGCCAACATTTATTTTAATGAGTGTATAAGTTAGATAACTTCAGAATTAGTTTAACAGTGTTTCGTATGATTACAGTGTTTCGGGTTTTGAGCTGATGACCTTTATTCTGAAAATGCATCCTGTTTTAGTATCCCTCGTCATTTGTTTTAGTTAGTTTGCTAGTACTGCACTATGCATAGATGGCTCTACGATATAGCGCATGCGCGCTGTTCAATCTGTAGAGCGATTAACCGAATGGAAATTACATCTTTCAAACCTGCAACCAACTCTAGAATTCTCATCCGTAAGTCTATTTCCGTATAGAGTCTATCCAAATATTAAAAACTAAATTATAAATACGCTGTATTACTTTGTTTGATATTTGATCATATAGAATATAGTGAGCCATTCGAAATGAAAAAGAAGAAATATAAAGCAATGCATTTTTAAATTTAAATGTTTTACAGCTTGCTGAATTTATATATCCATTCACGTTTAACGTTGCGGGCTATCAGGAAAAAAAGTGTCTTCTTTAAGTGTATAATGAATTAATCAATTTGGTCCTATTAAACAAAAATATAGCATTTATTCAGAAAATGGCGGCATTAGACTAGTATCATTATATTCCATTATGAAAATTATACTCGCGATTATGAATGACAACATTTATGATAGACCGCATTTTCTGCATAATAGTGAAGCTATGACACGGGCATTGCACTTTTTAGCTTAGTAATTAATTTCACCTCCTCATTTCCATGGTTATCATTTCAGTTTTGTATAAATTTACTTTCATAACAGGTGTCCTCAATAAATTGTCTATACATGTCTCTTTTCTGCCCGCTTTGAGACCGAAGACGATAAAACAATGCTGCATTCCTTCTGTGAGCTGAATAATTAAAGACTTTCGTAACAATATTATTTGGTTACTACTATCAGATTGATCTGTGCTTATGTGTAGATTGGAAACTTATCAGAGCTTTCATAAAATTCCGAGAGAGTCCTTAGTTTTCCTGCTCTTTGTATTGGCTAGTTTCCTTCGCTTGCGAATTAGCTCTCTTCTGTTTCCATACACTTAATGTCAAGGGAATGGCATTGTCGAACTGCTGACGCATTTGCTCGTGCGCATAGTCAAAAACAAAGGAATGTTCTGTGTAATAACAAGGGCCTACTCATAACTCCACAGCAGCATTGGAAAGGTTTTTAAAAATGCCTTAATCTTGTTTGGAGGTTGTATAAATAGTTGTACGTTGCCAATTTAACTCAAATATGAAATGTTTTATATTTTAGTTTAGTAAGAGGGTAGTTTCAAGTTATTTTTCACACGGTTAATCATAAAAAATAGAACTACTAAACATTTGACGGCTAGTAGGAATTTAGTCCCACACAGCTGGCGGTGCAAAATTCTCTGGTAGTACATCCTTCAGAAAAATATTTTTGAAAATGGAAATAGATAAACGATTCCATGACTGTTCTTACTTATGTCATAACATAAATATAATCTTGAGGAACAGGTTTTTACATACAATACACATGTGAAAACGAGTTTTTGCACAGAAGTGGTAAGATGATTCGCAAGAAAATATGCTGGTATTCATGTTCCAGTTGAGAAACCATTCTCCAACCTACTAAAAAGTTACGTGAGGCAAAATCGTTCAATGATAAGAAACGTGTTCCTAACGCGATGTTCTTAAGGAAGAAAAATTAGATGAAATACAGGAATTTCCTATGCAGATGCTAGCAATGTATTGCCGCTGAGGGGCATCACTTTCAATTTCTTTAATAACTCAGTGAAGTATTTATTATTTTCAGTTTTAAATTCAGCATCAGTTATTATTTTAGTAAAACTATAAATATTAATTAAAAATATAAAATTTAACGCGCGACGACTCTATCTCCTCTTTTCCGGTTGGGCAGCTGTAGTATGCATTAAACAGCCGCTTTCAGTTATCCATAACTGAAATAACTTCACTGTAGATTGCAATTATATCTCCAAATATACCACTGTCCTTAGATCTAAGTCCTAAGCATTGAAATGAAATTGCGTTATGGACTATTCTTCAGCCTAGCTCAATATTCAATCAATAGAACGTTGAATAAATTCTCGAGAAAGTAGGCTATTAATTCTGCCAAACTGCTATTTAGATGATACAGGTAGCGGAGTGATTTACATTTATACTGGAAACGTGATTGCTTTTAACTGCCAGATCATTAGCATTTTACTATGTGGTAAGTGGCTTGAAGCTACCTTAATGATACTCTATCTAGAAAACTCGCAAATATAGAACAGCTCAACATTTATATGTTTATTTATTTATAGCCCGACTGGTCAGATAGGCTCACAAAATAAGGAACTGATTATCACGAAGCCTCACAGTCTGTTGGTTTAGGACTTCGATGGTATCTAACTCATAATATTAGTGCTCTTAGCATTCACCAGTACAATCAACTCGTATAAATATTAATTGCTTTCTCATAAACAAAAAAATTCATCACGCAGGAGCTTCATAAACTAAGCGAATTCCTCAATGAGTAGAGTAGCTTTAAAAAAGAATATAAAATCCAAATTATGGCCTTAATAATTAATGAAATAAGTTATGTCATTACGTGTGTTAATTAGAAATATTACAAAAGAAAAATAATACTTTTTAGAATTATTCTTAATAATATTATTCAGATTTAACTACAAATATTAATGGTATTATATTAATTGAATGAAATATATGACCACAGGCAGACAAAGCTATATTGTGTGGATACTTTTAAACAATTTTTAAATGTAACCATGTTATGAATTGAGCCCCTGATAGCATATTACATTCACTAAAATAAAGAGAAATAACGGAAATAAATTTTGAGTAGTTAAGAAGTTTATATATATATATATATATATATATATATATATATATGGATAAAACAAAAACATGTTACTATTTAAAACAATTACAATTACAACGTACTAAGCAAATATACACAATAAAAATACCGTGGAAAGTTCCATCGATTTTTAACTGGTTTTGAAATTTAATTTAAATTTTGTTGTAGTAAAAACAAGTAATGCAAACGTTTTCTGAAGGTTATTACAGAGCACTTTTATACACAATATAATTCTCACACATATTAGATTAATATTTATATGCGTCATTATAAATACAGTTTATATGATAAATTAATTTGTCCTTTTATTTTAAAACAATTGAGAGAAAATAGATAGAGCGCTTTATAAATTTCGGTTTTCAGATAAACATCTATTCCTAATGCTCCGATTACCACAATTTTCAAAAATTATTTCTTTTGTTTTTTAAATGGTATATGCCGAATTTTGTTATGAAAAAACAAAAATGGTCATGGTAAAACGATTTTTAAATTTTGGTTTTTAGGTAACCGCTCCCCTTCTAATAATCTGATTTCTCTCATTTACAAAAACTATTTTATTGTTTTATTTCATTGGCCTTTACCAAGTTTTTTTTAAAAAAATGAATTGCGGCCGCTAGAGCGATTTTTAAATTTTGCGTTTTAGGTAAACCTCTATTCCTAAAACTCAGATTTTGCTGATTTTCGGATAATATTTTTATTAATTTATTTTAATGGCGAATACAAAGTTTCTTTGAGAAAAAACAAAAATTTCGGCTGTTAGACTGATTTTTACATTTTCGCTTTAAGACAACCCCCACCCCCAACAATCAGATTTTGCTGGTTAACGAACTCGATGAAACGTTCGTTAATTGATAGTATTCGCCGGGCTTAGTTGAGGGAAAAAAATTGCGACCGCTAGAGCGTTAACACATACACACACATTTAGTTGTTTCTTTGTTTATGCAGCAATTTTAGGTGCCTTAGGATCGATGGAAATTCCAAGAAATTTTTCAAAAATCTTTTAATAGATGCAATCACATTATCTGCGTTTTTTTTTTTTCGGAATTGGCTAAAGGAAATGAAACCTTCATACTATATACCTGATATTTTGTATATCTACAAGATCTTAGATGTACAATTATTATATTTCTAGAATGTCTTTACTGTGCATAAGAATCCCGAACGAAACGCCTTTTTAAGTTACAATCAAAGTTTCCTGGAGGAGAGAAAAATTAATTGTATATTTTCTATTAATAATATTCGAAAACAACAGCTCAAAAAAAATATGGTTCGTTTAGCGGCTTATGCCAAAGAAGGCGCAACTAAATTATAATATAGTCGTTGGAACGCATCTGAAACAGTCTTACCGACGACTTACCAGATCAGATCAGGACTCGCCATTTTCTGGAAAACTTTTCAGAAGTGACGGGAGTCGAACCTAGAGCCTCCGAAGAAGAATGCAGGCATGTTGACTACTAGACTACTAAAACAATCTTTTTTTTTAACCATTAAAATTATTCAATAAAATCCTTATTAAAGTAACAGAAAGTAGGCTCTTTCATTTAACACGTATTTCCAAATTAGTGCCAAATAAGTTATGCTGAACATGTAAACATAATTATTTTTAAAATATTATTAAAATCAAGCACGCTATGTAATTAATCAGAAATTATGTTTTCCATTTTTGATTAGGGTTATTTGTTAACCTGTGAAACAAGAAATGTTAACGAACCTGAAGAAAATGAATGGATATAGTTAGTTTATTGGTTAGGAATTTAGATATATTCTCTGAAAATTCTAATTAGTATCCAATTACATGGCGACAAGATCTTATTTTGCAACGGCCAGTTATAATTGCTGAGTTTTGTGCAATTCTGTAACTGAGGAAAAGAGCCTGACTACTTCCACTTTAACGGTACCTCCATTTTCGTTACCATTTATCAAACCATTTGGTTTCTTTTAAAATTCTATAATGCGTTCCTCGTAACTTCTATCCCGAGCAAACAAATACAAATGTATCATTCCGCGGTGTATGGATCCGATGGGTGCTACAAACAGCTGATGCAACGTATTTAATTGTTAGCTCTGATTATTATTTACAAACTTTATTAATAAAAAATTTGCACGGTAATCATTTTGTCGCCACCTTCCAACCAATTTCCTTGACGGTATTTTACAATACTAACACGACCAGCTTCAATCATGGCGCCTCTTTGTATTGAAATTAATTGCACTGTACAGAAAGGTAAATTATTAACAATTAAAATGCATTGTAGGGTATTCATAACGACTAGTATCTCTCAAGATTGTTTTGTTTTGTTTCATTTAGCATCCACACTGCTCCCAATCAGCCGTTTGGCGGATGTAAACGAAACCAATATATCTGTGGCGTAGTGAGCAAACAACATCGCAAGTCAAGCAAACAAACCAACTTTTGTTCGCGTTTTTTTTTTTTTTCAAAATTAATTAAGGTATTAAAGAACATGTAACTTTATTCTAGAGCATATATTACTGTACTCAAAAGTTTTGGGTGAGAAACAGTTGAATATACGCTACTGGAAAAAAAAGTTGCAGGTAACTCCCCTCAAGAAAATTCTTGTGGGTGCTCAGACTACAGGAGTTTGATTATAATTATTGCTGGTCATACTTTTTCCGAATTAATTATTTATTTAAGCAAAGTATCAAATATGTTTTAATTATAAGTGTTGTACAACTGATGTTTGACTTCTCTTAAATAAAATATATCGTCTTTGCAATTCCCTTGTGACGTTGCCTCTTTGGAGTTATAGTTTTCTTATTTAGTAGACCGTGGCGAGTGGCCGAGGTCGTTAAGGAGCGGGCTCTTTAGCAGGAGATCTGGGGTTCGATTACCGCCAGGATTGTCCTCCGATTGAGGTTTATTCCAGGTTTTCCTCAATCATCATAAATGACAAATGCCGTGGAGGTACCCTAAACTTAGGCCTGAAACGCTTCCTTCCTTAAAAAATTCTTTCGCAAGTTTATCATTTCATCTCATGCATCATCAGTGTCCACCGCCTGGTGCCTCAGTAATTGAAACGGGAGTTAAACACTATTAATATATATTATTTATATATGTATATATACTTAGTAAAGAGACAAATCGTTGGAGTAGTTCGTTAAAGCCACAATCTGAAAAGACATGATTTATATTATGCGCCAGCATTTTCAGAGTGCTATGTAAGAGTTTAATTTCTCTGTACATATTTCACTCAAAATTATACGGAATATTAATTACGGTTGTAAAATGCAAACGTTGAAATGGAAAATTAGTAATTTAATAAGAGAACTGTCATTTATCTGTGCCTCTTGAGACAAAATGCTCACCACTTATCAATGTACAATGAAATATTATTGGTTATAACCGTATCGTAGCAATGCAGTACATAAAAATGAAAAAAAATATAATAATTTTCACGAAATCTTATGAACTAAGAGGGAATTTATTGAAAATAATAAGTAACTGGCCAAAAAAAAATGAAGTTTCACATTGAACTTAATATCACATTTCAGAGTGGAAATAAATGCAGTCACAGACGCTTAAATTTGTTTATTTTCTTTTGTTTCAGATAGCGCTAGTGGCTACTGGGGTGCAGACAATAGGTATGTATAAAGTCACTCTAACTTCTTTATAAATATGGTATGTTAACTAATATCAACAATAGATTTGTTCAGTTATCTAACATAAGATAATAATACTTTCTAGGGATGAATGTTATTCTTAGAATTCGTTATGACCAATTGGGCATCTAATGTCAAATATATTTATATAGAGCTTACTGTTTAAATGTTCGCTGTACACACGGTCATTTGCATATCGGCTTTCCTGTATCGACCAGGATAGTGGTGCTAACTAACAAGTGTTCGTACAGCTCATACAATATTTTGAAATCGTTATCTATGCTCATAGAAAATCACCTCACGTTAAATTGGAGGGACAGGGAAATCACACACTATCAGAAATCACTGTCATCAAACTCCGCCTTATCGTATTTGGAATCAACAGCTTTGTGAGTTGCTGAGACCTGCTGTAATCAACCATACCATCTTCTTCTTTCAATTACTAGAAATGCTAGTTCAAAGTTATGTCAATTTATCCATATCGCATAAAATATTAACAAATTATTATTCTTCCTGCACTAATACAAAGCCAACTGATGTTGAGTAGCGGTGTTTCATACCATTAACGTCATAGTTTACTGCTTTTATCGTTTGTCTAAAACAGACTTTGTTATTTCATACCTTTTTAACTAACAGTTCAGGGGTATAAGTATAACTTATCTTAGAATGTGAGGGGTTTAGTAGGCTCCGGGTAAGTGTCCCAGATTGAGCACCAATTTTGAAGCGATTTGTTGTCGAGTGGCCTCGCTTTTTGTGATGCAAATTTTGAAGCGGTTTGGAAAATTGATGAGTAATCGCTTCGTTGTTGTTGCCCACGCTTCAATGACTGCAATATCTCAGGATAAATTCTGCTATTTTGTTGATTCGTACTCAACAAGTCTGGGAGAGGAATTCAATTGTGTATATAAGCATGCGATGGACATAAATGTTATGTACAAATTCTTTCGCGTCCTCTGGTGTTTTGCGTACGATACAAACTTAGCTGTCAAGAGTAGAACTTAGAAGTGAAACTGAGCGCTGCGTGTGTCGAAGTGTATATGTTACAACTGAATGCCTGTGTCGGAATTAGAATAACAAGTGCCTCTCGCCGTATGTGACATTTACAGATAAGTGCCGCGGCATTTGAAACTGAAAACTGCTTAACATGACTGCGCACGTTCGTGCAGAACTGCGTTGACGTATCGGAACCGAGTAACTGTGAAACTACAACACTGATAACTGCTTACGTTGAGTATTAACTTAAAAACTGCCTAACTCTTGTATCGGAACTGCGTACCTGCTTCCAAAGTAGAGCTTTACCTGCATCTGAGCTGATTCTGTGAACCAGGTGCCTCAGCAACGACGAACTTATAACATTTATGAGAACTGAATCCGAATTGCTTCTCACTGGAACTTAGACATGCGAGCGTGTAGATCTTGGAACTGCTTCTCTCCTTGTGTAGAACTGACAAATGAGAACTGCGAACTGCTTGCCCCAGCAGAAATACTTCTTATACTTATACTTATACTTAATATACTTATAGTATATTAAATTAAAATTGAGTAATCGTTGGCTTAACGGAGCCACACGCCTATCTTTAAAAGCTCAAACGTATATTTTCCATTGGCTGGTTTAAACTCACCTGCCACACTTGCCATTTGCTATTTTTTAAAAGTTTTAAGACTCTTGTTGACAATAGCTAGATTAAGGGCTAACTGTGCAACGTCCCTCGAGTTCAAAGACCTAACGATTTAAAAGTCCTTGAGTTTATTAGCCCTGCAACGGCAGTCCTTTTAAACGTGGGATTGCAATCGACTCTCGAATTTCTTCTCCCTATGAACAGAATTTTATGGCCGTCTTGACTTTCCAAGCTACCGTAACAGAAATCACTAGAGACTTTCTCTTTTGTAGACGTACAATTACATGTTAACATTATGCTGTATTATACGTACGATATGATATCTATGTTACTAATTACAATATATGAAATATTATGATTAGGTTGCAACACACATATTATATTATATTTATATTTCAGTGGTGACGGGCCGTAATAACTGTGTCATATGAACTCACTTCAGGAACGACAAACAGAATCATATTTGAATCACACTTTATTTTTTGAACTGTAAACAACTCGTGTGCTCAAATGATACGCAGAACACAATTGATCGTAATTTTATTAGCAGAGCCCGGAGTTAGGCAAAATGTCTTTTCTGTCTGAGTGGATATATTTAAGAGCCAGGTAGAAATGAACAGATTTGGGGCAGGCAGGGCCAGTTTTTTATTTTATCATTGGGGGGGGGGCTTCTATTGACTATTTTAAGGTTTAAAACCTTTTTGCTTGTTTTGGATCGTTATCGATTTTTATTTATGCCTTTTAAAAAACACATAAATAATCTCAATATATCGAAATGAAAAAAATATAAAAAGTAAATGACATTCTCAACTCACAAAAATATATATTGAGAATCTTGTTATACATTTATTTCTTTTCAAGCAGTTAAAATGTTTCTCCTCAACCCATTCACTTAAGCTCTTTAAAAACAGAACTTTTATTAGTGAAAGAAACGATTGGTTACCTCAGGCATACGAATACCAGAAAAAAAGAGAGAGAGAGAGGGTTGGTCCTATTGGTGTAGTGGTAACCATACTCACCTCCTAACCCCAAGATCGCAGGTTCGATCTCGGCCAGGACCGATGGATTTTTTCGGGCGTAAAAATCCTAAGTATGACTTCCTTCAGAAAGAAGTACAGCCGTGGATCCCGTTTCGTACATTTACGGCACGATAAAGAACCTCAAGCCTGAAAAAAGAGGCCTCTGTGCAAAATTTGTCCATTACATCATGCCATCATTTGAATGGAACGCTGATGACCTGAGATGTTAAAGAGCGTCCGTAAATAAACCAAATAAAAGAAAAAGGAAAAAGAGCGGATGAGGGAAGTAATGTATTTTGACTAGTCCTGGCGAATGATCTTGTATCGATCTGCACGAGACAATTCAAGGAAATTTGTGGTAGTTGCATAAATGTAACAAACGATTGCAAGCGAGAAAGATGAGAGCCGTATAGCTGTGCATTAAACCTCTCTACAATGTATTCAGTACGGAAGTAAGAGAGATACTAACCTAATTCCCCTATAAATGCATAAACAGAAAATGAATTCTACTAGAAACTACTGCGCATTATTGATACTTTGAAAAAACAACCAAGAAATGTAAGATTAAGTACTTTAATTGTGTGATAAAGAAATTATTAAGTAATGAGTGATATTGTTCTTTGTTTTTGCTTTTGATAAATGAATATTTTCCGTATTATAAGTGTCCTTTTTGCCTGGCTATTTTAACCAAAATAAATGCGTAGTTTGGTCGATGCATATTTCATAACCTTCGGCCATTAACGGTTAACCGAGGTGCCAAAGGCAGTAATTACGCTAAGTATTTAAATTTTAAGCTCTATATTTGTTTACAATACAATCACTTATTTGTATAATGAATTAATATGTTTATTTTTCAGACAGCTATTATTTACAATATAAATAGCAAATTTTATATAACAGTATAAATCTGTGGAAAAATAGTAATTTGCTTATGTTGTATTAAGCATGAAAGTTAAAAGCGGAAATACGACCAAAAAAAAAAAAAAAGGTGTATCAGATAGAGCCAGACGTTTCTTGATTTTTATGCTCTGGAGGTTAACCAAGCGCCTTCCTTCGATTTATTTGTTTTTTGTATGGCTAATGTCAAAGAATGTTAGTATAATGAAATTAAATTATAATAGAATATGTAACCATGGAGTAAAGTTAGATTTCATCCATCAGTGGAAAATGTATCACTCGAGATATCAGCTAGGGAGATAATTTCCACAGTGAATAAAATCTGTTTACTGTCTTGTTACATAAAATACTATCAGCATAAAAGAAATAATTAATTCCAATTAAATATTATGTACATTTGCCATTGTTTAAATCAGAGCCGATTGTAGCTGCCCCCCCCCCCCCGCAACGTCCCTCATAAAAAGAAGGTATAAAGAGGCGATTGTTTGATGAACTGAGCGCGTAAATGAAACCACAACGCTTAAAGTTTCTTGGTATTCACCTTTACAGGGTAAGATAAAAGAAAATAACCTTTAGTAACCAAGGCAACTAACCTTACGAGATTTGAACCCGGGGCTTCCGAATATACAGAGACACGCTGATCACAAGACTGCAAAGGTGGTCACTATCATTGGTGGCAATAATGTCGGTTGTTATGAATATACCGAATAAATAACTTGAAATATTCTGAAATTTTTTGTGAATGTATTGAGCTTCTCAATAAAAATGTCAAAATAGACTATATACTTCAAGTGCTAAAATTGCTGATTCTTCATTAGTTTTGAAGAAATATGCTTTGTTATTTGAAGAAGAAGGTATAACTTGTTCTGTGACAGGAGAAAAAGTAGTGAAAGTAGTTAGTAAATATATTATATTGCTTATATTTCAGAAATATATAGAAAATTCAATATTCCAACTTACATAACTTTCGTTGCTTTCGAGAAAGTTGTCGATTCAGTTGTTCGAGAACTTAGAAGAAAGAATAACCATGCCATTTAGTGAAAGCAACACAAAGTTAGTATGTTAATAATGTATAAAGGTCAAATATATGTGTGTGTGTGTGTGTGTGTGTGTGTGTGTGTGTGTAAAAGCAAAAATAAAGCAACACTATTAATAATGTAACAACGTAACAAATTAACAGTAATAATAAAAATAGATAAGGGTAAAACACTTAGATAAAATCACACTTGAAATTGCTATATTTCGAATTACTGGAGTTCTTCTATGGCAAGAAACCAGACAAATATATATAAAAGATAGAATATATATATAAATTAACAGTAATAATAAAACTAGATAAGGATAAAACACTAAGATAAAGTCACGCTTGAAATTGCTATATTTCGAACTACTGGAGTTCTTCAATGGCAAGAAGCTAGACCAGTGAAAGTGATAAAAGTAAATATTGAGTATCGAAGGTAACGTTATGCATGGAAACAGATGACACTAGAAATGAGAGTGTGGGAAGAAAAAAAAATTAATACGTAGGATTTAAACCAGGTGGTATACGAGCTTTATGTAAAAATATAGCTGTCATTTCTCTATCTCTGAGTAAACTTTCAGAGCATTGTGTAGGTAACGCATCAATAAGTGTTAGATTAAAAACATCATCAAAATCCTTACAGTGAGATGAGGCATGTTGGACAACCGGCAAGGGAGACTTGGTTTTAACAGAACGTCTATGATTGTTCATACGTAGCGAAACAACAGTAGAAGTTAAACCAATATAAAATGATTTACAAAGCTTACAAGATAACATATATACAACGATCTTGGAAGAACAAATAGCAAATGAAGAAATTAAATTCTCTGGATAAATTAGGGCTGTGGAATGAATTGCACGGCATAATTAGTGCACAGGTTTTAAATTAGGACGTTGGCAAGGATATGAGCCAGCAAAGGGACGAGATAAATTCGGAGGGGACAGGTTACGGCGAAAAATACTTTTAAGGTTAGGGGATGTTCTCAAAGTAAGGCGGGGTACAAATTTAGAAAAATAGTTTAAAGATGGATGCATTAACAAAGTATTGTGACATTCTTTCAAAATAGATCTGATGCTTTCACTTCCAGGCACATAAGTGGTAACAAGGTTAATGAAGTTCTTGTTAGAAGTTTTAGGTTTGCATTGGAAAGTTTTGTGCGCTGGGATTATACGGGATATTAAAAGAGCGGAAGGATAATTTGGTCTTGGAACTTTTGAGCTAGGTTTTTAATATACTTGTCAAGAGATGAAAAGTTGTTACAAAGACGATGACCACGGATTGAAAGAGAAAAAGGAATAGATCTTTTGATATGCAAGGGATGACAGCTATCAAAATGAAGATACTGTTGTAAATTGGTAGGCCTAATGTGCACAGATGTAAGAAAAGAGCCATAGCATAAAGAAATATCAATATCTAGGAAAGTAGCAGCATTGGGAGAGACAGAAGAAGTGAACTTAACTGAAAACTTGGAGTTAAGATTAGTAAGGAATTGAACGAGAGATTCTGAGCCATGAGTCCAAAGCACGAATAATATCATCAATCTATCTCAGCCATAATAATGGTGTCAAAGGTAAGCAATTCTCCTCTAAGCGAGCCATAAAAAGATTGGCATAAGAAGGTGCCATTCTGGTGCCCATCGCAGTACCTCTAATTTGTAGATAATGTTTATTATCAAAACTAAACGCATTGCGAGTGAGGACCAGATAAGCAAGATGACAAATGAAATCTGTGGATGGGGTATGAGGAGGTGCTCGAGAGTCCAAGAAATGACTAACAGCAGCTAATCCTTCATATGGGGGATGTTAGTATAGAGTGACGTCACATCGATAGTGGCAAGAAGTATATCAGAATGTACCGAAGGGTCAACATTCTTTAGTAAACTCAAAAAATGGAAGGAATCTTTGATATAGGATGGGCTAGACGTAACAAATGGCTGTAGCCAATAAACTACTAGAGCGGAAATACGTTCAGTGGGGGAATCGAAGCTGGCTACTATTGGACGGCCTGGACAGTTCTTTTTATGAATTTTAGAGAGAAAATATATGGTAGGAGTACGGGGGACATGAGGAGTAAGAAGAGTGATATCTTGGGAACTAAGTCCTTCAGCAGTACCAGAAGATGCAATAAAAGAAGGTATTTCTTCATTAAACTTTACTGTAGGGTCGGAGGACAATAGTTCATAATAAGTGACATCATCAAGCTGTCGGTAAGCTTCAGCATTGTAAGAAGAAATGTCCTGTAGTACTACTGGGGACCCTCTATCAGCTGGAAGAATAATAACAACAGGATTATTAGATAATCTTTTAAGTGCTGATTTCTCACGTAAAGTTAAGTTGTCTTTCGGAGTGATCTTATCTAGAAATTTAGAATCACTAATCGAAGTTAAAAATCGGTTAATAAACAGTTCTAAAGGATGGCTAGAAGGTAAAGAAGGAGGTTCAAGTTTGGAGGGAGAACAAAACTTGAGAAGGCAAGGAGTGACATTTGAAGTAGGCTGAGAAGATTTAGTGTGCCAATAGTAATGCCATCTTAAATTACTGAAAAATTTAACGTCATCGGAAACAAATTTAAGGCGATTAAATTTGGGAGTTGGGGCAAAAGATAATCCTTTTTGCAAAAGCAATGTATCAGCATCAGAAAGTGAAACAGAAGATAAATTAACAACCGCAATATTACTAGTAGGAGAAGTACAAGAGGTACATTTGCTATTGGGCTGCTGGTGTGAAATACCGGAGTAAAATTTAGATGGACGAGGTAAATTGAAAATGGAAGCCAAGTCAGAAGCTGACGCTACGAGCTGCGGGGAAAAGTTTTGGAAGAAAGACGCGGTAAAGTGAATAGGAATACCTCTCTTAAATATTGTAAATATAACCGCGATAGTTTAAGAAGATGTTTCTGATTGAGGGAACATAATAACTTATTGCACTCATCAAGATATTATTAACTGTGGTAATATATTTAGGAGAACATGCCAAAATAATTTTAATAAAACTAATTAATTATGACAAATGAAATTGCTGCAAATATTGTCAATTATTAAGGATCATCCGTAGAAATTGCTGGAAGATATGGTGCCTAAATAAGTGAAATTGGCTATCAGTGCTAGGAGCTATGGCGGACAATGGCAAGTGAACTAATATTCCGTTAGAACAAACAGCAGCAATAGTACAATAAGAAAGAAAGCCAATATGCATTGTATATTTAGCTAATTACTTAGAATGGCACTTACATTTGTTGAACCAAAATTTCATAACATTACCTTGGATAGATGTCATTGTATTAGATGTATTAAACAATAAAGTCTATTTAAAAACACAGAGCAAGTAAGACATAAAATTAAAAGAATAATAGATAAATAGTAAAGAAGTCAAAAACAAAACACGCAAAAGCAAAACACACAAAAGCAAATAAAGCTTAATACGCCAAGTTAGAAGCAACACCAGAGGTGCAAACAATTTAAAAGAAAAATAAAAATAAAATAACACTATTAACAATGTAATAAATTAACAGTAATAATAAAAGTAGATAAGAATATATATATATATATATAAATTAACACTAGTAATAAAAGTAGATAAAGATAAAACACAGAGAAAGCTTGACTTCTTGCCATTGAAGAACTCGCAGTAGTTCGAAATATAGCAATTTCAAGTGTGACTCTTTCTCAGTGTTTTATCTTTATATACTTTTATTATTAGTGTTAATTTGTTACATTGTTAATAGTGTTTCTTTATTTTTATATTTCATATATATATTCTTACTCCCCGTGACACACACACACACACACACACACATATATATATATATATATATATATATATATATATATATATATATATATATATATGTATACATCACGGGGAGTAAGAAATTATTCACCATCATTATTAAATTTATATTTAAATGAAGTCATTAGATAGTTGCAGATGAGCTTAAAATGGAATTATAGTAGATTAAGATCCTATAAATGTAATGTTATTCCCTGTTTAACAAGCAATATTAGTAGATCGGATGATAGTTTATAAAGAGCAATATAGGAAATAGATATAATCTTAAAATATTCGTACTAAATATTAAAGTTCTCTTTTCCTACGATTAGATCCTATTAGGACCAAAAGAAGTTTAAATAATGAAACTGTTGAGCAGGTCAGTGCATTTAATTATTAGCATGAAATATATACTAAAAACAAATCAAAGATGTTTAATTAAAACATGCTAAATTTCTATAACTTTTGGGCACAATGAAAACAACTCTATTGAATAGAGGGTGCACCGAGCTTCCGGAGAATGCCGCGTCTTGTTGTGACGTAAATTGACATTTTGCTTAACATGTACGCTTCTTTTGGGTTGCTATCCGTCGTCATAAGTAGTACCAAAAGTAGTAATAATAGTAATAGTAGTAGAAGTAGTAGTAATAGTAGTAGTAATAGCAGTAGAAATAGTGGTAGTAATAGTAGTAGTAATAGAAATAGTGGTAGCAGCAGTAGTAGTAGTAGAAATAGTGATAGTAGTAGTAATAGTAGTAGTGGTAGTAGTAATAGTGGCAGTAGAGTAGTAGTAATAGTAATAGTAGTATTTCAAGTAGTATTAGTAATAGTAGCAGTAACAGTGGTAATAATATTGGAAATAGTAACAGTGATAATAGTAGTAGTAATAGTAATAGTGGAAGTATTAGTAATAGTGGTAGTGGTAGTAATAGTAATAGTAGTAGTAGTAATAATAATAGTAGTAATGGTAGTAGTAATAGTGTTAGTAGTAATGGTAGTAGTAATAGTGTTAGTAGTAATAGAAGTAGTAGTAATAATGTTAGTAGTAATAGAAGTAGTAGTAGTAGTAGTAGTAGTGGTAGTGGTAGTAATAGTAGCAGCAGTAGTAGTAGTAGTAGTGGTAGTGGTAGTAATAGTAGTAGTAGTGGTGGTGGTGGTAGTAATAGTAGTAGTATTGATGGTGGTAGTAATAGTAGTAGTGGTGGTGGTAGTAGTAGTAGTAGTAGTAGTAGTAGTAGTAGTGGTGGTGGTAGTAATAATACCAGTAGTAGTAGTAATAGTAATAGTAGTAGTAGTGGTGGTGGTAGTAATAGTAGCAGTAGTAGTAGTAATAGTAATAGTAGTAGTAGTAGTAGTAGTAGTAGTAATAGTGGTGGTAGTAATAGTAGCAGTAGTAGTAGTAGTAGTCATAGTAGTGGTGGTAGTAATAGTAGCAGTAGTAGTAATAGTAGTAGTAATAGTGGAAGTATTAGTAATAGTGGTAGTGGTAGCAATAGTAATAGTAGTAGTAATAATAGTAGTAATGGTAGTAGTAATAGTGTTAGTAGTAATGGTAGTAGTAATAGTGTTAGAAGTAATGGTAGTAGTAATAGTGTTAGTAGTAATAGAAGTAATAATAGTAGTAGTAGTGGTAGTAGTGGTAGTAGTAGTAATAGTAGTAGTAGTGGTGGTAGTAATAGTAGTAGTAGTAGTAGTAGTAGTAGTAGTCGTAGTAGTGGTGGTAGTAATAATAGCAGTAGTAATAGTAGTAGTAGTAGTAGTAGTAGTAGTAGTAGTAGTAGTGGTGGTGGTGGTAGTAATAGTAGTAGTGGTAATAATAGTAGCAGTAGTAGTAATAGTAATAGTAGTAGTAGTAGTAATAGTAGTCGTAGTAGTGATGGTAGTAATAGTAATCGTAGTAGTGGTGGTGGTAGTAATAGTAGCAGTAGTAGTAGTAATAGTAGTATTAGTAATAGTAGTAGTAGTAGTGTGGTAGTAGTAGTAGTAATAGTAATATTAGTAATAGTAGTATTAGTAATAGTAGTAGTAGTAGTAGTAGTAGAGTAGTAGTAGTAGTAATAGTAGTAGTAGGAGTAATAGTAGTAGTAATAGTAGTAGTAGTAGTAGTGTATTTATTTACAAAATATATTGGTTACAAATGTAGTTCATTCATGTCGCACGGATCCTGGGAACGTACGTGCTTTCCCAATATACTAAAAGTACATGAAATTACACAAACAAATATTTATCTCCTAATAGAAAATCAATGTATATATAATAGCACTAAATCGGAATACACAAATAAAATAAACAGAAAAGAGAACAGCAAAAGTAAATAACTTAGCACTCACACACATATGTGTATAAATAAATACAAAAATATAGTGACTCGTGTACCCCTCCTCCCTTCCCGGTTGTCTGCCTCTTCCGATCTGAGCTGTCTCGCATTATTTAAAAATTTACCTACTCGAAGTATTAGTATTTATTCATAAGAAAATACTTGAGGTCGGTACATTGGGCCTGACTTTACAGTCTTATATTATATTCGGTTTACCATTCACCATATTTATGTTCCACAACTGATTTGTTTTAATTAGGGCATTCATACGAGGTCCTTCCTTTGGACCTCGAGGACATTGTTTGGTGTTTTATTGTGTCTCCTTTTCTCGTTGTGAAAATTTGTCGTTTTGTAACATAAGTGTTCATTGTCATTTTTAACTTTCTTTTTGTGACATTGGGCTTCAGCGTGTTCTCAGATCGGCTCCTTGGCTGTTATTGATCCGGATTTTGGGGGCCCCTGGCCACTATGTGGCTATACCTCTTGTTCTCTTTTTGTCTGTTGACAGGTGAGTGAAATGTATCGGAAGATTGAAGGTACTGAGTATGGACGTAAGTGCTGCCCCTTGCACTTACAAGCTTTGCCAACACAGTTAGTTTAGCTTGTCATATGTCGACGAGGCCCAAGGCGGCTTAACGAGTTCGTTAGCCGATTGGCGAGGCGTCGGTAGGGATAATGTTTCAGGAGGTTCAAAGACTGATTAAACAGTAATTTTATACCAAACCCGTCAAGTCGACAGTTCATTATGTCCTCTAGTATAATCTTGCACTAAGCACCTCCTTGGGTAGGGGTGTGCGTCTCTCCCTCGTCCAGGTCTTGTATCAATCGAATGATGTGACTTGCGCAGAGTTCATATGCATTTTGTGCCAGTCGCCTTATGGTGTCGTGATGTACTCGAGGCCAGAAGTTTCATAAAGAAAAACTGAACGGAACATAAAATCAGTGCCGAAAATTCTCCTTAAGGGATATGTTCGGCCTTTTGTAAATATGCAATATGAGCCCCACACCTTGCTAGCATATAACATTATTGCCGAAATATGGGCTTTGTAAATTCGCAGTTTAATGCGAAGTGGAACGGCGTTGAATAAAAAAATTGAAGACTATTTTGGATATCTTTTTCACATTTATTTACATATCCGAAAGGGCGGTAAAAGTACATCCTTCTAGCTTCTCATTGGCCAGATTCGATCAACTGGAGCTGTGGAGATGTCTGCCGTCTTTCTGTTTATTTATAATTGCATTACTTGGTTCTTTGAATATTTCTGTGCTTTCACTTATTATCCATTGTGTAAAACCATTGCAGATCTCTGAAAGTTCTGTATTGTTGAAGCCTCTACGATGTCCTTTTGTTGTGATATGTTCAGTTATGGTCGACGTTTCTTGTTGATTTGATTTTAGGTTAGATACGTGTTCGTTTCGGCGAATTTTAACCGATCTGCTTTTATATAACCGATATATACTTTGTCACAGTCGCACTGAATTCCAGTCGGTCCTGGTGGTGTAGTGGTTACCATACTTGTCTCCTAAACCCAAGATCGCAGGTTCGATCCCGGCTAGGACCGATAGATTTTTTTCGGGCGTAAAAATCCTAAGTATGACTTCCTTCGGAGGAAAGTAAAGCCGTAGATCCCGTATCGTACATTTACGGCACGAAAAAGAACCTCAAGCCTGAAAGAAGAGGCCTCTGAGCAAAATTTGTCGGCCGTTTCACGCCCTGAGTTGAATGGGACGCTGATAACCTGAGAGGTTAAAGAACATCCGTAAATAAACCAAAATAAAAAAAATACACTCAATTCTATATAATACACCAACGTTAGACAGAAGGTTTAAAGAGCACAGCTGAAGCTGATAGCAACCCAGAGGAAGCTCACTGGCCTTTTCTGGAAGCTCAGAACACAGACCGAGAAAGCATATGCATCCATCTATTGAAAAGACTTGTGCAAGAGACAATCTTAAAATGTTACAAGGCTACGGCACTCCCAACGCTATAGGTCAGAAGTATGAACGATGACAGAGCAATATAAATGGATAATTGAGACTGCAGAAATGAAGTTGCTAAGACCACTAGCAAGGTATTAAATCATCGAAAGAATGAAGAAATCAAAGATAAAATAAACATGTCATGTGTTATAGACATAATGAATATGCAATGAAATGGAAATAACAGGTACTAAGAATTCCCCCGGGTCGAATACTCTTCAACAGATTTCAATACGACCAAGAGGACGAAGGAATATCGACAGAGCAAGGAAACGCTGGAGTCACTTTGGAGACCGAACAGCCAGGAGGCCTAGATCCATGCTGTACAAGATATTTCAGAAAAAGTAAAAATAATCTTAATTTGAAAGGTGTGTTTTAGCTTATTATTGTTAGTTTTATCTCATTTGTGAAAAGTAAATGATGGTAGAAACATAACCTGAAAGCTGTGGTAGCTAATTACTATTTCATTTAATTACCACGTTTACATATCGGACTCAAATCGATTTGAATACGCTTTCCGGATTGAAAACGTGCGTGTAAACTGGAATTCAAGAGCCATATTCGATCCTACTAAAACTTGGAATAGAATGGGATTCGATCCGTACTGACAGGCATGTAAATTGGGGTCGATTTAATTATGGTTGTGCGCACTTGCGTAGTCATTTTTATGACACAAAATCGATTTCCATTTCACATTTACCTACAAAATAAGCATGCCTGTTGCATTATTCCATTTAATTATTTATATCTGTTTGTCTTTCCAAACCTTACAACTTAAAGCATTAACTGATTTGTTGCTAAATATATTATTCGGTAGGATATCCAACATAAAAAATAAAATAAATCAGGTTAACTAACATGAAAACGTATGTAGAAATCTGCAACAGTTTTCAATACGGATTGAAAAACAGCACGTAAAGGGGGATCGTACTGAATTCTAATTCAACACGGAAAGCGTATTCAAGTCGATTTAAGCCGAAATGTAAATCTGGCAAGTCTTAGCTTTTAATAAGTGATGTAATCCTTGACGTCACTTATTTCCCCCATTTCTCTTTAAATCAAAACTTATTTAAAAAAGTGAGATCGTAAAAAAATAACTTAAGCAATGTGAATGCCCTTTTCTGTCACAGCACTAAATTTACATAAAATAAATATTTTGAGATGAAGATCACGACTTAATTTCACCTAAACCGACCATATTCAACAAAGCAGTTAGGAAAGTTTAAATGATATATGCAAGCAACGAGTACTGCATTCGTAACTAGAGAATAATACTATGAAATTTTGAAATTTATTGAAATGCTAAGAAAAATATGAAGTACAAAGTATCTACCTGGTCGGGGTCATTTTATATGTAACCTCACAACTACAAACATTTTAATGCAATATTTGATTTTATCTAATCTCTTTATCTAAACTCTAAAAATTAAACAAAAAAGAAAACGTCCACCTTGCTTGCATCAGTCCCCAGTTCATCAGCAGCACCATACTGGGACTCTAGGGGACCGGGCTCCGACTCAATCCAAGACACCAAAATAAAAATATTTCTATACTTTACATACATAATTATTTTCTCAGCTAACTACAACCTCTGCAAATTACTAATTCCTTTATTCGCTGTCCATTTGCATTTCTAGCTGCTAAAATGTAAATATGAATATTAAATTTGTTTCTTATATGTATTACGTGAAATAATTACGTCATAAATGATCCGGGAAAATCATTAATTTCTTAATGAATGAATTTTGTAGATTGAAAATGACAATTCTTTTCTGTTGCGTAATCCGAAAATCAGTAACTAATTCATTTCTTTAATCATGAGAGTTTTAAAGATTCGTCTTAGGCACTAATAACATGGGACAAATTAGCAACTTTATGTACTGTCGAAGGGAAAAATGTTTCATTTGCTCTCGTGAATAAAACCATGTTTAGGTCACCAAGGATGACGAAAAAAGACCAGTTTAGATGCTAGAAATGCAAACGATATTAATTAACAAAATACGTCTGTTAAATGCCTATAAATGAAATTATATAACAATAAAGTTGGTCTGCTTCTTAATGCATTTGCAAATCCTTTTACTGTAGCATGAATGCCTGATATCTCCTGTATCTCCTATATAAGAATTCTTTCGACAAAAAAATTATTAATTAAGTAGGTTTACTTTTTTCTACCTAGTATACCTCAGAATTTCAGTGTAGTGTTTAATGCTAAACGTAGGCGGAACAAGCAGAAAACGTGCACGACATTTTGACAAAATGCTTCACTCGCATTATACAAGGAAACATTACAACTCCTACACTGTATGCAAAGTTGCTCAAACAACAATTGCCGCTTCTTGCACAGTTGATCAAAGACGTGATCTGGCTAACAACTCTAATATTACGTCTATCGTGCGAAATTAATTTTCTGCCTTCTTGTAATCGATGTTATTTGCACTAAAGGGAAAGCCATTATGTTATCAACATCTGCCATCAAGCAACGTATCATTATAAAGTCATTTTTGGAGAGATTACAAGAACATTTATGAGGTTCGTATTTTGCATCGGAAAAGGACATTTTAAAAGGCCCTGAGGGAGTGTTTTCTAAAGCCTCCTTGATATTTTTACGTGGTTTGTGTACAAAGAACATTGTTGTTATTAGATATGAGTTAGCAAAAGCCCTGCAGTTAATGGAAAACAAATTTCAAGTTGAGGTAGAATTTCGCTTTAGGACGAAACTTTCGTCTTTCATTTTAGAAAAATGAAATAATTACGAGTTTAAAATGAAATTATTTCCATTAAACTCTTCCCTAAAAAAATTCTGTTATTGAAACTAAATTATGATTATTTTTCGCAATTAAAAAAGGCAAACGAACAATTTTTAAAAATATAAACAGAACATTTATCTGTAACGAAGGTACAAACTTTGCATTCTTAGGCTCACTAAAATGCATACAATTTTTTAATAATTATAAAAATTCAAGATCTCTTTAACGTTATGGAATACTCTCTTAACTTTTAGAACAAAAAACCAGCAAGATGACATGATATAAATACCTAACAACTCTACGTTGTTTTATATTTTATAAAAGAAAAAAAAAGTCCAAAGAAATTAAATATTTAAGCTTGAATGATACGACTTTTTTCTAAAGATTTTTTTCTAAAGTGCATTGAACGCACTTAATTTAAACTGACAATTTCACTTATATGACACATTTTCTACCAATGAAATGTAAGAAAATTTTGAATTTCAAACAATCACAGCCGCATATCCCTGTAAATTTGTCATACTTTTTAGCGTCATAATTTTTCTTATGTATGTGCTCTTTTCTTCTCAGTGTTGTGAGAATCTGTGAGCAAATCGATTAATCGCAACAACCAACAATCATACCACAAAATGGTAAAAGGAAAACTAGTTACAAATTAACCATTCCAGCCAATTTACACTTTTAGCACATATGACACAAGTTGAAATTATTAAAATGTACTCTATATTAACAAAAGAAAAGTGCATGCAATTAGAATTGTTGAATCTCTATTTTGTTTTTCTCAATCGATACTAGTGAGTAAATTGAATTGATCATTCCACTCCTACGATTCCTGAATAGGTAAGTATTCATAAATGTCAGTTTAAAGATTTTATACAGTTAATATTTTGAGGAAATTTTCAGCTTATATAATTTGTATTCTAACTTTATTCGTGAAATAGATCTAATAAATATCATTCCATGTTCTTAGCTTTCTAAGCTCGCCAAGTTATGAATAATCTCAGAACATCTCGTGATAAAATAGCCAATACATCAATTTAACCATGCTGATCATGCCAAAAGTTCAATTGTATCAGATTTCTAAACAAGCTTACTGGGCAAATTGACCCGTTTCTAATGCTCTTTCCTGATGAACCATTGTTTTATCTGCGTGGTAGAACAAATTCGCGGAACAATAGATGACTGGCGTTGAGAAATCGTTCACGAAGGTTCTTTTCTTGACCCTAAGAGGCGAATATGGTGGAGGTGAAGAGAACAATGGAACCCATAATTGTGTAATAATGACGAGCAACTAACGAAGCCGCTACTGTTATTTCGACATTAATCAGTCTCATGACAGGAGCTGGTCGCAGTGTGGCGCGGTAGGGGAATCAAATAGGCACTACATTTGGATAAGTTCAACAACAATAATAATAATAAAAAGTTGGGAATATAAATAACATCATGGTCAAGTTCCTATGAACAGACTTAAGAGTTTGTGTTATAAAAGTATCTCTAATACATTTTCTATCAAACAAATGAAGGTAAATGCTCGAAATATTATAAAATGAACGATTTGCGTTGCATTTATATTAGATTTACTAATTGAATTCTGGAACAACTTTATTTTTAATTACGCGTGCAATCTGCGTTTTATTCCCCAAAAAGAGTAACATTTTAATGTGAAAGAACTGCGTCTTTAACACTGTTTCATGACCGCAGCCCAATATCGCACATATGATACATTTGGCAACAAAATGTTACAGTATTGAGATCTCTCAGTTATTATTATTATTATTATTATTATTATTATTATTATCAAATGAAGGACTAAATCATTCTTAATACATGGTAAAGTTATTATTGTCAGACAAATCTCAAGGCTCAGAAAATCCTGCAAAACCCAATCTCAATTTAGAGTCAGTGGATCCTTGCCTCGTTACAAATCTAGCCATACATTGCGTACTTGAAATATTATTTAATAATATCAAAAATTAATCTTAAAAATATTATAAATCCATTTTCATTTTAATCTCATTTTTAATAGTGTTTAACGCCCGTTTTTACTACTGAGGCACCATAGGTGATGGACACTGATGATTCATAATAATAATAATAATAATAATAATAATAATAATAATAATAATAATAATAATAATAATAATAATAAATCTGTAATACGTTATCCTGGCTCCTAGATGCCTATACCAGGACATATATTACATCTTCTATAGTTTATTATATATTTTCTCTTACATTATTTAACACTATTTGTACAGATTATATCTATTATATCTATAACTAATTAAACAAAAGTAATGAACAAAAATAACAAAAACGCAAATGAACAAAACAACCTCATCACCATCACTGATTATACCGCCACGAGTGGCCGAGGTCGTTAAGGCTCGGACTCTAAGCTTGAGGTCTTGGGTTCGAATCCCGCCAGGACCGTCCATCCTGACTGAGGTTTTTTCCAGGTTTTCCTCAGTCCTCATAACTGGCAAATGCCGGGAAGGTACCCTAAACTTAGGCCTGGGACGATTCCTTCCTTAAAAAAAAAATCCTTTCCCAATATATCATTTCATCTTATGCATCATCAGTGTCCACCGCCTGTGGTACCTCAGTAGTAAAAACGGGCGTTATAAATCACTGATGATACATGAGAAGAAATGATATATTGGAAAGAATTTTTAATGAAGGAAACGTTCCACGCCTAAGTTTAGGGTAATTCCCCGGCATTTGCCATTTATGAGGACTGAGGAAAATCTGGATAAAACCTCAGTCAGGGAGGACGGTCCTAGTGGGGAATCAAACCCCAGAACTCCCGCTCACGAGTCCGCGTCTTAACGACCTCGGCACCCTTAGCGGTCTCAGCATGTTACTAAGAGCATTTCAGAATAGGTACAAAATTATTTTATTGGCCGAGTAGCAAACAAATTTAAAACCATAAGAGGAAAAGGTTTTTAAACGTTAACATATCTAAAATCAGTTCAAAATAAATAGTATAAAGCAATTATTGTTTAAACAAATAACCTCTACCTAAAAGTATACAGGGTGTTAATTAAGTAAAATACTGAATGTTTCAGTATTTTAGTTTAGTACGCATAAAAGTTATAGCAACAAAATTAGTTTATCTAGAGTTGGTCATGAAACTAGCAAAATACTGACAAAAGATTGCACGTTTGCACAAAACATTAAAATTACATAGATGTTCGAAAATGTGAATCAATCACGGCCAAGCATGTCCTAAGATGCCGCTAATTGTATTTTGCACAGTGCAGCACTGCTCATTTCCGACTTATCTCTAATTCTTTCTTTTACATCTTCAATGGGGAGAAATAACACAGCAAAGCAGAGAGATATTTAGATACTTCGCCAGCTGCAATAAATATGTGTGTGTGGATTGGCAGCAATGAAAACAATCCTGAAGAAAAACTTCATGCCAGGAAGCTCTACAGTGGTTGGATTGCCCACCACCTCACACATGAACAGAAAAAAAAAAATACATAGATGGATACCAAAAAGGTTGCAAAATTTGATAAAGGATGTTCAAAAGAAACGTTTAACACCATAACATGTGACTAAAGCTGAATATAGCAATGTGGTCCAGAAACTAAGGGACATTCATCGGTCTGGGTGTCCCCAGGAGAGGATCCCCCCCCCTTTTTTTCTCAAATATGGCTAAAGTGTGACAATTTCACTTGAGAGACAAAAAACTGTCACTGTCACAAAATGCCTGCCACAAGTCTTCAATGTACTGAGAACTGCATAGAATCCTGTTGCACCACAACAACTTCTCTGCCTACACTGCACTAGAAGGAAATCAGTTTCTGCTGGAGTCAGGAGTTAAATGTTTGTTCCATTCTCCCTACAATCCATCGAATTTTTTCTATTCCCCGAAATAAACGAAAAAAATCGTGGTCAACTATTTGAATCACTTGGCATTCAGCATTTACAACATGATTTGAACGGACAAGACGTTGTATAGAATAGAATGTAATGTAATGTAATGGAGATTCAAAAAATGCAATAATCAGATAGCATTTTTTAAAAGTTTATTGCTTTCATGTCTAAACATTCATACTGACTCTCTTATTATACCAGGATGATGTATTAAAAAAAAAAAAAACAGAAACGCTATGTGGATGCAGTCATAAAAATGTTCACACGAGCTCAGAAAGGTCAATGACCAGCAGTTGCAAGCAACGCATTTAAGGTTCCGTGTCCTCATGCGGCAGTTAATGTGGTGGTAAATCTTACTGATGTTTGGCCTTTCCTCTCAACACTCCTGGATTTACTTTCAGCGATACGTTATCTATTTCTATGTCTAACCCAGGTCCTAAGAATCTATACAGCCTATTGAACACTTTCTTTTCTAAAATAATAATAATAATAATAATATTATTATTATTATTATTATTATTATTATTATTATTGTTATTGTTGTTGTTGTTGACTTGTGAAATTATATACATATCTCTCTCTCTTCCCTATACTCGATCTCTGTACATTAGAATTATTTTTCATCCCAAATAAAAAACTGTTTGATGTTCACTGCTCCATGCCAAACAGATACTATGTATTTGAGCTTCATCATGCGGTATTTTCTTTCATTATTACAAGAAGTAAATATTGCATAGCTGACAATTCCAAACGAAGTTTCATTTATAAAGTTATTTTTGGCCTGCGCCTGCAGCAGAACGCAAGACGAGCAGGGCCAAGTTTCCTTTTGCATTTCTATCGCACTACTTTGATCAATAATAGGTACGAATAATACGCATATAACATTAGTTTTGTGTTATAATGAATACTAACACATTTCTTATACATCTTTTAATGAAATTTGCATTCATTCACAACGCTCCGCTTCCGTATATCTTCCACCTACTAATCTGATATTTTCTTTAAATTTCTTCTCATTATGGCGGTTGTTTATGTAGAATTGATTTTTTCTCTGTTCCAGTGTTAAAATTTTAATACAGTAGCGCACTGTAATTAACAAAACTAGCGCACCAATAACTGTGTAGCTCAAATAATAGCACAACGCTTGAGTTATTCTAATCTCCCGCAAACTGAGTAATATAACACGACAGGAATAATGCTCCCTATCGTAACAGCAAACTGCGACTGACTTTACACGGGCAGCAATAAGGGATCGGCTGCGGACAGGAGCCAAAAGTAATTCATGGTATACGTTCATCTACATTCACGTAGCACGGAATATAAATATCGAGAGGAGGAAAGGGGGTAGAGGAAAAAGTTTCTATTGCAAACTCCTTCGAGACACCCAATCCGTGAAGTGCCACAAGTTTAAGGTGACAGTGGATCAATTTGCAGTCAGTTGCGATTTGGGGCGTTACTCCTAACGTACTTTGCGCTTCTTAACGACATTTTCTGAATATTTTCCTTCTTCAGGGTCCTTTTTCATAAAAGTTGATAATTTGACATGTGACAGGCAATTGTTTTACAATCCAATAACTTGACAAGTTTCTGCTTCATAAAGCACGAAATATTTACAAACTTGTCACGACAAATTGTCAAACCGTCATGACATGCAAGATGTATCTAAATTAGCATTACCCAATTTTAAGGCTTGTAGAGGGGACCGAGTAGGTAACATTTAGAATAGAAACCCGTGTCCGATCGTTTCTCCGCTACAAGACGGTCCTGGTGGTCTAATGGTAACCATAATTTGTTATACCCAAATTCGCGGTCAGACCCGACCAGAGTCGGTAGATTTTTTCGGACATAAAAATCCTTAGTATGAAGGGAAGTAAAGCCTATCCCTTGTCGTATATTAACGGCACGTAAAAGAACCTCAAGACTGAAAGAAGAGGCATCTGAGCAAAATTTATCGGTCTTTCGCGCCCTGAATTGAATGGAACTCTGATGACCTGAGATGTTAAAGAGCGTCCTAAATAAAAAAAATCAAAACACCGCTACAAACAAACACTACCATATTACGCTTTGAGCTCTCCGGCATTCAGGAAGGATATGACGTCAATGTATGGGCACGGTTTCTGGACGGTCATGTGATTAGGCCATACCTTCCTTCAACCCAACTTACGGCTGCGCTTACTTGATTTTTCTGCAGGAAGTACTCCAGGAGTTCGTGGGAAAGGTGCCATCAAACATTTGGCAAGACCTGTGGTTTCAACACGATGGTGCACCAACTCATTTTTCTCTTGCCGTCCGAGGTCATCTCGAAGAACGATTAGTACGAAGGAGGATAGGCCGTGGTTGCCCGATTGAATGACCTGCACGTTTGCCAGATTTGACTCCATTGGATTATTTCCTGGGGAGCAACATGAGGAGTGGTATTTACGAGACCCCGGCAGAGTAAGGGGAAGTCTTTTGGAGCGGGTTATAATAGCTGCGGATGTTAGACTACCAGGTATAGGTGAGCGTATGCACTGAAACATGATACCAGGTACAATGTTTGTGTTGAAGTAGGTGGTCGATCCGTCTTGTTAGTGGGCACAGAAGCAATGTAACAACAACAAACATACATCACTCAGCTCTCTGGCGCAGCAGACGCCGGAGAGTTTATTAATGAAGTAGTGTTTAACTTATAACAGGGCAATGGCACATTTCCGGACACGAGTTCCTATTTAAAATGTTAACCTGCTCGGTCCCAATACAAGCCCTCAAAGTGTGTAATAGGAATTTAATTACCCCTATATTTGTCATGTTCTGTCCCATAACAATTTTAGCGTAGGTAATAAAAATTGGCAATTTTTAGAAATATTTTGACATGATTGTTTTGTGAAACATAAAATTATCACATATAATAGTGACAAATTCGTATATTTGTAAAACTGCCACAAGTAATATCAAGAGGTTCTGATAAATTCACTAACCTAGTAAGAAAGCGCAGACCCTCCAGTGATATTTATGCGAATATAATAAGAATTTAAACATAACTCCGGTAAACTGGCTTACAATATTGTAATAATTGTACACTTGTATTATGAATACTTCAAGTTTCAAGCAATCTAGCAACATATGAATGTCGATTTTCAGTAATGCCAATAAAGAACAACTAAATACGGATTTAGGTATATTTCATGAATAGAATAAACCGCCACGTGTGGCCGAGGTCGTTAAGGCGCGGACTCGTGAGCGGGAGGTCTGGGGTTCAAATCCCGCCAGAACCGTCCTCTCTGACTGAGGTTTTTTTCAAGGTTTTCCTCAGTCTTCATAAATGGCAAATACCATGGAGGTACCGTAAACTTATGCCTGGAACGTTTCCTTCCTTAATATCCTTTCCCAATATATAATATCATTTCATGTATTATCAGTGTCCACCGCCGGATTCCTCAGTAGTAAAAGCGGGCGTTAAACCATTCATAAAAAAAGTGAATAGAATAAGAATAAAGGCGATATATATTTGAAATTTGCGCATTGATTATTAACAATTGTATAAAATATTATACTTATACTTATGAATAACTACCTATTCAGAAACCGTGAGAATGAAATAGACGAAAGTCGACTATTATTAGATTTACTAATACCAACTGAGAAGAACAAAATAGAGAAAACATTTTACCATTCTAAACAACATGTTTATTAGATGCATGGTAGCTTAGGCAGGTATTGTTACATAATTTATAAACTTATTCATACTGTTTGACTGAATACGCAAAAATAGTTGCTTGAGTGAATACACATTAAGTCAGTTAAATTTACATTACTGAAAACACAGAAAAATGGTCAATGATACGTGCTCAGGAATTATATAATAGAGCTATAGAGTTGGCTATACTGACCACAAATGAACGTCGCCTGATAAAACGGATTTGATAATTTTTTTCGATAACATTACTGCAATATCCGCTGTGATGGTCAAAATTTAAAATGTTTTTTCGTTTCATTGGTTGATAGAAAATATGACGTCACATAAATTAAATAGTCAAACAAATTCGACAACAGATAGCATATCCGGCAGCGATGAGCAATATGCGATAGTGTCTGAGAGATAATAAACATACAATCATTTTTAATTTTTTTAAAAAATTTACATTATAAAAAGCTATTATTATATTTTCCTCAATACTCCAGTACTTTTCTGACATTTCTCCTGTAGCTGAGTTAACGTTAGGTCAGCCATAGCTAACTTATCGTTTGCGTTGTATGGGTTTATTATAAAACACGTAGTAAGGTGGTAGGGTTCATTCTTTTAATATAAAATATTACATTAAATGTGCTAATAATAGTAATTTTATTATTTGAAAAGTATTTCAAATACATTTCACTTCGTCAGATTTAATTTGCATTACGATATAATACAATATATTATAATTATAATAATATTAACGCATTGAAAGTAAATATTAATGCTCGGTAAGTAGCAAAGACTATGAATGCAGCTAATGTTTCTATGATCAGCCATTCATTGACAATTTGACTTTATGTAATTATCAGTTTTATGAAATAGCAATTTTATTGCGACAAGTTATAACTTTATACGTATCATATGTGTAGATTATGTGAAACAACTGAATGTCACAATGTGCCGACAATTTTGCCAAAATGGCACACTTTTCACATTGTTAACTTTCATGAAGCAGGCCGTAGTAACCCCATTAGTCACAGATGTTCTCCAGATCACTAGTTTTCCTTACCAGGTTCATACTAAACCAAGAAGGTACATAACATTCACTCTCATGTACTAATGGCCGAAAATTACATGCAATATTACGAAAAATCAAAGGAAAGTAAGCGGGGGCCCGTTTCTAATGACCGATAATGCCAATTTCTGTAATTACATTACGTTAAAAGTAATACCTACAAGAGGGAAACTACCTACTTAGTAAACGTTAACTTGCTCAAGGTAAATGACTGCCCTAAAGGAGTTCCAATTCTGAAATCATCTTTGGTGCTGGCATTACCACATAGTGAGAAACTTCCTGCTTCTTTTCCATAAAACATAGCTAATAAATTAATAAAATTACAACTCTCTTCGCTTCAAGAATATGCCTCTGGCAAACAATAATACGTGACTCCAAATAATCCATTAGTAGTTAACCAAATTACTACTTCATTGCTATAGACCGGGCCTATTATGAAATAAAAAGCAGCTTTTCTGATCTGTTGTTTTTAATCGTTTATATGGCCACTAATGGCAGTAAAACATATAGTTATTATCCTATGTATAAAAGATAGCGCGTCTTGTGCAAATAATTAATTTATTTTTCCCAAATAATAATACAGAAGAAAGTTACTGAAAGAGACCCACATTCCAAGATTAAAAAACAACTTACGATAGTGTACCAGTGAAGAAATTATTCGAGATCTGGAAACATTAACCCTAACGTTCATGATTTTAAAAAACAAATTCCCTACTTTTCTGTGGTGTGAAAATACAAGAAAAAATTTGAAAACATATTAACTTAAATGCATTGTAATAATTAACAATGTATATAATGTGGCAAAGAAAGCACCCTGCAGTGAACTGTTGTTCATTTTATTATGAAAGATAATGAATTATTTTCATCATTATTTTTGTTACTTAAACAATTAAAATTCTAAAAGTTGTAACTGTTAAATGTTCCTAACAATTATTATCTGTGCCTTTCACAGTGTTTTCTTTTCGTTTTTTTTTTTTTCTGTTTTTAGTATGATAGTTAAGAGATCATTAACACTAGGTGTTAAATGAAAAAAAAAAATCTGCGGTACGATTAAAATATTTCAATAATTCAAAAATGCATTCCCTTTTTCCATAGCATATCTCGTTTTAGCAATATGACAATGTTCAATGAACATATAATTATAAATTCGCAAAAATGTTATACACTCATATAAAACTTTTAAAGAAAACAAAGAAGAATAATAACATGAAAGCGTACATGAATTTGAGTATGCATATTAGTTATCTTGTGTACCCATTTTTCTTTTCCCATGGAACTGCACAGTACGTCAATTTCTCGAGTGTTCTCTGGTAGGTTCGTCGCATGCGAAAACCAGTAATAATCGGTCATCATATGTACTTCCCAACGACTCTGATAACGTCATTCAACATCTTTCAAGTCCTGGTGAAAGCTTTCACCTTGCTTTGCACTGACGCTCCTAAATTCGACGTAATGTAGTCAAGAGGTGACTTGAGGAAATTAAGCTTCAAATTCATATTACAGCCGAGCAGTTTGAAATTTTCCAGCATATTTCTGACATTTTTTTTTTTTTTTTTATGTTGAGGGTCTTTCATATTGTCCAGAAATTTCTAAACCTCTCTGAATCCATTCCACGCAGCTTTTTTAATTTGATTCATACAGCTGGTAAAATTAACATCTTTCATCAATTTCTTTATCTGTGATCCATCAAATACTTCCTCTCTGATTTTAGCCTGTGACAATGATGGAAACTTTGTGCATAAATACTGGAAGCAAGGACAACTTATATCAAGTGCTTTCACGAATTGTTTCATCATGCCAAGTTTTATGTGTAATGGAGGGAGAGGATTTTTTGACGATAAATAAAAGGCACATTAGTAACCTTTTCTGATCCAGGTTCCAGTTGCTGCCTCTCAGGTCATTGGTCACTTTCCCAATATTTGTCCCTCGCCCTACTATTCCATTCCCAAAGAAAACAAGGGAATTTTGTGTATCCTCCCTATTGTCCTAGTAACAGACCAATGACCTTGAAGTCACCACATTGCTACTCATGGTGTTTTCTCAAGAACACACTTCAGAGTTTCATAAAACTGTCTTAGGTTCGTAGAATGTGCAAGAGGTATTGAAGCTAACTTGTTGCCATTATGAAGTAACACTGCCTTAAGACTTATTTTGGAAGAATCAATAAAAAGACGCCAGTTACTTGGCTCATATGCTTCCCTGCCAAACTGTTGAATAAGATTACACATACACACACAAAATACAAGTTCATCTTCTGCGTAGTGCTGTGGAACTGTATTTCGCGATTCCTATACCACGAAAATGTAACGCCAGGTGATAACAAATCCTTCTCCTGTAGTCTTGAGCCTAGTAATTCACCTTTTTGTTTTGTGAGGCCTAAATCCCTAAATAATTTAACTCAAGTTGAGTAAACTGTTGTGATGAATTGTCAAATTCTTTTGGATCAGAAACCAACTCATTGTCAGAAGTCAAGGAGCTGCTTTCAGATTCACTAAATTTGGGGTCTGCTGGTGGTGTACGTATGGGAGTTAGGGTCTATGAGGAATAGGCTGCGTAAAATATTTAATTCCTGCATTATTATTATTATTATTATTATTATTATTATTAATTTGTTGTTGTTGTTGCAGCCAGTAAATCACATGCAAAAGTAACAATCGTCATGGTGATTCTGCTGCTCTCTCCATATTATTGGTTTGGCAAACGGCATTGCCTTCCGTTTTCCTGTACCAATAACGTAATCCTCATACATGCAATATGAGGCTCGAAGATTTATCCTGACCACCAATTTTCTGTTTGAAATATGAGTAATATAGTTTCTTTGATGGTGAGTCTATTTTACATATCTTCCCGTCAAACACGTAACACCCACAAATGTAACAAAACTTGTAAGGACTAAGTAGACCCTGTCTGCTGCTTAATCCTGATGTAGAAGTCATATAAACACACAGATCTGGGTGATAAGCGAGGACGGAAGTGGGCCGATTAGGAAGAAAATCAACAACAGATTTAGAACAACATAATGAAACGTAGCATTAAGCTGTTTAAGCTGAATGGATTTAGCACCATAGCTAAATGATAGCTTTCTTTGGTAGTCAGAATTGCTGTCCATCTTCAAAACCAGCAAAATCCCTCAATATTTGAGGGTCCCAACATTCTTGATAACGTTTTTCAATTGTGACCATGTCCTGATGTAAATGCTCTCCCTGTTCATCACTTACAGCACTTACATACAAATTTCAGGAAGAAGTCCTGAATGGAAATATCTTTATTGACATCTTACAGACAATTTATTTATAGCATTGTAGTAAAGTATTCACTAAAGATTCATACAGTTCATCCTTTCCATTGCCAAGAAACTATTTTACCTCTACCTTGAAAGCACGACAGAAGCGATTTGGTGTCGTTGAAGTGGTGACTGCCTTGCCAAGTTGCCTACACTTCTCGGCAAAAGAATGTCATGGGTGCCTTTCGCTGTTTTGTTCAGCCCGCTCAACAGGACTGGGAGGGTAAGCTTTTCGTTAACAATGATGTGACATTTTATACGACAGACTTAATTGATCGCAACTACACTGTTTTCATTAACAGAGTTTCTGAAAATATCCTGGGTTCGGTGCTGTGACCTTGGTATACACTCGAACCTCGTAAAATTACCTTGCAACGAGATGGTAATTACAAGGTTACTTTGATTTTAGGACCATCTGCCCCTGTCCTTGCATTCAGGTCATCTCTCTCCTAGTTAAGATATTAAAACTTTCCACAACTCACACGACACAAACATTACTCACCGCTACGATATATATATACGATATAAGTGTGTGTGTGTGTGTGTGTGTGTGTGTAATATTCATAAAAACACTCAGAATGCAATATAAAAAAGTTCAAATAAAATTTCACACTAAAAACCATAAATTGAACACTAAAGCCACACGGATATTTCGAGCTTGGCTCTTGGACACGTGATGAGAATGAATGAGTTCATTGCACTCTGAGTGTTTTTTTTTTATGAATTTTTTATACTATTTAGAAGTTTTTATTACTCAATTAATAGTATATATATACATATATATTCTCCTAAACGAACCAACCATTACCAACTTATCTTTTAACATAGTATGCATACATATAATGTGATTTGTGCGCCCGTAGGCCGAATGTAATAACGTAAGCAGTAGACAGACTACATCGATAGTGATCCTAAACGTGACGAGCTGTCTCCTTATATGCTCCCGTGAAAAATAACCTCCATGTCATTTACTGACGCCGACGGGGTTCACAAATGTAAGTATGCGTTACCCACGACCCTTTGAAAGTTCGAAATATATAAAAAGGTTTGATTTGCACAAAAATATTACGTTATAAGGCGAGAAAGGTCAGCATCCTGGCGCGATCAAAGTTCAAATCATAATTCCCCTCCTTTCGCAGCAGAGGCATTAAAAGGGATAAAGACTATCTTTCGTGTTCACCTTATATTATATTTTACAATTTCATCATCTTGAAACTCTTTCCTGCTAGCAGTGAGCTAAGCAACAGAATTATCATATGGAATCTTATTAATCTAACAATATATATTGCATTAATATTATCATGGAGTAATATAAAAATACCGCATCACTTTCAAAATTTTCGTCTTTTACTGCTTCTTTGTCTGTGAGCCAACGAAAATACCTTCTATCTTTGCATATGTCAAACTGGGAAATAAACATGTTGTTTCCTATAGAGTGTAATTCTAGTAGTTCAGCAAAGATATTCTGCTGTTGCAACCTTGAGCCCAAGATCTTTGCTTGTTTGTTTTTCATAAATTTAGATCCCGCACTAAATCATCTAAACCTGTTTGACTGAACAACTGTACCCCCTTTCTAGTGGTGGAGGGTTCATAAGTTGAGTCACTTGAACTTAAGTTTATTTCAATAACCGTTACCTTTACTATCAGTTTCTTCAAATGACTTTGGGGGAACTACTACTGGTAAAGTTTCGCTATGAGGGACAGGTCTGATTGCTGATGCCACATTTGGTTAAATAACATTGGGTTTTGCTTTCTTAATCAAATCCGATTTTACCATGCAGAAATAACACGCGATTTTGTTGTTCCTGCCAAAGCATAGGTATAGCGGGTGGTAAGAGTTTAATTTCCCATACAATCACTTTTTCAAATTAGTTATACAAGTCACGCCAGAAATGTTTTGGGGCCAACTTTTCATCTTGATCACTAATTTTGCAACCAAAGTAGTGAAAGTGAGCTTTTTTTTTTTTTTTTTTTTTTTTGTAATTTTATGCATTTTTTTTTTTCTTTTGGTATTTTGGTTAGAACTTTCCACAGACATAATAATTATCTGGAGGTTTATATGAATTCTCTCGCTTTTATCCATGCTCTCCAGCCATCAATAATAGCACACCTTGCTATCAAACCAAAACTCCAAACGAAAGTTTCAATAAGTTTTGAAAGCTTCAATAACATATTTATCAGTATATTTATTTCTTAAGATTTACACTTCTTTTCAATGCAAACTTTCGCTCCGGAGTTCCCATTCCAGACCGCTACGGGTGGCCGAGGTCGTTAAATCGTGGACTCGTCAACGGGAGATCTGAGGTTGGAATCCCATCAGGATCGTCCTCCCTGACTGAGGTTTTTTCAAGGTTTTCCTCAGTCCTCATAAATGGCAAATGCCGGGAAGGTACCCTAAACTTAGGCCTGGAACGTTTCCTTCCTTAAAAAAAATCCTTTCCCAATATATCATTTCATCTCATGTATCATCAGTGCCCATCGCCTGTGGTGCCTCTGTAGCAAAAACGGGCGTTAAACACAAATCATTCATTCCCATTCCAGTATGAGACTCCTGGAAATCAAGTTGACGTGACGCACAATAAGTTTAGGAATTAGGTAACTCACAAAAACAAAAATTATCAAGCTTAATTACTATGCTTTAAACTGCATATAATGTTTTATGCAGTATCCATTCTACAAAATGTAAGTAACAAAGCCACAGTATACACCGTACATGAAATTCCTTTTGCCTTAGTCGGGAATTGAATATAACAAAAATCTGACACTGAAAAGCTAATTTAAAGAACATATTGTTTCTACGTATCAAAATTGACAAGAAACAATCATTATTGTCCAGGAGGTAAAAATCGTGTTCCCTAGTGTAATTATTATGATACAGCTTAAAAGGTGCCCTTGGAGAATTATCTCTTGTAAGTCTAACGACAAATTACGAGGGTAGGTCAATAAGTTTCCGGCCTAACCATTTTCGAGGTATGATAAAAACAAAAGCTGTATTTCACTTTTTAATATAGTTACCCTTTGTTGCAAAACACCTCTCACATCTTTGAATTAATATTTCAATCCCCCCACTCCAAAAAAAAAAAAGCCAAAAGTCTTGTCTACAATATAGGCCTAAACAGGATCCATCACTTCTTCGTCACACTTAAATTTCCTTCCTTCAGAGTCCTTCTTGAGTTTTGAGAAGAGGAAATAGTCACGGGGAGCTAGATCTGGGCTGTAAGGTGGAAGCTGCATTTCTTCACAGTTTCCTTTGCAACAAGAGCTGTGTGCAAAGGCGCGTTGTCGTGAAGAAGGCGCACACCACCACTCAGATTTCCTCGCCTTTTCTCTTTGATGGAAGTACGTAGTCTGTGCAGTAGGCCAGCATAGTACTCCCCATTTACTGTATGTTCCTCTCCTTGAAGTCCATGAAGAGTATTCACAGTCCAAAAGATTGTGACCATGCTCTTCTTGTTTGAAGGGTGACCTAGGCTTTTAGAGGCAGTGCTTCGCCAGGTTTACTCCACTGCATTGCTTCTCTTTTGGACAAGGGATCATAGTAGAGGACCATTTAATTTCCTGTAACAATGGTTTGCAGAACTTCTATCTCGTTGCTACGGCAGGGCTCCAAACATGCCTGATAACAGATGACTCGCTGCTGCTTTTGGACTGAGGAAAAAAGTATAGGCAATCATCTTGCACTAACCTTATTCATGTTTAAATGTTCATGAATAATTCGAAGGACTGTTGTTTTAGAAGAGCGCAACCTTGCTGCTATTTCTGTAACTTTGAGCTGCCGGCCATCCATAATTTCTCCTTCCACAAGAGCGAGCGATGTTTTCAGGAGTGAGCACCTCCAAGGGCCGACCTGCACGCACTTCGTCTTCAATGCTTTCTCGATTCATTTGAAACATTTTGGCCCATTCTTTTACGGTAGAATATGAGGGGAATGCGCCTCCTTACTGACCGCGGGGACAAACTAAAGACAGAGGGAAGAAAAACTTCGACACAGCTGCATTCAAATACACCGACATTCAAGCGAAGAACTTAACCCAAAATCTTCACCTAAAAAGTGTGCCTCTTAATTTTTTTTTTTTGACTATCTGGGTTTTTAACATTATAACGTGTAATTTAAATTAAATTTCATTCTTCACGAAAAATGTCGTATTGCTGTTTGATCAATTACAATAGAACGATATAACAACTTGATGCCATAGGAATAATAATATCATAAGATTGCCTGCTGTTAATTAATGAATTTTATTATTTTTCAACAGAAAATTCTTTTCTTCTTCTTCTTCCTTTTTAATATTCAAAAGAACATTGATTATGAATCTGCAGCTTCGTTGTATAAAACAGTTGTAATTTTGAAGTTTATTAACTTCGTGATTTTTTTAATAGTATTTAACGCCCGTTTTTTACTACTGAGGCACCACAGGCGGTGGACACTGATGATACATGAGATGAAGTGATATATTGGGAAAGGATTTTTTTGTTAAGGAAGGAAACGTTCCAGGCCTAAGTTTAGGGTACCTCCCCGGCATTTGCCAGTTATGAGTACTGAGGAAAACCTGGAAAAAAAAACTCAGTCAAAGAGGACGGTCCTGGCAGGATTCGAACCCCAGATCTTCCGCTTACGAGTCCACGCCTTAACGACCTCGGCCACCCGTGGCGGTATCGTGATTTTCATTTGCTTTATTTACGGACGCTCTTTAACATCTCAGGTCATCAGCGTCCCATTCAAATCAGGGCGTGAAACGGCCGACAAATTTTGCTCAGAGGCCTCTTCTGTCAGGCTTGAGGTTCTTTTTCGTGCTGTAAATGTACTACACGGGATCCACAGCTTTACTTCCCTTCCGAAGGAAGCCATACTTAGGATTTTTACGCCCCGCAAAAATCCATCGGTCCTGGCCGGGTTCGAACCCGGACACTGATGATACATGAGATGAAATGATATATTGGGAAAGGATTTTTTTAAGGAAGGAAACGTTCTAGGCCTTAGGATACCTCTCCGGCATTTGCCATTTATGAGGAATGAGGAAAACCTGTAAAAATCCTACGTCAGGGAGGACGGCTTTGACGGGATTCGAACCCTAGATATCCCGCTCGCGATTCCGCGCTTTAACGACCTCGGTCACCGTGACGATGCCGGTCTTCCATAATTTCTCCTTCCACAAGAGCGACGTTTTCATGAGTGAACACCTCCAAGGGCCGGCCGACCTGCACGCTCTTCGTATTCAATGCTTTCTCGACCCATTCGAAACAGTTTGGCCCATTCTTTTACGGTAGAATATGGGCGAGATGCTTCCCCATATCCACCGTCCAATGGCTGTTTAATTTCATTTGAAGTAAGTCCTTCTTTTGGAAGAACAGCTGGAAACTCCACTTTGAACATGTCACAATTTTCTACACATAGCCTTCTTTATGCAACTATATCTGAACAACTGAACACAGCGGAGCTGAAGTTACAGCTACAATTATTTACTTAACAGGTAAGGCATGACACCAGATAACGGTTTTGTGAAGGCGAAAAACCTTATCGGCGAGGCCAGAAACTTATGGACCTACCCCCGTAACATTCATTTAACACACTACAGTTCCAAAAGCATGTTTTGATCACAGTAAAAGCAGATTTTTTAAAAAGCTTACAATTGGTTTGTTTTTGCGTAATTTTTCCTTCTTATGCTACACCAAAGAAAAAAAAACTTGTAATTATACAAACTGGACCGAACAATAAGAACAAAGTTAGTAGGTGCAAACAAACCCATTCATGTCACTATACTCCGGAAATGTACAGAATCACTGTAATTAGAGCAACTGTGTTATGCTAGGCAAGTTTTTTTTTTATCATGGAAATATCTGGATACTTAACGGGCAGACAATGTCTAGTAATATTTAAAACTATGTTTTCTTGAAAAATTATAAAACATTGACAAATATAACCTAATTCGGATCTAGAAGTCGGTTCTGGTGGTGTAGTGGTTACCATACTTGCCTCCTACATCCAAGATTGCGGGTTCGAGCCCGGCCAAGACCGATGGATTTTTTCGGGCGTAAAAAAAAATAAGTATGGCTTCCTTCGGAAGGAAAGTAAAGCCGTGGGTCCCGGCACGATAAAGAACCTCAAGTCTGAAAGAGAGGTCTCAGAGCAAAATTTGTCGGCCGTTTTACACCCTGAGTTGAATGGGACGCTGATGACCTGAGACGTTAAAAAAAAAAAAAAAAAAAAAAAACGGATCTAGAAATGTCTTTACTTTACAAAGTGTCATAGGCACGTATACATGCTACGGTCTTTACTTGTTGTACAATATACTGTGACCTATAAGACACAACGAAAATGCTCAATTGAAGTAGAAATATGTCGAGTTTGTTTGACGACGACTAATGCATTTCAAACATCGCAAATGTCATTGCAATCGGTTGTTGAATTTCTGCCATCACTTGCGGAAGATTCAGTGATCTCGTTAAGCACATCTGTGTAGAAATTGTTCATTTGTTTTCTCTGATGACGTCCTTGCCTTCAGTCAACCCACACGACAGGTGTTGATGTTGAAGTACGTGGAGCAAATTCTTGGCTTCGCAAATGGTATTCAAAGATAGCGAATGCTTTAGAGGCGTTTGATCCTGCGTCGTATTCACAGGATGTTTCTTCAATTTATAAACTATAAAAAGAAACGGAACCATTCAGAGAGCACCTACTAACTTTGTTCGATGTTATGTTTTAAATCACAAGAGGAAATTGCCGAGTCTTTTAGCCCTATCGTTTACTGTCCATTATACGATCGTAAAGGTGACAGGAAAAGTTTACGCGACGTTGGTACTCTTGCTAATATACGATAGAGAGTCTAGAAATAAAAATAAACGTCTACATGCTTCTGCCCCCATGTGCTAATTTAAGTAGAGTACGTGACAGACTGCGAGCTTAGAGGCCAAGTTGCGAATATCCTGGAAGAGGTGATTCCTGTGATAAAAATCTTGCAGCACACTATCTTTAATAAAGTAACTCTTGGAACAGAGAACCAGAAATAGATAAAACACTTAAATAGTCACACAACTTTCGCTATACCAGGGTACCAAAAATGTGCACACACTTTCACATTAGATATCTATGTAATATATTTATAGTTGGACAGAAAAACAACAGTAATGTGTAGTATGATGTTCTGTAAACAGATGTGACTCACATCCATTATGATAGCGTTGCTATGTGACAGGTAAATCAACAATGAACAAATGAAGTCACCTTATCTTGGCTTCATTATGTTCTGTAAATAGATGTGACTCAAATTACGTTATGCTAGAGTTGCTACAACAAAATGGAGCCAAGATTATCGTTTGAACAGCAGTGTGAGTTGGCATGTAGGGGTCTTGTTGGACCATTCTCTTTTGAAGGAATAGTAACTGGCCCAGTGTACCTGAACATGATACGCACATCCGTTTAACCCGTCATTCATACAGTCTAGGAAATGAGAAATTTAACTTCCAACATGATGGTCCACTACCACATTACCATCGAGATATAGGTGCGTACCTTGATGACAATCTTCCAAGGCACTGGATAAGACGAAGAGGTCCGATTGAGTTTCCACCGCTTTCTCCGGATCTAACTCTGTTGGACTTCTACCTATGAGGAACTCTTAAGGATATTGTAAAAAAACCAGCTACACTGGCAGCACTTCGGGAAGAAATTGAAACGGCATGTGCTGCAATCGCCGAGGACACTTTTGCAAACGTTGCTCAATCAGTAGTTCAACGTACTCAGAAGTGTATCGACGCCGATGGTGGATATTTTGACCAACTGTTGTAACTGTAAAGGTCTAAAATGATTAGTGCTCATTGTTTTCTGTTTGTGTGAATTCGGTTTGTATTTAGTATTTTGAATAGCTAGTGTTCTTCGAAGGCAAAAGACAAGTGAAGGTGTCAATTAATGGTGACAAAGGATCCTCAGTAGTATTGCACGATATTCCTAATGCCCCCCGTACTCCTACCATATATTTCTCCCTAAAATTCATAAAAAGATCAGTCCAGGCCGCCGACAGTAGCCGGTTTCGATTCCACCACCGAATGCGTTTCTGCCCTAGTAGGGCTACAGTCATTTTTAAGTCTAGGCCATCTTATATCGAAGATTCCTACCATTTTTTGAGTATGCTCAAAAAAGTTGACCCTTTGGCATATCCTAAGCTCATACCTCATCCATAGATTTCATTTGTCATCTAGCTTATCTTTTTCTCACTCATAATGCGTTTAGTTTTGAAAGTACTTGATACCATTATCTACAAGTAAAAGGAAATTTCTTAAGTCAAATTTTCTTGAACCATTATAGTGATTGATTTTATATACATATTCGTGCTTTGAACCATGACTCAGAATCTCTCGATCAGTTTCTTAACAATCTTAACTCCAAAGTTTCAAATAAATTAAGTTCTTCTGTCTCTCCCAACGCTGCTACATTCCTATATATTGATATATCTTAATACAATGTCTCTTTTCTTACATTCGTGCTCATCAAGCCTACTAATTTACAACAATGCCTTCACTTTGATAGTTGTCATCCACTGCATACCAAAAGATCTATTATTTTTTCCTCTTTCAATCTATGGCCATCATCTTTGTAAATTGTTCATCTCTTGATACTAATATTAAAAAATCTAGCTGAAAAGTTCCAAGACCTAAAACATGCTTCCTACCTTTAGGATTCTGCATCATCCCAGTGCAAACCAAAAACTCCCAAAAAGAAATTCATTAGTCTTGCTACTACTTATGTACCTGGAATTGAGAGCATCAAACCTATTTAGAAAGAATGCCACAATACTTTATTAACGCATTCATCTCCAAGTGATTTTCCTAAATTTGTATACTGCCTTACTTTTAGAACCCCCCCCCCAAAACTGAAAACTTATTTTGCCTCATCTTATCTCCTTCCAAATTATTCCGTCCGGTCGCAGGCTCATGTCCTTACCAACACCCCAAATGGAAAACCTGTGCGCTTATTATGCTATGTCATTCGATCCACAGCCCCAATTTATCTACTGAATTTAAGATTACTTCATTTGCTGTGTTTCTAAGAATGTCGTGTATACGCTGGGGGTTCTATTAGCTCTCGGCCTGACCAAAAACACAAGATTTAAGAGAAATATTCTTTTTTCATTTTTCAACATAGTCATCTTGTAAATCAATACATTTAGTCTACGACTTTCCAACTTTTTAATATCCTCAGTAAAATCAGATTTGTCCAACTGTGAATAGTTTCAACCTCACCATTTGATGTGAATCTTCATCCACTTAGTAATTTCTTCAGGTTTGGTAACAAAAATTAATCGCTGGGAACCAAATCCGGCGAATATGGTGTATGTGGAAGCACTTGGGAGCGAAGATCACGCAGTTTCACAGCAATAATCCCAGACATGCATGAAAGCGCATTACACGTGATGAAAAAGAACTTGCTTTTTCGCAAGGTGTGGTCTTTTAGCCTGAATAGCATTTTCCAGTTGGTCCAGTAGTGAAATGTAATAATCCCCGGTGGTGATAAAAATTTACTTTTCGTACACAATGATCGCTGATTGAAGGTAAGCGAGTTGATTGACATTTCAAAGACTCAATAGGCCGTGTCCGCTACATTTTACACGAAGTTTTGAACATGAGAAAGCTTTCAGCTCGATAGGTGCCGCTTTTGTTTCATAGTATAACAAGGCCACATCTTGCAGGGTTTATTTCTTTCTGTATATGGTTGCATCGTTCTGCCTTTAAAGAAGAACACTAGCTGTTCGAAAAATAGAGAAATATATGTATGTATTTAAATATTTTATTATTTCTGATTCTCCAGTTCTTGTTATTTTAGCTCTATATATGCATACAATTGCGATTTTGGTAATGTTTTGAATCGCATTAATCATTTCGATCTACCTTCCAGAAACTGAAATTTTTCAAATGAAGTTAAAACTTTTAATTTCTTGCTTGACGTTCTTGTTGTTGATTTGGTTTATTTACGGACGCTCTTTAACTTCTCAGGTCATCAGCTTCCCATTCAAATTAGGGCGTAAAACGGCAGACAAATTTTGCTTAGAGACCTCTTCTTTCAGGCTTGAGTTTGTTTTACGTGCCGTAAATCTACGACCGGGACCCACGGCTTAACTACCCTTCCGAAAGAAGCCGTACTTAGGATTTTTACGCCTGAAAAAATCCACCTATCCTGACCGGGTTTGAACCTGCGATCTTGGGTTTAGGAGGCAAGTATGATTACCGCTACACCACCAGGACCGACTTGCTTGCTCGATAGTGTTTTTCCTCGTTACTGTTAAAATAGAATTCCTCCTGATGGATCAGCTGGTTAGGGAATGGGACACAACTATGAACCTGAACTGGAAGGTCAGTTCTGCAAATTGGCATTTGTGATGAACAAAGTTGGGATTTTCGGTTTTATCTTAAAAGATTTTCTGTTTCTCCCATTTCAATTCACCAACTCTCCGCTTTCCTCTATTATCATTTCTGCATGCTTGTTTCATCCCATTTCAATAGCTAGTCGCCATTCCTGTGAAGACGGTGACATCTCTATCCACAAACTTGAGTTTGTAATTCCGCTTTCCTCTTAAGACCAGGGAAATGGTACCTGGAGTACTTCGGTAAGTCTCGCAAGGAACAACAATCAGATCTGAACTCATTTCCAAGGGGTTATTGAAGATGTTTGGTATGATAGCATATAGAGCTTGTGGTGCCGTAGGATTTATTCGTTTTCACTGTTGGGTCACAATAAACCTCTATATAGCCTGACTTGGTATTAAGGTCACCCCCAGCACTCTTTGTGCCACTTAACCTTATCCTAAAAGTTTATTAATATATATTGTATAATATTCACCATTCTATGACCTGATACCGTTGTTTTTTAAACAACCATTTTTTCCAAGCAAGACCAAGTTTTGTTGCTATTATAATGTTAAACAAAATAATAACTTTTATTAAAAATTTATTGTGTAGATACGTTTATAAAAATAAGCGTTTATATTGTAATAAGCAACTTAAGTCATCAGAATCCTTGAATACATTGCTTGGATCGTTTTATGGAAAACTTTATTTACAAATTGAAAGAAAAATGTATAAATGAAGCAGCAACAATTCATACCCTCACCTCTTTGTGCTACTTTTATGCTAAAGGTCAAACAACACAGAGGGGCTCAAAGTTTGGTGTGCATAAATTGCAGCAAAATTAAATTGAATAAAAATCATAATTTCAATGGCTTTTGCTACAGTTTCCTCAGTATATTGTTAATAATGCATGCCATTCTACTTTAACATTTAAGTGTACTGAGAAAACAATATACAGAGATATAACTAAGAGTTGTCCACAAGGTTCGATTTTAGGACGAAGTTTTTGGGATATAGTTTTAGAGAATCTTCTAGATGAATTAAACAACAACGAAAATGTGACTAACGCTATTGCATATGCCGGCAATGGTTCTTTTTTTTTTTCATAATAGAAGGAAACAATAGGGAAATAAGGAAAGAAGAGCAAATAACCTAACTAATAAGCTAAATAACTGGTGTAATAAAAATAATATCCAAGTCGCTAAAACTAAATCTTAAGATTATCTTAAAAGAGACCCATGTATAAAATACAACCAAATTATAAGACGCCAAAAGGAAGCAAAATATCTGGGAATTTATTTAGACGAAAAATTAAATTTTAGGAAACATACTGAATAACTACGGGGGGGGGGGGATTCCGAAAACGGCATGATGAATTTAGCAAGATTAGTTCAATTAAATTTTAAAATTCCATTGAACTCCGTAACAACGTGCCATATGAGTACTGCTGCTTCAATAATGACTTATGGAGCAGGGGTCTGGGCTCTGAGGATGAAGGATGTACAAATAAAAATTCTACTAAGAAGATCACAAAGGAAAGTTGCTAAGATTTATAGGGACATTAAACACCTCACCTACCATGGCCCTTTTAGTAGTTACAGGAATATGGCCAATTGATTTATTAATTAAATTAAAAGAATCTGTTTATTGGTTGAAGGAAGGTAGCTTGGAGAAAGTAAATTTAATAATTGGCAGTCAATACAACAATCTACAGGAAATAAAACATAAACTAAAAGTACAAGGGCAGCACGAATGGGGAAATGCCGAGGCAGGCAGGAGAATTTTCAAATTATTTAACATCTTTGAGAGATTAAAGCTAAAAGTCATACAACCAAAGGCATGGTACATTACCTTACAAGCCGTGGACCTTACAAAACTTTTTACAAAAAAATTAACAAAACACAGGATGATATATGTAAATTTTGTAAAACACAGGAAAACCCAGAGCACGCATTATTTGAATATACGCGCTATTTAGAACAGATGAGAGAGGAAAGAGAAATTGTAAGTGGCCATCAGATGGCACATATTGGAAATAAGGACCTATGTAAATACCTTGAGGAGGTTGCATTCAAAATAAGTAATCTAGCAAGGGAAGAGGTGATACCACAAGAACTGATAATAAGAAGTAATGAAGAAGCAGAAGAAGAAGTAAGAAGATCAAAACGCATACATGTACAAGGACAATCCCAAAACGCTACTAATTTAGCACAGTAGTTAATATACAAGACAACTTTATTAATCAACAGGAAGAGAAGTTAGAGTTGAAGATGAAGGTGAGGAAGAAGGAAGTGATGAAGGAGAGGAAGATATTTAAACTTATAATAGACGGGAATATTTTTGGACTACATCCAGAAGAAGAGAAGGAGGAGAAAGGGGGGAGGAAGAAGAAGATTTTACCTATAAGTGGTGGAAACGAAAAATTAAGCAGGTTGCATTTCGGACGAGTATAGGAGAAAAGGAAGAGACAAGAGACAGGTGGTTGCAGAAAATAGAGAAGAGAACAGCGATGAAGAAGAAGAAGAAGAAGAAGAAGAAGAAGATTAAGTGAGCTGGAAGGTATAATTTAGGTAGTTGGAGTGAGGAAATTGCTGGTTACCTTACCGTTTGGTTTCGAATGGAACATTTTAGTTTAGGTAGTTAGCTGGCGTACCAGCTATTGGTTATGTATGCTGGCTTCCTGTAGATTTGTAATTTTGTTTAATATAGTATATATTTGTTTTATTTATAAAATTATAGATTTAATCTGCAAAAATATTTTGTATAGTGGAAAAAGAAATTTTTAATAAATGATAAATTTTTAAAATGTACATCCCGGTATAGGCAACAAGGTGCCGAGACGGAGTATTGCAGATTTTATTTCATTTTGTTTTATTTATTTTTACCATTCAAGTGTAGCTATTGTATTTACACGATGCGCAAAAGTTTTGTGAAAGATGATAATAAATATAAAAGTCCTTCAACTCCAAGAAGAGCAAATTTACGATGTTAGTGTTTTTATTTTAAAACTAACGTGTTGTCAACGATATCTAAACCTAATAGACAGTGTACTTCTTATCTTACGGGACCTGCATCGGCAGTTAAGCTTCGCGCGTTGCCGTTCAAGGACACGCGCATAGTCACTAATAGGAAGGTTAGCTGTTATTTCATGGAGCAGTTTAAAAAGCAGGGTCTATAAATCCAATCCGCGAGCTTGGGTACATTTTAAAATAATACACAAGAAGAGATAGTCAACATTTCCGAAGCTGGGATGCAACGTGCCTTGCAGTATAGTCTTTGAAAATAGTAAGCAAGTTTTCTGTAGACATCAATTTTGCCGGTCGCGCGACGGGTGATCTGTGTGCAGCTGCATTGTGTATTGCCGCTTCCATTCTACTTCCGCGAGCGTAGAAAGATAAAATATATGCACTGTATAATTATTATAAAACTGTAAGACTGTGCAAGCAACGACTTAAAATATCAATGTTATCGTTATAAACTAAATAAAAAGTCAATATACACAGAAGTATACATTAAATATTCATAATCAAAATTGACATAATGCAATAACACAATAGCAAGGATATGAATACAAAAACTCAGGACTACAGCATGGAAAGTCTCATTCTAACATTTTTTAATTAGTGTTTAATGCCCGTTTTTACTACTGAGGCACCATAGGTGGTGGACACTGATGATACATGAGATGAAAGGATATATTGGGAAAGGATTTTTTTTTAAGGAAGGAAACGTTTCAGGCCTAAGTTTAGGGTACCTCCCCGGCATTTGCCATTAATGAGAACTGAGGAAAACCTGGGAAAACCCCAGTCAGGGAGGACGGTCGTGGTGGGAATCGAACCCCAAACCTCCCGCTCACGAGTCCGCGCCTTAACGACCTCGGCCACCCGTGGCGGTCATTCTAACATGAAATAGTTAGCACGGCAATTCTCTTTTGTGCGCAACAATTTTGTTAAAATGTATTATGTAAACTCAGGTTAGGCAATTATGAAACTAATTCATCTAGTTTCACTTTTCCAGGATAAAGACATTGCTCCATCTGAAAGCATTTTCTTTCCTTTATCCTTAATTGTTAAACCTCTAAATCCTCGGTCAATCTTCGACAACTGCTGTTATATTAATTTAGAATTCAATATTTTGATCCCAATTGATGAAACATAAAAGAAAGCGAAATAAATAGAATAAAATAAAAAATATACACACAAAAACATTGAAGTGCTGCGAGAAACTTGCTACTTCTCCTTGTCTTCCGTAAGCTTAGGTTGTTTCCACGACCTGAGATATCTGCAATGATTAGTTAGCGCTCCAGTCACGAAACACTATTGAATGCGATGGAGAAAGTTACTGTGTCAAAGTTAGAGTTAGAAGGTCTGATACACTTCTTAAATTAATCTTGTACGTGCAGTACTTGAGGCAGCTATTACAAGCACAAAGCTGGTGCAGTATATTCAGGTTACTCTTGTTTACTTGATGAATTATTCAGAGTGTGGAGGTTGCAATTGGGGCTTAACAAGCAACCGGTATGAAATAGCATCTGGACCAGCCATTTTTGGAAATGTTGAATAATTCAAGAGAGCATTCGGAAGAATGAACCCTGCTAGATGCTTTAGAACAAAAACTTTAAGATACCGAACTGTTGCCAAAAATTGTTACCCAATTTTTCATGCTTAATTCTTAAAACCACAGAAAATTTAACGCCTTAATAGTATAAAAATACCCTACCCTCGGAACTAAAAGATATGCTCCATACACAAATGAACATATCAAATAACTCCTACTCATTCCGAAAATAAATAAAATAATTAACCTGCTCCGATTCGAAACAAAAGAGGTATTCCATTAGCGTGCCGAACGCAATATGTCCGCCATAAACGGTTGCGATATCTGTTACGTGCAGCTCTTTCCATCGAAATGCTTAAAAGCGTGGCCCATAAAGCATTCGGACTTTTGGGTTTACGAATAAATGCTTGTATCAGCCTTAGGGGGGGGGCGGTAGCTTTAATTTTGTGTATAGAAAATAAATATAACATACTGAAGCGCTACTAGGGCATTTGAAAAGTAAGAGCAGAATTGCTGTAAATCATTGCTCCTAGCGGTGACTATTGGAATCTTGTATTATGCTATAGGGCACCATTGTTTCATAAATCTGTAATACTGAAAGTCTCGAGGTAACCATTTTTTTTAAATATAGTGACTGTTTCTGATTTGTAGTAAGCAGCAGCTGCAGTAGTAGTAGTAGTAGTAGTAGTAGTAGTAGTAGTAGTAGTAGTAGTAGTAGTAGTAGTACTAGTAGTAGTAGTAGTAGTAATAGTAGTAGTAGTAGTAGTAGTAGTACTAGTAGTAGTAGTTATTATTCAGTTAAAGTAGATATATACACCGCCAAGAGTGGCCGAGGTCGTTAAGGCGCGGACTCGTGAGCGGGAGGTCTGGGGATCGAATCCCACCAGGACCGTCCTCCCTGACTAAGGTTTTTCCAGGTTTTCCTCAGTCCTCATAAATGGCAAATGCCGGCAAGGTACCCTAAACTTAGGCCTGGAACGTTTCCTTCCTAAAATAAAAATATCCTTTCCCAATTGATCATTTCATCTCATATATGATGATGTCCACCGCCTGTGGTGCCTCAGCAGTAAAAACAGTTAAACACTGTTCAAAAAAAAACTGGATATACTTATATTGCACATCACAGTCGCATGGGTCGCAAGACAGTTCATGCTCTTGTAAAATACTTCATTTCTGAAATTAATGACAATAAAAGAAAACAACATTAACAAGAACGCATAATTCTTCAGTTCTAAAGATACAAAATAACCCATAGATAAGATTTCCCAGAATATTGTTTATCCTAAACTAGATTATATTTTTAGAACCCCAATCACACACACATTTAACAAACATACATACATAATTCTGATATTCATATAAATTTTCTAATTATTTATGTACAATGTTTATAGACATTTATTGTCCCTAAAACTACGTATTTCGTTTAAGAAAATGCCCAGGTTTAGCCAGTTTTGTCTATTTACAAGTCCCAACATGCCAGCCTTTCCCTATTGGAAGTAAAAACTGAATCCGGGAGAAATTTTATCCTGGTATCTTCTGTCTGTGCGCACTTAGGCAAAATGTGCACCCAGTCTTCCAGTTCGGAGCATAATGGACAAATCCTTCTACCGGCCTCGTCAACAACCTTACGTGCCTTCAGTCTCCTAGTCTAAGCAATGCTAATCCCGATCTCGTTTTATAGATCTCTTTACCCCATCTAGTTTTAATTTCGCTCTGCATTTCCAGAGATGACATCTACACGCATCGCGCCTCTATTTCCTGCCGGTTTATACCGCCCCTAAATAAATTCTCAGTAGGTGTGAATAAAGATGTTTCATAAAAATCAAAGTTGCAAGGGGAATAAATGCAACTTAGTGCTTCAGGGCATTACGAGAAGCTTATGGGAGAGAAGTCCTAATCAAGATGGGTGGAAGCATTTCGTCAAGGAAGGGAGAACTGTGAACACAGACCATTAGCTGGTAGACAGTCATTGATCCGAGCACTAACGACAATCAACTAATGGCCACGCACGGATTCACATGCTCCATGTTGTAGGATCCTTTGAAAATAATGACTATTGTTGAGCTATGATTATAATTGTGTTGCATACTGTATCTCATCATATAAGAGTGGCATGGACTATATTTGAAGTACATGTTGTGCCAAAGTAATCTAAATAAATTTAGTGCGAAAAAGTAACATGTTGCCACTACTTTTCGAATGCCCTAGTATTTTTTCCATGATATTTTGTATAATGATAGTGGCTTACAAGTAGGTGGTGTGATGTCATCATTTACTTAATTTGGTATTTTGTCAGTTATGTGCCAAATGAGTATGTACAGAGTTAGTCAAAAATATATTCCAAGTTTTACAATGTAATTCATACACTAATGAAGCTATCGTGACAAAGAAAACACCAGAAGATATAAAATCGATACAGATTTTTTTTTTTTTTTTTTAATTCAAAGTTAGAATGTTAAGCCTAGTTAGTAACACTGCCTCACAGGTTCCGATTTCCTCTTGCAGAGAAAATCAGAACTGTAAATTGCTTATATCATGTACGAATATATTTATCTGAGCGACATTAAAGTGTGATTACGGACTCAATCGTATAAATTCCAGCTCACAAAATGCCTTCTCCCCACCAGTGTCTGCTTGGCAACGCATTGAACAGTTTACGAAAGCAGTATAAATACAAAATTCCAGTTTCTTTGTATCACTGAGCAAAGTGCACAAAAGTCAATATTTAGAAAGTGCTGTTTTTCAAAACTCCACAAGTCTTTTTGATTATCCCTGTCCGTCATTGCTTGTGACATAACGTTTGTAATTTAGAATGATGGCATGAAGCGCTTGAGTTTTTAATAAAACATAATATTATTAAATAACGTGTACAATGCTTTTAACTAGCTTTCCTAGCTTAGTCATTCATTCATTATTGCAAAAAAGTTAAATATTTCACAAAATTCAATTTTCAACATCAGTAATAAATTAATACATTTTCCTCGTAACATTCCTTAAAATAATATCATCAATGTGTCAGAGAACAGAACTTAAAATTACGTAACCAATATGTTAAGAGAACCAACTCCCTTTATAACAGTTCTTATCCGAGTTCAGAATGTCATGCTTCCCAAAAAACAAACTCAGCTTCCTATTAGGATAATAATTATATGAGTTCTCATTTCCAATTCATAGTGCCCCTCATCCGCAAATGAGTGATCAAATAAGTGAACTAGAGTAACCGTTTAAGTGTTAATCATTTATTACTCTCGTTTTCTGCCCAGGTTAGGTGCTCTTCAGGAAACAATAATGTAACATGATAACGACTTGGTAGACGTGTCGAATTTTATGCTGGACAGTGAACAGCAATTTATAAATCATTTTTGTTTCAACAAACGAACTGTTGTGAAATGTTTTGCCGCCATTAATTACAGAGAATGTGACCAACAAAGGCTTACCAACATCTCCTCCTGTAAAAATGACCATTGCTCTGAGGTTTTATGCATTTCCTCTATTCAGAAAAACATACATATAACCTCAGATTTATCAACACCTAAATACAGGAGGCATCTTTTACTCGAAGAAAGTTGTTGTACCTCCTTGTGGAATTTTATAATTTCCCACATTTTTTAGCTGGGCAGTACATTTCTGAAATAAAGAAAGAGAAAGAAAGAAAACACATAACTACATAATTTATTTTAATACTTTTAGAATTGGCATTGAATTACACACTAATCATAGTCCACTCTGGAATCATTATTCGTTTGTTTCTTTCCTATTATATCTTTGTGTTTAAATTCAAAAGATCCAGATGGTCTGTAAAATGCTTTTCCTTGGCCTGAATTTTAGGTTAAAGCAAATAGCAAGCTATAATAAACAATGCACTAATATGGACTAAGCCATAACCTGCTTGAGTAGTAACTTGAGAATAACTTATACCAAGACCAACTATATTTCCAAACTTCAATACGGAAAAAATGGCCGTCGTAGTGGCGCTTTTACTGTCAATAGCAAATACGGAACTTTTACACAATATTATTTTTACAAGATAACACTATTTATCATTAGAAAATATATCGATGGTTTTTTTAGATTTTGAAATTGTTTAGAAACAATATCTCCCATATGTAAACGAAATATAAAATACTATGAATTAAAACTTCTCCTCAAGTAAACACAACTCTATAAAATACACGAACTTCCAAATAACTGAACACCTTAAAACTATCGACATAGTTGGCACAGCACCATATTTATAATCGTCTGTTTTAAGTAAAAGGACATAGTCTTTCTTGGCTATAATCCGGTGCACCTGAAATATCTTAACCTCACTTGCAAAGTAGTCGAAACATAATATCCTGCTCACGCAATTCTAAAACTCTTCATTTCGCTCCAAAACCCGATTTGTTCGTTCTTCCGGATATTTCCTTTTCATAATCCTCAATGTCACAAAAGATAGTAGATTACGGAAAATTGCACAAAGAAAATGTCCTTCTTAACCACAAATTTTAGTAAAAAATGTTTAATACACACAACTGTTTCATTATTAACTTCAAAACTTGTACGGTGTATGCCCTTTATCCACTCCTCCTTTAATTACTGCTCTTTAGGAAATGTAAATATGGTAGTATGCGGTGCTCTGCCATAATTAAGACGTACAAAAGCAACTGATGTACTAAGCCCTTTCAATTACCATATTGCTGGTATGATTTCACTAAATCAATATTAACTTCATAAAAAACAAAAGAAGTAGCACGCTCTTGTCGATTTAGTTCGAACTATAAAACACGTAACTGCCAAGAACCAAATAAACAAACCCATGTGTTTAATAGCAGCGACATGAACGATTTTACTGCTAGTGCACTTGTCTTTACATAACCTCATTTTCAAACGAATCGAAACAATTACAGCACCAGGCTCACTAAAACGCTCATCGTCTCGATCCACAAACCCCGCTCCATACTTTTTTTTTTTTTTTAAAGGTTTTCCTTTATTTGTTAACACGTCATATACAATGGTAAATTAGAGAAATTTTCTGAGAAAATGTCCTCCCTACCATATTTGATACCATAGCTTAAATACATACTACAATTTCATCATTAACTTCAAACGTTGTATGATGTATATTCATTATACACTCCTTTAATTAGTGCTATTTACGAAATGTAAATTTGGTATTATCCCGTGCTCTGCCATAATAAAGACACACAAGAACAAAACCATATGTTTCTAATAATTTGTATTAAACAAGCTGCTGGTACAACTTCACTAAATCAATATTAACTTCATTAAAAAAAAAAAAAAAAAAAAAAAAAGTAATGCTATTGATTTACTTCCAACTATAAACCACTGTAATAAACCAGATAACTGCATATTAATAACATGATGAAATTAATACATGATTACATATTGCACCTTTTTTTCTACTATCGATACCTACTACCTTGGAGTCCGGTAAATATAGTGGGGCTGTGCTTATATACAGGGCCGTCACATCACAGGATGCAATGCTACAAATATCAATCATTGTATGAGTGTGCAACTTTTATGATTGCTGCTTGAAAATTGTAAAAAATCTATAAGTGTTACATTCATATAAGTGTTGACTATGAATACAGTCCCATACAAAACACTCGTATGAAGCAATGCATTTAGGCATCTCATAACTAAAGGTGATGTTCACTTGTTCTATAATGCTACCTAATTACTTAAGCATAAACCCGGAGCCCATGATACTTAAACCTAGCTTATATTACACGAACCAAACATATTACAATATAACAGCAATCTGTAGCGAATTCAATATACCTTCGTTTGATACTAACAGAAAAGTGACCCGTATTTACGAGAACGTCCCATAATCCAATAAACTAATATATTAAAAAGGATAATACTTGGTCTGAAAAGTTTTCGGCCAAACAATGGAGCAATGCTTTTATTTTTCAACATAATATCTTCAAAATAATAACCAACCAAGATCCGAATGCAACCATAGAGCAAGGCACCGTTGTGCTTACGTTACCGTAATGTAAACATTCCACTGAGCTGCGTGGAGAGAGGATATACACGCCCCGCCCATTGTTTGCGCAAGACTTGAGTTCCTAATCCCTCCAACTGCATTCAAAACTCGCTGAACTAATAGTCTATCTGAATTGTTTTTAAAGCTTCTATGTAGGTATAAATTAATAAATATGGGGATGAGCCGTGTTAAACAATCAATTTAACGTAGGATAAAATGATTCACAGCTATTTGATGTTTTACAGATCGCAGCTCAAAAAAAAAAACCACGTTACTAGTAGAAAAGCTGCATCAGGTATAATTGCTTCTTTGAAAAGGTTATGCACTTGGGATGTAAAGATCTCATTGATTGGTGGAAGTAAAGGTAAAAAAAAAAAAAAAAAAAAAAAAAAAAAAAAAAAAAAAAAAAAAAAAAAAAAAAAAAAAGATTTGAAATGTTCCTGTTGTTTTGTTTATCATTCCCATGATAAGCCTAGTTTCTGTGTGCACTATATATGGCCTCTAACATTGTCCCAAATGCAACATTTGGTTTCAGTGTCTGATACTGCATTGTGTTTAGCCTTTTCAAAGGGGCAAATAACAAACCCACACAATTGCATTTGCTCATCTGTAACAAACGAAATGAAAAGGGCAAATAGTGTCAGTTATGAAGATAATAAACAGTAAAAAAAATGTATAAGTACCTTTGGAGGAGATGTTCAAAGTTATCTAAAAATATTTCATTTGCACTATCTCAAAAAGACATAATGTCATAGAAACAATAACAATATGCTTCTTTTCAGCGTTCAGCAAAAATGTTGCACTCTGAAAAGCTTCAATCTACATACCCAGAATTGCACTTAAAATATGGAGAGCTGCTGGTAGCCGTTTTCTTAACAGTAGTATTTTTACCCTGAGTAATTAGGTTTCAGCTTGACTTTGCAGATTTTTAGAACTTCAGTAAAGTACACATCAATTTTTTTCTCTCTAAGACTGGTAGCAGTCGTTCTCTAACCATAAAAATGACAACCAGTCAAATTAATACAATATATTTATTTTGAAATACAAATTCATACGTCATAACCATGGTAGACCATAATACTTCCATATCTTCTTGGCATTATTTGGTAATGTTTGATAATTGATAATTAGGTCATAAAAACCTTTACACTCGTATTTTACATTGAATTTAAAGAAATTTTGCGTCATCCGTTGCTCCATTTCTTGTTTCTTACTGAAAACCCTTTCTACAAATATATTAGAGCCTGGAATACTTACAAAGTAGAAAATTAATACTTTCATATTCTGAATGTACATAGGAAGGTGAATACTGAAAAAATATAGCCATTTTTATCCTAATGAGTTATACTTTCGTCTAACCAGTGGTCTTCTACTGTCAATAAATGCACAACATTCCTCTAAATAACACCGTAACACGAGACAACTGCACAAAAAGGCTGGCCAGAGCACGTACATATGCTCACCAGTTCACCCACGCCAAGCTATCGGTACCAAGATTCACACGCTACCGGCGTTAGAGCTTCATTCCAATTTCCATTACGTATGAGAAATTTGTGGTGCAACTTGAGAATGGGTGCAACACAAATAGAAGTTTTAGGCTTATCTAGAATAAACGAAGAGTGAATAAAAACATTATTAGGCGATAATGTGACTCCATTGAACGTTCGGATAAAAATGAATGTGGATGCTTTATTGGTTTTTTTTATTTCCTAATAATAATACTTTAAATTCAACGTGAAAAATATTATTAACAAGATTTCACAGTAAGTTGTTTCGGGAGAGAAAAATGCAAAATGATATTGCCATGAAAATTAGTTTATGACTAGATGTAGAGAACTAGTGAAAATGTAAGGGAATAAACCTATGAAATAAGATGAATGAGAGCACACAAATACGGTACAGTAATATACGAAGCAGAGATTGTAACTTCCGCTTGTAATATAGGCTTTCCCAGATATAGCACCTACAGCCTGTCTTCTAAACTTTACTTGAGCATTTGCATGTTCAAGGTCGCTGCATCTGTTGTATTATAATCACACACTTAATGGCATTCATTCAAGGACTTCACAGCTTCCAATAATTTTAAGAAACGCGTTGTAGTATTGCAACACACTTCGCCATCTCTGAAGGCTGTAGGCTGGTTGTTTACTTGAATGAATGCTTAAAACTACTTTTAGCATAGATTGGTTTTCCCATCTTGCTATACGACACACTCTCTTCATAGCTGTTCATCATTGAGCTCTACCGATAGCAAAACACGTCTCTTATAACAAGTCATAATCGATATTGTTGGAATAGTTAATACCAACATATTGGCATATGTTTAATTAAATATACCGACATGTACGTCTGTCCAGGGCACAACTTTACCTGCGTGAACGTAACTTACCTCTAACATAACAGAGGACACAACTGGTGTGCATTGGTCCAAGCCAAGGTTAAACGTCAGGGTGACCAGAGATCGATGGAATTCGGGCTCATTTCGCACCATAATTTCAGACACCATTACAACTCCCCTCTCCCATTTTCTATATTTATTTCTTGTACTTTCTCTCTCCTTATTGTTGTTCTTTCTTTTTTAGATATTCAATTATATATACGGTTTGAATGATACTTATCTGTGAGTAATATATCTTTTCTTTATGGCGATATAAATCTTAGTTTATCTTTTCTGAAAATTTGCTGTGAAATACATCTTCCTAACCTAGAAAGTGTACTATGTCCAATTTCTCTAAAGACAACAAACCGCTTAACAATTGCACAGTTTGCTGATGATATCGTTGTCACCTATAGGGATTCTCATCAAAGAAATAAAATGTAACAGTTTCTACATTTAATGAACAATTGGTGTAAGAAATAGAAAATCAAATTAATACCATTAAATAAAATGTGATGCATTTCACCTATAAAAGGAAAACTCAAGACCATTCTGTTGCCCTGTAGAGCGAATATTTATCTTTTGTTGATTGATAATGTTGTCTATATTTAGACAAAATATTAACCTGGAATGTACAAATAAATAATTTAGTTCGTAGACTCCGTAACCAGAATATGTCAAGCGAAACACATCATTAAGAGTGCTCGCAACTGAAAAAAGAGGAAAATAATTTTTCATGATTTTATATGTTGGTATACTTCACGAAGGTTGAAGCACTTTAGTGAGCAACAGGCTCACTAAAGACAATACACCCATTTATATTTCTGTGTGTAAGAAATCTAGCTCCAACCAGTTTGTTACGAAGATGTTTGTTAGACAGCACTCAGAATTCCAATGGATGCTTCCATAACATGATATGGGAAAACTGCCCCAAAGAAAGATTTGTATCAAAGAAAAAAGGGGGGGGTCGGTTCTGGTGATCTAGTGATAACCATATTTGCCTCGTAAACCCAGATCGCGGGTTCAATACCGACCATGGTCGATGAAATTTTTCAGGCGTAAAAATTCTAAGTATGGCTTCCTTCGGAAGAGAAGTAAAGTCGTGGGTTCCCTGTCGTACATTTACGGCACGAAAAAGAACCTCAAGCCTAAAAGAGAGGCTTCTGAGCAAAATTTGTCGGCCGTTTCAAACCCTGAATAGAATGGGACACTGATGACCTGAGATGTTAAAGAGCGTCCGTAAATAAAACAAATCAACAAAGAAAATGGTAAAGTTAGCTATAGCTGAAGTTGTTGATGAATTCAATGAGGTACAACAAAGAAAATTATTGGAATGTGGGGTGATACCGGAATCAGGAAGGAAGAAAATTTGGGATAATCTTGACAAGAAGCGAATTACCTACAGTCAACGATGACCATTTGTCAAGTACCAAAAATATAAGAGTGAACTGAAACCGGAAAAAATTGAGAGAGGAGACCAGTAAGAGTGTAGAAGGAAAAATACAGCTTTGCAGTTGGAAATTTTTGGACCATTATGAGTACATAACTTATTACATAACTTTGGTCCCAAATATCTGCTAATATATTTTTTTAACGTTTTCAGGTACTGGAAATCATTTTTTCCTAAATCTTTCGACATAGTTTAATGAATGCCTTAGATTTAGAATATGTAGAAGGGTGGAATTGGTCTTGGTTTTGCCATACATAAAAAATTAAACTAAAATATTTTTGTGCTGTTGATTTGCAAAATAATTAAATAAATAAAAATTACATTTTAATTGTAATATAAATTAAATGTTCTATTTACGTCTATTTACGTGAATAATTTAAGCTTCACTAAAACCAATTCACAGCTCCCTAGAATGGAATTCTGGCTATATATTAAGCTTGAAGAAAAAAGTAAGTACACTTATCCTTGACTAGACCTATATGGATGCATGGTTGCGCAATACGAGGGTGTACATCACGTTCTCACATCAAAAGGATCCAAAAAAAAAAAATACAGAATCGGTTCCTTCGCTTTGTCCTCATATGTCCGCAATGATAACCAATTTTGAAATGCGCCCATTGCTGAATCGAATGGAGCCGAGTTCCACAGAGTCAATTGCGACTTCTTCGTCCCTCACAGGCAGTACCTCAGGACCTCAGAATTTTATTTTACCTGATGTGAGAATACTGGATACGAAATTAAGTTAAACATTCGGCAACTATCCCTCGCATTTTTATTCAAACTTGGGATTGACGAATAAAAATAGTTGGCGGTCCATCTGTAGATATTTATGTTTCGTACAATATTTTTTTGTTCTTTCCTTTTGGTTTAATTCTTTTAGTTGTATTTTAAAAATAAATTATTATTTGTTCTATTCATTATGGTAGCAAACTTTTTTGTCATTTTTGTTTGGCAGTGTTTATCCACTGCATTATCTGGTCAAATTGACTAATTTAGACATTTTGTATTTTTGCACAGATTCCTCGAGTGACTTATATTGTCAAGAAACACTCGTCTATTTGAATTTGCTTCATGGCCTCCACAAATACAAAAATATTAAGAGTTAGGACGTTAAAATGTCTCCCAAAACTGGCCTAGAAGGACACGCATGCATTTGTAGTGCGCTGTTACATCAAAGAATCTGAAGCCAGTTTTTGCGACATGCTCAACTGTCTAGATAAATTTCAATTAGGTGATCACTGTAGATTTCCACCGACACTCCTTCTGACTGTATAGACATCAGATCTTCTGCAAAAGAAAAAGAAGAGAAATATTAGTATATATACCTGCCTTACGCATTACTCCGTGGACCTCCACTCATGACGGTCATTCTACTAATGATGGACAGCTTCGGTTGAATCCACTGCCTACGAGGATATGCTGAGAAATAATGCATCCTAATTATTTTGTTACTATGAATATACCTGCAGTGCATTGTAGTGCATTGTAGTTAACTTTCCCGCTTCGTTGATGCAAGTTTTTTACCTCTGCCACTAGAGAGCTCTGAATTGAATGAATGAATTAATTCCACAGTTAACTTTACAATTAACAATAACAACTATATCTTTACATACATTTTAACGTTCTCTTTTTACTCTCGATCCTAGCAACATCCTCCAAAATGCAGTTCCCTACCTCGTTTCTGTCTGACTGTAAGAAATATTCTTTTACTTTCTTCCTATTTCGTTCCCACTTCTTCTTAACTTTATTCAAAAGCTCTTCCATTTTCTGGATGTTTTTTACACTCTTGTTATTTAATATTTTATTTAATATAAAATATTTCTGTAAATTGTCCCAAACTTTTTCCTGCCACCATTTGACTTTCTCGCATTCCAATAAATAATGGGACACACTGACTGCTCCCCCACTATATTCTTTCAGGAGTATTACTTCTGTACGCATCCATGCCCAATCCATCCTACCCATTTGATCACAAATTTTAATGTGTTTCTCTCGTCTCCAATTCTGTTTGATTCTTTTATATATGACCAAGGAACTTTTATCATCTAACCTAGCTCAAATCTCTTTCTTTTCAATATCTTCTATCCTCTGTCTCACTGTCTCCCAAAATCCATTAACATTACTTCCACCTGCTCTCCCTATATTCCCCAAACCTACTTCTTCCAGTACCTTCCCCACCTCCCCATTCCAACTCTTCCTTCTCAAAACCTCTTTTTGATATTTCAGAGATTCCTTTAATATATTTAAGTTTCTAATTTGAGGATACGATACTATATTTCATTACTCTATAATCAATCCTCTCCTCCCCCAGCCTTCCTAATTCAAGCAAACTACCCCCCTCGGATATCACTTGGGTATTCCCAACACTTCCCTACAAAACATTCTGTGTGCCATATCCACCTTCAACTCCCCAAACCTCGACTGCATACAACATTCTTGTCTCTACCACTACTTCATACACTCTCTCCAACTATTTCACAGGTAATGTTGGGGTCCCATATAAACTTATTCTGATTGAAAATCTTAGATAGATTAAAATCAATACACGATTTTAAGTCGTTCATGGTTGACAATGTGAGCAAGGTCTCACGAAACACGTCCAGTTTTTTTTAAAAAGTTTTAACAGTGGAACGTCAAGAGTGTTTTAATGTGTTGACATGATTTTAAGTAGTTTTACTTTTAATCAACCTAAGAGTTTAAGATCGTTTCACTGTGTTGATTCCTATATTCATCATTAATTATTCTGACAGCTCTCATCGTCTGTTTGCCTTTAACTTACGCACATTTTACCTGTGCCTCCCAACTTCCATTACTTGAAAATCTTACCCCCAAGTAATCAACTCATTCACTACTTCTACTGTTTTACCCTGTATATACAGTTTCTCATCTTTTCTTAACTTCATAGCTTGTTAACTAGCATTATTTTGTATTTTTTCCCGTTTATCCTTAACCTGCACAATATCTAGTAGTCTCATCAATAGCCTCCTGCAATACTATCACCATTATTGCTTCTACTATAAGATCATCCGCAAAGAGCAAACCTGGTACTTCCCTATTTTCAACTATCGGACAATGCCTATTTCTGTCTCTGATCCTTTCAATAATATCATCTATAAATAAATTGAAAAGTATTGGTCTTAATTTGCACACTTGCTTCAATGCAATTTTTTGGACCGTATAATCTGTGAACCTATTTCTTTCACTCCTAACACAAAACCCAATTCCATCATATAATCTTTGTAATCCCAGCAAGAACTCGTTACTCACTCCTTTTCTTCTTAACTTATAAACCAAAGCGTCTCTATAGCTCTGATTTATAGAATGAAACATGGCGATGAAACATGTCATCGGTGCGTCTGAAGTACAGTGCTGTGAAAGAGTTTTTAATAGCATAAAATGTACCCCCGACAGACATTCATCGGAGACTGAAGGCTGTTTATGTGTCAACATCAGTCCTATGTGATGTTGGTCTGTTCATGCTCGTAATGAATCTGATGTAACTCTCAAATTGTGTGACAAAGGATGCAGGAAAAGGCCTCGTATATTGCAATTGGTGATTCTCATCCGAATATTTGCAATGAATCATTAGAGTCAAAAGCTGCCAATCAAGGGTGGTGAATCAAGGGGGAGAACTGGGATTCCGGAAACTTTGCGCACGATGAGTACCTCGAAAGCTTCTTCCTGACTTGAAACAGAAGAGATTGGATATTAGCCAACAATTGCTTCTGCGCTACGAACGGGAACGAGAAGCATTTAAAGAGCATTGTAACATGTGACGAAAGCTGAGTACACCACGTCGATCCCAAAAAGAGGAGATCATCCATGGAGTTCCGTCACAAAGGATGACCTGCACCCAAAAAGTTCAAGTCTGTGCCATCAGCAGGTAAACTCATACTTAAAGTCTTTTTGGGCTATTCAAGGTGTGGTGCATATGGAATTTGTGCCTAAAGGCACTAGCATTTATTCTGTAATGTACTGTGAAACCCTAAAAATAAAAAAATAGTAAAAACGAATTCGAAGAGTGCAATACACGTTCGCACACCAGTGCAATAACAACAGAACAGATTCAGCGTCTTGGTTTCGCTGTTGTTGATCATCCTTCATATAGTTCCGACCTGGTGCTATCAGATTTTCTTCTGTTCCCAAAACTTAAAGAACACCTGAGAAGACATCGCTTTGTTGCTGACGATGCTGTGGTTTTCTTCATCAAAGTGAAACATTCTACAGTGACGGTATCAAGAACCTGCTCAGTAATGGGCGATTTTTTGGAAAAATGATGACATTAAATGTGAACATTAAGATTGTATAAAGCTACAGTTTTTGTTTTACTGAAATAACTATGACAATTTACGAATAAAATTTTAGGAGGTATTACTTTTCAGCATGCCCTCCTATATTCAATCTATAATTGGGCTTGCTGAAATTACAATATTTACATTGTGCTTACAGTTTACGTGTCAATCTAATTTGATAACCTTAGCACAGCGGTTACATCCATTTTCTCAATTCATTAGTTAATCATCAAAAGTATTGCTCTACAGCATTCCAGCACAGATTCATGGCCATCCAAAAAGACTATTAAGAAAGCGACATACAGAATTCATAAATATTCTTACTTCCCAAGCCAGGGGACAGTTTAGGACTCCACACAAGCAACATGTTCGCATTTTTAAATGTATGGTGTAGGTATGTGTTAAAAGTCCCAAAAGGAACTCAGCGTTATTTTAGATGTTAATTTAATCCACGCAGAGATCTTGCAGTAGTTATACCTATATTACACTTACATTTAGCTTCTTTGGCCGCTATGGTTTCGTCTTTTGTTTTGCACAAACTGTATTTCGGTTTCTCTGGCTTCCAACTACCTGGGCGATAAAACAGAGAATGAAATTACATGACCATAACAAGGTTTCCTGTTGATAATGCGGTTTACTACACAGTTTGCGATTTAATGAACATTTTCTCATTTCCGTTTAGTATGAACGTTACCGTGAAACATCTCTTTAAGCCGCAAAGATAATAATTTCTGTTCACGCTTATTAATCAGGTTGAAAAAAAATCATGCAAGCCCTCGTAAGTACGAAACTGCACGGTTTATTCATTATAATTCTTCATACCACATAGAAAGAATTGTATTTTGCCCATTTTAGACAGTTACAGAATGTGTGGCCTGGAGCTACAACAGTTATTACGTTCTTAATTTTAACGGAATTTTACTAAAGAGCAAAGCGTTGTTTTGTGAATAGTAAAACAGTTTATTCCTATAAATTTCTACCTTGTTACAGCCAGTCCTAGTGGTGTAGTGGTAACCATACTAGCTTTCTTAACCCAAGATCGCGGGTTCAAACCCGGCCAGGATCGATGGATTTTCGGGGTAAAAATGCTAAGTATGGCTTCCTTCGGAAGGGAAGTAAAGCCATGGATCCCGTGTCGTAAATTTACGTCACGTAAAAGAACCTCCAGCCTGAAAGAAGAGGTCTCTGAGAAAAATTTGTAGGCCGTTTCACGCCCTGAATTGAATGGGACGCTGAGGATCTGAAATGTTAAAGAACGTTCGTAAATAAAACAAATCAACAACAAAATACCCGGTTACAATAAAATTCAGGCTTGAAATCAAGAACCCAAACGTTTACTTATGCTGATCCTTTTACTTAATGATTCTTAGTATTTAAAAGCGCTTCAGTTCGCATGTTATACTTTTATTTTAGGATAAACAATTCTATTTATATGAAGATGCTGAAAATATTGGATTTTTCCATTGCCGTAATAAGCGGACAATAGATGCCAACCATTTTATTATTCAATTATTGAAACGATAGATGAAAATGACATGCCAAGGTGAAAAATACCTTGGTATGCAGAATTCACTGTAAAAATTCAATGTTAATGCGTATTATGCCTATTGTGTGTATGTAATATATATTTATGATTACGTTATATAAGTTGTATAGGTTATTCTATGTGTTTACAGAATAAGACAAATGCGCTTTACTCCACAACCAACATAATTATCACCTGCATTATAAATACTACTGTTATGAAATAAATTAATGACGCTTTAGAAATGATGCTGGGGAAGATAAAGAGTTGGCACCCTTTTGGGGCCCCTAAGTCACTCGATAGAGTTGAGTTTTTAATCCCCATTTTTAACCGAGCGGTGTAACTCAGTTGGTAACGCTTGTCGGAAGTCCCAGGTCATTCTTTGAGACGGTCATCCTAATTTTCCCCTAGTCGCTTAGACGGATTTTCTGCTCTCCAATTTCATTCCATTAGATCTGCTAGAGAGTCGAACTGGTGAGCTGGATTGGTGCAGCGTGACGGTGGCTTGCGCTTTGAAAAGGTTTCTGATCAGACGTCTAGAATGGAAGCGACTCTTCTGAGGGGCTCGACTCTTTGGAGAGGCGGTTTCGTCGGCATCGGGGTCTGGAAACAATGTAAAGGACCCGGTCTACGTTCGTATCTCACCGCTCGTGGATCCTGGCCGCCCGGTGTCTCCCTCACAGAAGTGCCCACCCCGGGGGCGTAGGCTCAAACCTTTGATAAGACTGAAATATTCTCCTCCGATTTTAACATCCAATACAATTCCCATTTTATAAATAGAGCCATTTATCTACATTTGAGCAACTGTTTAAAGTGTTGAGCAAGGTTATCTAACATGCTATAACAATATTTACCTCTATCATCAAGTATTTCAGCTCAAATGCAAACGACAAAGTAAAATGTTTCAATATGTTTACAATTTATTCTAAATAATCATCTTCAGTGTGTCTGCCTGACAGATAAGGAGATCCCGGATTCGATTTCCTTCACTCCTGCCAGAATAGTCTGCAACATAGTCCATCAAATATTTGGACTGGGGAACTACTTGATCCGGGAAGAAGTGAGTCCAATCTAGAAGGCCAAGCTTGAGATTGACAGAGGTACCATTACGTTCACCATTTGACAGCTCAGTGGTCCCCTGTAACTGCAAACGATTGGCAAGCAGGTTCTTCGAAGTTGTGCCAAGATAATATTTGACGTGCAGAGTTTTGTTCTTCAATAAAAACGTTATTTGGCTTACCAAATCAAACAACACTGCATTTTGAAGGGCAAACGAAATAAACTATTTCCACATTTAAAGTGATATTTCTTGAATTCATATAAACTTTTGTAGTATGTTTAAAAATTAAAGTTACCAATGTTCTTTCTAATTCAAAGCAAATAATATGGCCTTAAAGTGGTAATAGTAAAAGTGCTGGAGATTAGAAAAAATGTGACATTGTATTTTAGTGGGAAAGTCTTATTTGTTTACATTTTAAAGCTGCTGCTGAAATATAGCATAGCTTTACATACAGACATACTCAAGCAAAAAGTTTTATGGCAATGGGGAGGAAAATGCATGGAGAACTAAACCCACATTCTCGTCAAGTATTTATGTGCAAATTAACCCCAGCTGTCTTTGCGAGGTACCGGACATTCCATTGTGACAGTTGGTATCTATTGCAACAGCTGCAAACTCTCTGAATATTTACGATTTTGCCAAGTGTCGGAACATTGGATTGCCCATGCTACACCGTGTCTACAAAGTTGTGTTTTTTATTCACAAACATAGGGAGGTTTTCCACAGCGTATTACTGAACAAGCAGAAAGACAAACTGATGAAAGGTAAGCGTTGTTAGTTTTAGAGATAAAAAATAAATGTATATTTCATTTTATGCAAGTTTCCAAAGTAACTTCCTTTGTTCTATAGCAATGGAGAGTTGCCAGATTTTGCTAAAGACAAGACTGAAAACCATGATTAGTGTTTGCTTCTATCATTACTTCTCTTTTTATTTATTGTACTAATTTGCATGCTTTACAAAACTAAGATTACTATAGAGGAATAGACAAATCAGCTATAAAAGTATATTATTCATAAAATCAGAAATTTAGATATTACTCTCTCCAACCAATTAAAAAAATATTACAGTTCCAATTTTATCTGAAAGTGAAACAACAAATTCTTGGCTTAAAACATACGATATTGGGCTATGACTTCTGCATTCTCTAATATGTTGATATTCCAGTTCTTCTCTTTGTTCGCAACACATTCATCACATTGTAGCTAATGGGAATGTCTAGCTACCATATACTGCTTCCCCTCCCCCCCACTATATTTGGCATTTCGACTTCAAAATTGTAGCGAATTCGCAATATGAAACGCTCAATTTGTTCTTAATCTTGCGACAGTATTGATATTTTTAAGATGGAGCATTCATTATATCTATAATAGTTCGTTACCATCAAATTCAAGTATTTCCAATATGATTACAATATGCATTTACTGATAACAGAGACCAGGACAGTTTTATTGAATTTACACCACTGTAACAGTCTATCATAGATTATTAAACATTTTACATTCTTTCGGTTTTTTTTTTAATTACTGAGATTGTCCTAACGAAATTTACTTCCAATCTTTAAAATTTACTTGGATCTTTACTTCCAATTATTTTTGCATCCATCAAAATTAAAAAAAGAATCTCCATATTTCAAGATTTTAATAAAAAATACAACTTTAAATATATTCTGCTACTGACAAAGATTGTGCATTTGTTTGTTTTCTTTTCCTCAGAATTTATAAATTTCCAAAATTAGAGGGTTACTTTCCCCTTGAGGTAGATGTGTTGTAATGTGTGTTTAAAAGTCATCAATAAAGGGCGGATGTTGTACGTTTTCCCTTATGAACTAAGTTGTTGCTGTGGCGAACACGAACTTAAAAGCAATAGAAAAGTACAGTCTAAACATGAGAAACACATCCCTGCGTTGACTCGTTGAAATTCATTATCTGTGGATGCTGCTAGTAATTATATATTTGAATTTTATTTTAAAAGTTTCAACTCCCACCTCCAGTATTATTAGGACGTGCATTACACTAAATATTTGTAAATTATCGAAAGAGAAACTTTGACGTCTATCACTCAGTTTTAAACGTGGAAAAACTTCAACGTCACAGGTTGTTAAATGTCTGGAAGTAAAAATATGCGGAATAATTGTTTAATATTATTTTCGTTTTGTTCGCTTTCATAACATCACATATGACTGCATAACCAGTATTTTTTAAAGAATATTATGAAATATCTCTTTCGCCTTCTCTGCCTTGGTCCTGGCGCTACCTTAATAACGATATTATTTTCCATTATATTTATTCTATTATATTTATTTCTTTACAAGTCTCCATACCAGACTATTTTAATTTTGTAGTATTAGATAATAATCCAAAATTTGTTCTTTATAAACTGCAGATTTTAAAAAAATTGATGTGATATTGTGATTTTGCTACTATAATGACAGATAATCTTCAGCACATAAAGCATTAATATATTATATAATGTTATTGCAATGCACTGCAGAATGTCGGTTCTGGTAGTGTAGGGGTAACCATACTTGCCTTCTAAACCTAAGGTCACGGGTTCAAACCCGGCCAGGATCGATGGATTTTTTCGGACGTAAAATACCTAAGTGTGGCTTCCTTTGGAAGGGAAGTAAAGCCGTGGGTCCCGTATCATACATTTACGGCACAAAAAAGAACCTCAAGCCTGAAAAAAGAGACTTCTGGGGAAAATTTGTCGGCCATTTCACGCCCTGAATTGAATGGGACGTTGATGGCCTGAGATTTTAAAGAGCGTCCGTAAATAAATCAAATAAAAAAATTCACTGCAGAATAAATGACAAATATTAACCAAGTAGCCCATCTTTAAGTACAAGCATTAGTGGGGGAGATGTCGTGTCATTTCTCTAAATTTTACAATTCTCGACGAGCTTTGCAAGTATTTTCTTGATGATGGATATAAAATGATCCACACTGAACCTTCCTGCGTATGTGAAAGACAGGTGATGTGAATTGTTCGTTCTTTTATAACGTTTATTTGTTCATTTAACTGTTTTACCACATAATCAACACCATTACTGCAAAAAGTAACACATCATTATATTTAACGCCGCCTGGTTATAAAATGCACATCGCATTATGAAAAAGAATTCCACAGTTTACATAATTTTACTTTTTCCACAGCCTCTGATGTTAATTACATTTCTCGCCACACATGGACTCACAACTAATTTTGCTATATACGTGTTAGTCAGTTTCTATAGAAACCCAGCCAGCTTTTATTGTCATTTACTCTTTTACTGTTGACCAATGTATCATCATAGCAAGTAAGTAGATGATTTTAATTAATTTTTGGCTTATTTGGAATACCCTGTTTCGTATATTTCTCAAAAACTTCTCAAATGTGGAACATCAAGTTTTTTGAAAGTGATATTTGAATTACACAAACCCATATAAAATTCCGATTTTCAATTCGTTATTTGAAGATGAGTACTTTTGTATATTTTCTTTATGTTTTGTGTTTTTGCATTGACATTGTAAGCAGTTCCTAGCTATTGCAATTTCCAATTCACTACGGTACAAAATACACTGGCCTTGCAGATTCAAACTATAGCGTCTGTATTTATTTATTATACCATTTAATTCAAAACACTTTAAGATCTTTGATTTCGGTATCAATAAAACAAAGACCTTTTTCCTCCCTACAGAACACGAACAAATCTACCTCCGTTTCTAGACGTACACTTGCCTCTTCTAACCTGTATCGTTCTTAACTGCCATCTAGTAATCACAATTTAATAAGCTGCTCACCGAATGAGTCGCAGTGACTACAATTGGACTGCAACATGATGTAAAATAGTTCACTACAATGCTGTTCAATAAAATCACAAAAATACGTTTTTCTTTTTCTTCGAATATTTGACTCAAAGATAAGTTTCAAATAAGGACTCAACAAAGTTCAATAATTAAACTAAATACAGCAAGGCTACTTAGTGTATGACAAGAATAGTTTGTTTAATTGTCATATTTTCTGCTTTCAATTAAGTAAAACTTTACTACAGTTAAAATGTGTTCTGTTATATTATTAACCAAAGTTCATTTCCTCCATTATGAGAAGACAAAAACCATATTTCACTTTTCAATATAGTTACACCTATTATTGCAATGCATTTTTCACATCTTTGAATTAACATTTCAATCCCCCCGCCCAATAGTTAGAAGTCTTATATGCAAAATGGGCATAAACTGCATCCATCACTTCTTCGTCACACTTAAATTTCCTTCCTCAAAAGTGCTTCTTTTGACAAGAAGAAATAGTTACTGGAAGCTAAATCTGGGTTATAAGGTGGATGGTCCATCTCCTTGAAGCCACATTTCTTCACAGCTTCCTTTACAACAAGAGCTGTGTGTACAGGCGCGTTGTCGTGAAGAAAGCGCACACCACCACTCAGCTTTCTTCCCTTTTCTCTGAACTGTATCTGAACAACTGAACGCAGCGGAGCGGAAGTTACAACTGAAATTATTTACTTAACAGATAAGACATGACCCAGATAAGACTTTTGTGAAGGCATAATCCTTATCGGCGAGGCCGGAAACTTATGTACCTGCACTCATAAGTATTACTTTGACTAGTATTACTTTGCACTTCGTTGGCACGTTCATGGTACTGTAGAACGTTGTCTATTCTCCATTCGTAGAAAAATGTTATTAATGGGAAATGTTTTTGAGAACGAAACATTAATTACATCATTCGGAAGTTGTTCTGCTACCTTTGAGTTTTATCTTGAAATAGGCTTACAATTTTACGAATGATAGTGGTTTGCTTTATGATAACTTAATGCCAACTTTGTTATTGTTATTCTAGATTATTTTGAAGTACTTTTATGAGTTTAGGAAAGCTCCATTTTCTTTATATTCATAAATTGCGTATTTGATGCCAAATGTTTGTCCACTGGCATGACACCAACGTAATTAACAATAAATAATTTCGTTTCAATTAATTAAATAATGATATTTAATTATTTGATTTTGACTACTTTATTAACGGGGAGAAGGGCCAGCAATCCATCCCTCTAGCAAAATGTGTTTAATAACTGAAAAATTAGCATAACACCATTACATTCTTATCTGCAAGAACACAACAATGGAACCGCATTTGTTCCCACATGCTAGTTTCAACAGTTTCAACAATTAAAACAAAATTAATTTATATTACAGTGAAAGATTCATGATTGCCAGACATCTAGCTTTTTTATAAATTGTATGACAAGACATTCGCATTTAAGAGACTAGTTTTAGTATTCCAATGCAATCATTTTTACTTGTTTCATTTGTGTTTGATTTATTTTCTTTTTAGCTGATAACGTACAGATGAAAACATACCGTGCTTTTAATTCGCTACGTCGGTCCTGGTGGTGTAGTGGTTACCATACTTGCCTCCTACACCCAAGAACTTGGGTTCGAACCCGGCCAGGACCGATGGATTTTTTCGGGCGTTAAAATCCTTAGTATGGCTTCCTTCGGAAGGGAAGTAAAGCCGTGGGTCCCGTGTCGTACATTTACGGAACGAAAAAGAACCTCAAGCATGAAAGAGAGGCCTCTGAGCAAAATTTGTCGGCCGTTTCACGCCCTGATTTGAATGGGACGCTAATGACCTGAGATGTTAAAGAGCGTCCATAAAAAATAAATCAATCAATCAATCCGCTACGCAATCGAAGTACTAATGAGAACCAGATTACCTTCAGTGGACCCCTGCTTCTCTTTGGGTTCCGCTGACGCAAGCAAATGAGCTGTTCAGTCATGTTTCAACTGCATTTCTGTAAGAAGTGCGTGTTAGACTTTCTTCTGTGTATTATACAGTATCTCGGGAGTGAGATATATGCTAGAACAATGAATATTTGTTTATGTTTGTTACGTACAAAAGAAATCATACAACACCTCCATCGGGAAGTGTATTTTCCAGATTGGTGAACAAAGGAGTTTTCTGACAAAAAAATAAATAAAAACAGGGTTTTAATAGAGGAGAAGCTTTATGAAAAAGATTATCATTAGAAACTTCTCGAAAGTAACATGATTACCCCTCAAGTTGGTATATCTGTCGGCAGTGCGTATAAAGCCATTCAACAGTTGCATCTTCAGCCATATAAAAGTACTGCCATACTTGAAATTAAACCGTGGCACTGAAACAAAATATCTGGGAAGGTGGATTGCGGTGAGTGTCTCAACATTTATGTAACAAGATTCAGACAGCTGAGGGCAAACACTTGGGGCATCTACTATGATGCTAACTACAATATTAATTACTATTTATACTATTAAATAACGAAAGAAACAAAAAATGATTTCCGACCGAGCGATATGATTTCCCTTGGCAGGTAGCAAGACCGTTAAGCAATAACTTCCCGTTGGTAAAATCAATTTCCGATTGCGTAGTCGAAAGAAAACTGCACTAACAGGTGACCAAGAGTATCTTGCATTCTACCTTCGTAGATATGGTGATTAGGTGTGGTTATCGTTGTTTTCTCTTATTTCATTTATCTTTTCCATAAATTGCTATTTATTAACTCTTCCTTGAAACTATAAACAATTCACATTTTTCCAGGGTTTATTGTTAGAAATTGCACATTTAAAACAAATGATGTATAGCTTCATGTATTATTCTAAACTCTTATGACTCTTTTTAAGACGATACTATACTTCCAATTATAAAATCTGGGAACTCTAAAGTTATGTAGAAGACATACATTTTGTTTGAGCAAGCATGTGCTATTTAAACTTTTATTGACAATAAGAACATGAATTTAAAATATGATGAACTTCGACAAAACAGGTTCGAAGGTCAAGGCCTGCCAAGCCGATTGTTGCTACAGAGGCACCAGTGAGATTTGAGGTCACGTGCTTATCACAATCGTTACCCGACCGGATTTTCATTACTTTTTGATTAATCGCTTCTAATAGTTCTCAGAGGTATTTTATTTAATCTTCAGGGAAGGAAATCGAGCCAAGACTTTATAAAATTAAAGAAGCTACAAAAAGAAAGAAAGAAAAAGGGTCACGACTACACTCCGCAATTAAAAAACTTGTTTTTATTTTCAACGCTTTTGGAGGGCAATTGAGAGTGGCCGATGTCTTCTTTCTTGAAATTTCAAAAAAAGGCTTAAATGCACGAAACGATGCAGACATATTGTCTGCGGAAGGTGTGGGAGGTTTCCAAACGTAGCAAATTATTGCAGTGATGCCATTTAGCTGCTGCCAAAGTGCTACACCAGACGTTGCAGATGAAGAGTGCGCTTGTGTTTCTGCCAGGGAAGGAAGAAGAAGAAAAAAACTGGGAAATGCTGGCTTTCACTTAAGAAAGGAACCTCTTGTTTTTGGGAGCATGGTTTACGTTAAGGAACTGAAAAACGGCATGGGCAAATGGTTCTGACATATAAGAAAGTTTACTTTTACGTTCAGTAGTAAAATTCTGTTAATTGCCAACACAGATCTTTTCCTTCGCCGTTATAACAGTGAAAAGGTTTTCTGCTTTAACTTTATATTTTATTAGTTGAATGAACAGTTTAGTAAACTACAAAGCCTGCCTGTGGTCCTGATTAATTACCTCCACGACATATAACACGACATATAAAGAAAAGGAAATTATTATTAATATAAATAAATATTGTTATATGTTTAGCAATTGTAATACGCTAGTGCTACCATCCTATGTTTACTGTCTATACCTATTTTCTTTTAATTCTTGTAAAAATTCATCTAATTTCCTAATTAGGTCGCATATTGTTCAAAAATATTCCTATATACTATCACCTTTTTATGTAACTTTTCTTTATTTACCTCATTTATCCATTCATTAGCTCATGGACATTCAAACAATATGAATGAACTTCGTCTTTGGTTTCCACACAAATGGAGCATTTCAAAATTATTTTTGAATCCTCTCAATTTCCCTAGACAATTTCTTTCTTCGTTATACACATTTTAGGTATTTCAACTTCATTAAACAATACTTATTACCCGATTTAAATCGGTAGCATTTATTCGTACGAACAAGAAATCTTGCTGAGATGTTGCCTTGCGCTACCAAGTTTACGAATGACTACTCACCAACTACATACGATAGACTGCCGCAGTGTTATTCCTAACTAAACACAACAAAAATTTAACAATGTCATCTGAAATGCTCATCGGTAAGTTTATTTTTCCATAGCTGAATTATGTAGCGGTACTATTATTATAGTATCAATGCGCACTATAGTCTTTTAAACATTACAATATGAGACAGCATTTATAAGCTGCCACTCCCAAATTTAATTACAGTGATTATAGTAATTCATTTTGTGTAACTTCCTTATTATACTCATGAGTGTAATGGCATTTTATTTCCTGTACAAGAGTTGAATTATTGCGTGTAAAATGTTATTTTCTCGCCAGAGTGCAGCGATCCACTCCAGTCATAAAAATCTGACCAGGGAATTCTGTTGCCCATTGTAACCATATTTGTATAGAAGGCGCAAGGACATGGCAAACCGATATTTCCTGGAGGAAATTCTTAAGTAGGGTCCGAGGAAAAGATGCTTATTTTGTATTCTGTTAGAGATTTGTAAAGCAGGGTAGGTGTAATAAAAAACATGGCAACTACAGGGATGAAAAGACTGGCCGATAACCTCTTCAAGGGAAGAAGCTAGCAGCTTCAGTTGATATCTACACATGAAAAGTCACGTAGACCATGTTTACTTAGTATTGTAATTTTACGGCCCGCATTCAGTTTTGGAAGAGTATTCAACGGGACATTATCATTGGGAGGGCTTTCTCAGTTAGTTCAGTTAGTGGAAAGCTGTAGCCAGTTTTGAAATAATATTCAGTGTGGGGCATTATCAGTGTGGAAGATAAGCACGGTTAGTTCAGTTCCGTTCAGTGCGAGAGTATTAAGCGGAAGAGCGTTATTAGTTGAGTTCAGTTGTGTCTCAAGATTAGTTGATTTCCGGGTCAGTCTTTATCAAATTAAGAAACGTCAGAGTGATCGCGCGAAAGTGGCACATATTCTCCAGAAAATAACTGCAGTAAATTTATGTGCAATTGTTTATTAATAATAAATTGTGTTTCATCACCCATAACGAGAAATCTTATTAATCTCCAAGACTCCTTCCCCTATAGTCACAGAACCCTAAAAATATCCAGCAGCAGAGTCTCAACAGCCGTGGCAAAAATATAAGTCAGCGGAAACCAGTGGTCTGAGAGAAAGACATCAAATTTACCCCTGAAATTACAATTATTAATCCAACCAATTAATCAAATAAAATTAATTATCTTTTTCCAAATCCTTCCGTCTATCCATTATATAATAATTATTTCCTTACCGCTTCTTTAATGCCCCTGCAAACATATGCTTATAATAATTTAAAAATCATTATGAAGGCTTGTTGTAATATTTCTCTTGCTAACAAAAGTTTGATTTATTATGATTTTGCTTTGCGCCGCACTTCACTTCTTTTGTAAGATGGTCAGGCTTCTGAATTTTCTCTGGGTTTTTCTTTTGCGTTTAATAGCATCGAGATTCATTTAAGTTAGTTATTTGTTTCCTTCGTTATTTCTTAATCTAATAAAGTTTATGTGCATGATTTTCCAGTAGCAATATTGCACTATTTAACAGTATTTTTCTCGCAAAACTGCAAGAACACTACATATATTATCTTTATAATAATAGTTTCTGATTCTATTACCTTTTTAGTTTATGTTTCCTTTCAATTCTAGTGTTTATTGTATCGATCTTGTAGATTTCCCCCTCCATATTTCTATTGTTAGATGTCGCATTTGGAATTGATACATTAGATTTGATGGGAATTAATTCGGTATATTCCACAAATGTCCTGCCATACTTTTATGGACATTATCGGAACAAAAGTAATATTTTAGACCAAAAGCCTTGGAATTATAATATATTTTTGTATAAATACCATGTTAAAGTGAAACTTCATTTAAATTAATCATTCTTTTTGGGCACAAAATTTTAATATAATTGACATAGTTTGCGGGCATGTTGAACTTAGCAATTTTCAATGAGCCCTTTGGCTCTAGTAAAAACAAACAAACAAACAAAAAACGAAATGCAGAACCCACAGCTTTACTTTTATCATATGTGTGTATCTTTATACAGGTCCTCAGCCCGTTATGGATTCCCATTCTTTTTTCTTTCTTTCTTTCTTTCTTTCTTTCTTTCTTTCTTTGCCGACGGGAAATAACTGCGTAACAGTCTGCCAGGACCGTCCTCCGTGACTGAGGATTTTTCCAGGTTTTCCTCAGTCCTCATAAATGGTAAATGCCGGGAAGGTACCCTAAACTTAGGCCTGGAACGATTCCTTCCTTAAAAAAATAAATCATTTCCCAATATACCATTTTATTTCGGGTAGCGGGAGAGAACCCTCATAGAGGTAGTCTCTCCAAAGGGGATAGCGTCCCTTCCCTCGCTAGCTCCAGGTCACACTGGCCCGGTGTGAAGTACCTGGTTCAGGGTCCCTTACACAGGGTTACGTGTGAAGACCTCAACGGATATGGTAAATGTGCGGAAGAGGCGCCCTTTTTGCTGGGAAAAGAATAAGCAGATCCATGTCCGGGATAACAAGGACAAAGTCCTCAACGGTCCAAATAGAGAGCGGAGGAGGCAACCCTTCCTTTGGGGAAATACAAAGGAAGGCTATGATGTATAACCTAAAGTTGGCAGCCCCAACATACATCTTACCCTGCAGAACGCTAGTTACGTGCTCAGGGGAAATTTAATTACTAAAAGTCTCACAAGTAGAAACAGGACGGTCCAAATGATGACAACCCCAGTCAGCCAACGGAATAAACGATTAGGAAGAGCGGAAATAAGGAAAATAGCAGTATGGAATCCCAGAGGAATAAATAACAAAGAAATCGAGCTACAAAAAGAACTAGAGAAAATGAATATAGACATCGCTGTAATACCAGAAACAAAAAAGAAATTAAAAGGATCATTAGAACTAGAAAAGTATCTAATGTTTTATCAAGGTGTGCCACAAACAAAAAGAGCTGCAGCGGGAATAGCAATACTAATAAGAAAAGAATTGAAAAATAAAATACATAGTTACGAATTTGTAAATGAGCGAATAATCAAAACAAGAATAAAAGTAACAAGAGGATACTTACAAGTGATAGGAGTATATAGCCCAGAAGAAGGGAAAACAGAAGACTCAATAGAATTTTACGAAATGATACAAAAAGAAATAAACAAAAGTAATCCAAATGACTATTTAATAATAGCAGGAGATGTGAATGCCAGAGTAGGAAATAAACCAATATCAAAGATAATGGGCAAATATGGAGAGGATACACTAAACACTAATGGAAAAAGACTAATAGATTTTGCAAATTTCAATAATCTGAAAATAACGAATACCTTTTATCCACACAAAGATATACACAAATACACGTGGTGCGCCAGAGGTCACAAAAGTATAATAGATTATACAATAGCAAATCAAAAAGGAGCTGAGATAGTTCTAGATACAAGGGTATATAGAGGAAGTGATATCACCTCAGACCATTTCTTTTTAATTTCAAAATTAGCAATACCAGCTAGATGGAGAAAGCAACGAGCAAAGAATTACAAAACTAATCAAGAAAAAGATAAATATACATTTAAGACTCAACTAATGAGTGAGGAATCAATAAGAGGCCTATATAAGAAAAGACTAGATATACTCATACAACACAAACCAATAAGTAAAAATATAAACCAAGAATGGGAAGAGATAAAGCAAACGATAATACAAGCAGCAACAGAAGCATCAGGTACAAGAAAAATAAACAAAAGAAAGAAAGGCTTAAAAATTTGGAACGAAAATATTGCGCAAATAATAAAAGAAAAGAAAGAAGCCTACATAAAACACTTGAGTCAAAAACAGAAGAAACCCTAATAGAATACAAAAGAAAAACAGCTATTGCAAGAAAAGAAGTAAGAAAAATTAAAAGAGAATCATGGGATAAATATATAGCAGACTTAGAAAATGATGTACATGGTAACCAACAGAGAGCCTACAAAATTCTAAAGCACCTAAATAAAGAAGAAAAAGATGATATAAAATTAAATAGAATAACAAGTGAAGAATGGTTACAATATTTTCAGAATTTGTGGACAAAAAAAGAAACAGAAGAAGAAAACGAAGAATTTACAATGGAAATAAATGAAGAAGTGGACCCTATCACATACGAAGAGCTACAGCTTACCTTAGATAAGAACTGCAGGAACAAAAAAACGCCAGGAATAGACAATATTAACAATGAACTAATCAAACATGCCTCAGAAAAGCTAAAATATAGATTACTGGCATTGTTTAATATATGCTGGAAGTTTGGCTATGTACCAGAACAATGGAAAATAGCATTAATATGCCCAATATTCAAAAAGGGGATAGAAATAACTGCAGTAATTATAGAGGAATAAGTATATTGAATACTTGCTATAAACTATATGCAGCAATAATAAAAAATAGATTAAATATCATAATGGAAAATATAGTACTAGAAGCTCAGAATGGGTTTAGAAAAGGAAGATCCTGCATCGACTGTGTATTTGTCCTAAATCAAATAATTGAAAAACACAGAGAATATAATATTCCCACATATATAGTGTTTTTAGATTTTGAAAAAGCTTTTGACAATGTACATATAAATATACTATGGCAAATAATGGAAAACAAAGGCATACCAAAACACTTGATAACAATAATTAGAGAGCTATATAAGGACAACTTGATAATGATCGATTCAAATCAAAATAGAACAGCGACAATAAATAAGGGAGTTAGACAAGGGTGCCCATTATCACCCACATTATTTAATTTATATATAGATGACATTGTCAGAGAATGGCAGAATAATTTAAATGTACATTTTAAAATAAACAATATAATTTTAGATGTAATGTTATTTGCAGACGATCTAGTTTTAATAAGTGGCTCAGAATTAAATATGCAAAAAGCTCTATTTCAACTAAATAAAATAAGCCAAAGATATAAAATAAAAATATCACCAAATAAAAGCAAAGTAATGGCTTTTAGAGGACCAGAAACAATAAGAGCAAAAATAATAATACAAGAGACAATATTAGAACAAATAAACTGTTTCAATTATCTAGGCTGCAGCGTCTCATACATAAAAAATGATGATATAATAAACAAAATAAATAAATTTAACCAAATATGCGGCACCATCAAACAAAACTTAAAAACCACGAGGAAAGAGACAAAAATAAAATTTTATAAAGTGATGGCTGTTCCAGTTTTAACATATGGGTCTGAATGTTGGACAATGACCAAACAAATAGAGAAAAGGTTAGAATCAGCAGAGATGCGCTTCTTAAGACATGTAGCAGGATATACATTAAAAGACAGGAGAAGAAGTGTAGATATACGAGAAGAACTAAGAATCTTTAATCTAATAGAAAGAATTAAAGAAAATCAAAAGAACTGGAAACAACATGTGGAGAGGATGGAGGAAAACCGCTATAGTAAACTGGTTTTAAGATATACACCAAAAGGCCAAAGAAATGTTGGCCGACCCAAAAGAAGATGGACAGAGCAGTTCTAAATTGTGGGACCGGAACAAGCCAATAAAAAAAAAAAAAAAAAGGCTTAAACCGTGATTGATGATGATGATGACCATTTCATTTCATGTATTATCAGTGTCCATCGCCTGTGGTGATTCTGTAGCAAAACCGGATGTTAAACACCATTCATTCATTACCTACCGAGAGATATATAATGTGCGGTCGGAACTCATAACGCGAAATTTTGTTTCTTTCGTTATTGGTAGTAAATAATAATTTATATTGTACTTATCACAACAATTGCTCGGAATGCCTGCCCTCCGCTATGAGACATGCGTGAATCCTGTTGAAAGGATTTTCAGACACTCGTCGCAATTCCTCCTCCCGAATGTTGTACGCTATCTCCTAGATATTTTCTTTCAGTGCCTCGACGGGTTTAATTTCAGGTACAGCAATAGTTTTACATGAATGCAGCAGCTGAGTGGCTTTATACGCACTGCCGACTGATACACCAACTTGCTGCGCAAATTATGTTAGACTTTCGAGAAGGCTCTAATTGATAGACTGTTTTATCAAGCTTCTCTATTAATAGAGAGATTAAAGATTAAAGTTTTTTGGGTCTCGGCTTCTCGTCAATTAAACGCCCTGGGTTGGAACTTCGTTAATCAACTGGAATGCACAATATAATACTCAAATGCACAGAAGAAAGTCTAACACGCACTTCCTACAGAAATGCAACTGAAACAGTTGGCGTGAAAAACATGACCGAATAACTTAGCTTGCGTCAGCAGAACTTTAACTTCAGTCTTACCGGTAATTGTACGTCCACTAATGTATACAACTCTAATTGCGTAGAGGAATAAGGGTACGGCATAATCACTGCCCAGTCAGTAATGATTTCTTGATTGTTTGTTGCAGAGTGGTTCCGGCAAGCTACAGCAGTAATGGGAGATTGTATCATCGTGAAATAGGACATGAACCTGAATATTACTATCCGGGTATGTATATTCATTTTCATATTTTAAAATATGAATATTATTCTACAAAATTACGATTTAACAGCACGTTGATTTAAAACAACGTCAACAAGAAGAGTTATAGCTGTATCCTTAAACTTTTGCAGTAGTTTTGATTTAAAACAGTGTAAAAATCTTAAAACATTAAATAATATTTACTGCAGGCAGATTTCAAAAATAAAATAGATTAGAAAATATTGCAAAAATATAAATGTAGTGAAAATAAACGGAGAATCTGTTTATTTTATGGTAAAAAACCATATGTCTCCTAAGTACTCTTGGAAAAATTTTAGAAGGACTCGTTTGTAAAAGGTTAAAAGCATTTAGGATAATGAAAGATGTGAACAACAATCAATTCGGCTTTAGAAAAGGAAAATTGACTCAATACGCAATAGACCACCTATTGGAAATGGTCAATAACTTAAATTCAAAATACTTAATTGGAATTTCAATTTACATTTCTTGCACTTTCGATAATTTATGGTGGTCGGTACTATTTGAGAGGTTACGGGAAATAGATATCCCTAAATGCCTATACGCAATATTAATGGATTACTGCAAAGACAGAAGGGTTCACGTAAAGGGTACTGAAGAAACAATTTACAGAGATATAACTAAGGGATATCCACAAGGCTCGATCCTAGGATCAATTTTTGGGACATAGTTTTGGAGATTCTTTTAGACGAACTAATCAACGACGAAAATGTAGCAAACACCATCGCGTATGCTGACGATGTTTTATTTCTAATAGAAGGAAACAATAGAGCAGATAAGGAAGGAGGAGGGAATAAATTAACTAATTAAGTAATTGGTGCAGTAAAACTAAGCTCCAAGTCGCTCCAACTAAATTAGGCTACATACTTCTGAAAGGTAATCTTAAAAGAGATCTATGTATAAAATATGACAACCAAATTATAAGACGCCAAAAAGAAGCAAAATATCTGGGAACCTACTTAGATGAAAAACTAAACTTTAGGGAACACACTGAATACGTACCAAAATTCCTAAAACGTTATAATAAAATTAGCAGGATTAATTCAGTTAAATTTTAAAATTTTAAATGTCCATTAAACACAATAATAATGTACAACATGGGCATTTTTGCTTCAATAATGACTTATGGAGCAGGGGTCTGGACTCTGAGGATGAAGGATGTACAAATAAAAACTGTACTAAGAAGATCACAAAGGAAAGTGTTGCTAAGATTTACAGGGGCATTAAACACCTCACCTACCATGGCCCTTTTAGTAGATATAGGAAGATGGCCAATTGATTTATTAATTAAATTAAAGGAATCTGTTTATTGGTTGAAGTAAGGTAACTTGAAGAAAGTAAATTTAATAATTGGCAGTCAATACAACAATCTACAGGAAATAAAACATAAACTAAAAGTACAATGGCAGCATGAATGGGAAAATACCGAGGCAGGCAGGAGAATTTTCAACTTATTTAACAACATCTTTGAGAGATTAAAACTAAAATTTGTACAATCTACCAAAGGCATGGAACACTACCTTACAGGCCATGGACCTTAGAGAACTTATTGGGGGAAAAAATAGCAGAAAACAGGACGGGATATGTAGATTTTGTAAAACACATGATAACCCAGAGCACATATTATTTGAATGTGCACGCTATTTAGAACAGGGGAGAGAAGAAAGAGAAATTGTAAGTGTCATCATGTGGCACTTAGAAATAAGGACCTTTATAAATACCTTGAGCAGGCTGTATTCAAAATAAGTAATCTAGCACGGGAAGAGATGATACAAAGACAATCTCAAAACACAAATAATTTAACAAGAATAGAGAGTATACAAGACAACTTTAATTAAATCAATAGGAAGAAAATGTTAGAGGAGACGATGAAGGCAAGAAAGAAGGGAGTGATAAAGGAGAGGAAGATACCTAAATTTATAACAGACGGAAATAATTTTGATTTAGCCTGAAGCAGAGAATGGGGAGGAAATTGAAGACTTTTACCTATAAGAGTTATGAGACCGGATAGAAGATGGAAGAAGGAAGATAATATGAGTAGATTAAAGAGCGTTGAAGATCCACGGGAATGAGCGGCGGGAGATGGCAGATGGAGAAGTGGTGCCCGGAGAGGAGGAGCAGAGCGCGAGAAATGGTGTAACCAGGGGTTCAGGAGGATCAAAAGAGATGTAGGAAGGGACGGTTGGAAGAAAAAGCGGAGAGTGATAGTGAGTGAGCGAGGTGATAGTGTTTAATGAGTAAAGTGTTAGGATAAATAAATGAAATGAGTAGGAAAGATTAATAGCGAAAAATGAACTTTAAGTGAAGTAAGTTGTTAAAGAGAAGGTGGTTATTATGACTGAGATAAGTTGAAGAGATTTAAAAGATTAATAAGTGTAATGTTTAAATGTTGAATGTAAATTTAAGAGAAATTCCTATAAAAGTACTGGATACCGCTGGTAGCTAGTGGCCAGTAGTATAATAATGTAATAAATTAAGATAGAATAGCTGTCCACCAGTTATAATTTTTACTGGCTCCCAGTAATTTTGGCAATTTGGTAGATTTTAGAATATTAAATTGGGAAGTAGTTTAGTAAAGTTATATTTTGGTTTAATTTAATTCATTTTGAGCTATTTTATATATATTATTTTAGTCTAGTTATTAGAAAAAATTGTAAAATAATGAAGTAAGAGATTATTGTATTGAATAGTTTATAATAATAAATAGAAATTTTGATATACACGCCCTAGTTTTGGAAACCAGATACCAGGGTGGCGTATACAGATTTGGTTTGTTTATTTTTCTCAAAAAACCATTATATGTGTTATAAAAATCATTAAAAATAGTCTCACTCGTTTCTTCAAAGTTCGCAACACAATGAAGAATTTGCTCGTAGTTTTTGCTTTCCAACCGTTCCTTCATCTTCTCCTCGAAGCTGTTTGTGAAAAATGAAATTTTCACAAACAGCACACTTTTATCTCAAAGTTTCAGCTGAATGGCTACAATAGAGTATTTGTGGTGGCAGTGATTTGTTCCGTTCTTCTAATGAGCATTGGTTCGTGCCACTCTATAGCAACAGCTTTCCTTTTGTTCTAGCCTTCTCTTTATCCGTTTATAATCCTTTTTAAGTGCACCGCTCCTTCTAGTTTCACCCCATGGATTCCAATAGATTACATTTTCTGGTATGCTACTGTTGCCTTTTCTCATTATGTTCCTATTCCTTCTCATTTTCTGTGTTTAATTGCTCCCCAGAATTAATATAATTTTGTTATTTCTCTAAAATTCTAGATTCTAATTCTAAGATAAATCTTAAGCACAAGTAAATGGTAAAGTCATTTCCTTTAAATTTAAAAGATAGATTTTTCGGGTTTCAAGTCTAAATTTCAAATCTGATGTTGGATTATTGTTAAATAATTTACTTTTAATTTTCTAAGTTATCTATTTTTATTTCTACATTGCCGATAACAATCAATAAACTGTTTTTGCTTTCTGAACGTGACTTTTACAGCTTTATCAGAGCTACCATTTGTTAATATATACCGTACAATACATTTCGGCTTCTATTTCTTTACATCAATCAGCAAACACGCTTCTGTTCAGAATATATGAGTAAGAGGACACCTATTAACCCCAGATGCTTTTATAATACCCCTACACTATCCACTCCGCAATTGCAAAATAAATAACCTTCATATAAAGTATAGACATAAATGCAGCGACACATCGAGCGTAAGGTGGAAAATGCTGCCAAAATGGGGGGGAGGGAGGATACTACTAGCTCGGAGCTCAGAGACAAAACCGGGTAGTTACATCTTTTAAAGGAGTTATGTGACGTATTAGTGTTTGTGAATATTCCGTTGAAGAAGATAAACAGCCTAAAGTTAAGGAATTTTCTGGCACGTTCATGTACATATGGACATTTCTTAGCAAAAATTGAAAGCTAGATATTTATTTTTCCCATTTTGAAGGATTTGACAACGAATTCAAACATAGTATATACGGTAAGGATAGCTTGTATTTCATGAGATAGAATTCTGAGTGCAAATATCAGGAAATTCAATCTACAATGTATTTGTATTCTTCTACAGAAGAATCTGCATAATAAAAAACGGAGAACATTTATTGCCGTTTTTTAATAAATTAAACAGCTATCAGGCATGTGTATGACATCAAAATCCTATAAATAATTATTATCGAATGCAAGCATTCTAAAAGATTTGCTGTTGACACTGGGTTGGTAGCGGTTGGTAATTATGTTGGCACTACTCACTCTTGTGAATTAAAGCCTGCGATAAATTTCTTGCGTAGGTTACGATAATAATACAACTTTTGATGTTGAAACGAATTTCTCTGAATAATTCTGACCAAATGACCCTAACTATTCCAAGTTCTTACTTTATCACTATGCAAAATCTTAAAAATACTGAAAAGATTTCCGCCAAATAATATTAGTATTAATACCTAAACAAATCCCGTGATCCTTTATTTCTGGTTATTATAGGCTGTTCATATGTGGTAAAATGCTGTCTAGAAAAGGAATGCAGAAAAATTAGCAAATCAAGGTGATATTTGTGCAGTGAAATTTGCTCTTGGGTAATTGCTTATTTTATATAGTAATTTTGCAGAACACTACTCATATCCCTTTATGATATTCTTCTCTCCTTCCTATACTTTATTATCGAGCAATGGGCATCACATAATAAAACTGCTGTAAAGCGCGGAATACGCAATATAATCTTTTCAGAGATCAATAATTTACGATAATTATAAAAGTAAGGTGTGCTTGCCAGCTGCTTAACCTAATTTTTTTAATATGAGAAACGCTATGTTCAACACGTTATAATTTTTCTGATAAACATAATATAGGAATTTAGGAGAAAAAGAAATAATTGTGATGTTTAAAAATGCTTACCCGTCATTCAGAAACCACCATCAAATAATCAAAACCGAACAAAGCTTTATCCTCCTTAATTAACTTGGTATTCTACTTAATTACCTTTTATTTCAAGGTCAAACATGGAAATTTCATATACATTTTGAATATGGTGCGTTTTCATTGGTGTTAAAAACTTTTTAATTAACGAATCTGTAACTTCCACGTTTACAACTAGTTGCTAAACTATGCGTTATCTATGTGCAAAACAAATTCAGCTGCAGTAATAAAACTTCATCTAATGAATTCATTGAGAACCGGAACATATTTGGAGCCGGGGTTTAGGAGCAAGAGCATCAAAGTGCCGATACAAGCTGTCCCTGCTGTATATACTCTAATCTTTATACAAATAATGCCAAACAAACATTATTTTAAAAGATTGTAACACTATTTTTGTTTTTTATTAAAGCAGATGAAGATTACAACAATCAAATAGGGCGGTATCCTGTTCCAGAAGCTTCCGTGTTTCATCCTTCTACTAGGTGAGTGTAAATGAGCACAGAAATGGTAAGGGAAATGGATATAATATATATCAGCTATCTACGAAAATCATGAGATATGTACAAAGACATGTAGTACTAAGTCTGTTGATTAGCAGAGAGAGTTTTTTTTTTTTGATTGATTTATTTATGGACGCTCTTTAACATCTCAGGTTATCAGCGTCCCATTCCATTCAGGGCGTGAAACGGCCGACAAATTTTGCTCAGAGGCCTCTCTTTCAGGCTTGAGGTTCTTTTTCGTGCCGTAAATGTACGACACGGGACCCACGGCTTTACTTCCCTTCCGAAGGAAGCCATACTTAGGATTTTTACGCCCGAAAAAATCCATCGGTCACGGCCGGGTTCGAACCCGCGATCTTGGGTTTAGGAGGCAAGTATGGTAACCACTACACCAGCAGAGAGAGTGAATATGAAAATGTTATAAAGTAAGTTAAGCATTACTGGGTAATCAAATGCTATTTCTACTAAAATATCTACTAAAACCTTTGGAACTCAATATCTACTGTCCCTCTCTCTATTTTCTAACTTATTACTCGATTCTCACATTAGGATTTTTCGCTCTACTTTTTCAATTCGGGACAATTTTTTAATATAGTGCATTCAACTTATGTTTTGTGTTTCCTATGTTACATGTGGGTTGTGGGAGTGATTGATGGACTCAAAGGAAAGTATATGTTCATATAACAGGTGGGAAATGTTTCAAAATTCCTCGAAAATAACTGTTTGTCATTATGTTGCCCCCGGTCCGTGTAGTAATGGATGCGAGATGCATTTTACTTTGTGTGCAAGGTAATCATTTGCACTGTTACATGTGTGGACATTTTGCATCTTGAGTTCAAGCTGCCAGCAGAATATTGACACACATTAGGGATAAATACATGCGATTTTCATAGCATGAACAGAAAAGAAGCCCTGTCCACCAAAACTATTCATGGATTTCTGTATGAAATGTTTTTGTGCGCAAATTATATAGGAAATGACTCCTCCATAGCAGGAATGAACCATGTTCAATAAGGCCATCTGCACCTTTTCACCACAATCGCGGTAAAAATAATATATCACAAAAGAGCATCATTCCTTTGAACTTTGACCCACAGTGTACCCAAACCACCTTCAATGTTTGTATGCTTTTATAACAAACAGTTTGTGATTATCGTCTTCCTGTGTATATTTCCATGGGTTTGCAGCATCAATATAATAATGATCATGTGCGATTGTGCTTACATAATTGGGTGAAAAAAAACTGTTTTGGTTCCGGTGATTCTCCATGTCATCCGCGCATCCCCTAGTGTAGCTCTGGGAAACAAAATAAATGAGTTGGATGCACTATATTAAAATATTATCCCATTCGGCTTGCCAGCAACGGCCTCATCAAAATTTGGTCAGACTTGTTTCGGCCCAGGAACTGTAGCAAGCATAATGGCACTTCATTACATGAGTAAATCCTGCAAATATAGGGCCATCAAATTATCTGATGACCGACGCAGTAGGGGGGACTGCATCGGCCGGTAACACATTGCCAAGGCCGAGCCACACCAGTCGGGGTGGGTGGGGTTTTCCAAACTGCTAGATTGACCTTGAGTCTCACTCCACTCGATCAGTGCCGCTCGAACAGTGTCTAATCCTAGAGAAAAATCTGCTAAGAATACAAAATAACAAGCATAGGGGCAGTTTTTCTTCTAGTCCCCAAGTAATTATGATTTGTATGTTTGTACCAAATCTGTTAGGTTGTCAGGAAATTATTTGAAGAGAAATTCCCAGTTGAGTTAGAATATGTTGCAATATGTGATGCATAATGTGAGGAACTAAAGGTTAACTTCCGTCAAGAAATCAATTTAATTTCTCAAAGAAAATAAAGAGCGTTAATGGGCAATTTCAAAGTAGATGCCAGAAATGTGAGGAAAATGAATGCAGGCGGTTTTAGCATCTCTTTTCCTAATATGGGTGAGTGCATTACTTTAAACTGTATTAGAATTTATTAGACTATTACTCTAGTGTTTCTACATCGACTCTTGTATTGCCGATTCCCGACTCTAGTGCAGCCCGGACCCCGGCTGATCATGCAGTCTTCGCCGTATCGGTAATCAGATAATTAGATGCCCCGAGACCTTCATTGCCACGTTTCTCTTTTACTTTACGTGAGAATGCGCACTAATTCCTATAGGGTTCTCAATAGAATTATTGTTAAATATAAACACTAAAAGTTAATAATAAAACCCACATTTAGGAAATATTAGTCATACAGAAACCTTCACTGTAGTCCATGAGCCCCTCCGAGAAGCATTAAGAGTACTGTAAACAATTTAATCTTGAATGTATATGTGGATACAACAATGAATTATGAGAAGAAAAAAGTCGATACAAATTTGCGATATGTATTTATTGAGACATGATAAATTAGAATCAAACTAAAAGCATCTACTTATTCCAACAGGAGCTTAAACAAGTTTAGAAACAGTGTGGAAGATATACAATCAGAACTCGATATAAATCTATCAAGCCCAACAATATCATGGCTTGTTAGAGAAATACAGCATCATCCCTCTCATTCAAGAATTAAATATTTAATTATTCTTCATTTTAATACTTATGCATTTTATTTACTTTTTTGAATGTAACATTGTTGTTATGATTATTATTATTGTGTAAGGTTACCTACACTAGTACAATAAAAAGGCAAATATTGAAAAAAAATGTGCAAATATTGGTTTGTTTACATTTTTAAATGTTGTAAACCAGTGATAAATAACCACAAAAACTAATAAATAGGTTGCAAATATAGGATTTTAAACTTGGAGTTAAATCTTAGAGATTTGCGACAGCATGGGATATTTAGAGGAAAATTTGAGAACCAACTGCCTTATAGTATAACTGATTTAAGTGAACAAATTCTAAGTCAGTCACATTTACAATATGTATTTATTTATGCACATGTTCACACCATATCTGCAGGTTAAAAATTCTTCCTATATAGACCACTTTCCAAATTTCACAGACTGGGTTTCTAACTGTATTTCACATTCAGCATCTCTGAAATATACTTGGACAGAAATAATTTAACATAATTAAAACATTTTATGCAAGAAATTGCTCTTATATTATTGCATATTAGTCACCTATCTTCTATGTACATTCAAAGTTGCAAAACCATTTTGTGTGTGCTCTTGCAGCACCATTATCAGTATTACATTAATTTATGGTTTTTATTTAATTGACATTATTCTCAGACACAGAAATCACCACAACACCAACAGTTACAATAGCCCCAATTGGAGGCGGAGGATTCATGTTGGATCTGGACATGGAAGAAATGCTCACCATCAGTATTATCAGGATATAACTCCACAAACACAGAGAGGAAGTCATCAGAAAGGAACACATCGTCATGATGCTGTTGCGGTGCCTCCCAAATCACAACATATTCCTCGCATCACTACAGGACTGTATCGCTCTTCCCAGTGGGGTTCTGCTACCATTCCCTACAAAGGTGCAAAAGTGAATGTGCCAGTGCTTTCTGGCAGTAAAAAAGTGAGTATAACAAATATTTTGAAATCCTGTTTCTGATAGTGGGATGCAGGTATGCTACACCTAGTATTTGCACAAATTAGAATATGCAATTAACATTGCATTTGTGACAAACTCAATTTAAAATTAATGAAATTCAGATACAGCTTTATAAACACAGTGTAGTGTAGTACAAATATCTCTCTTTACTATTTACAGAACTAAGTAATGTGTAATTTAATGGGGGCGGTAATAATAATAATAATAATAATAATAATAATAATAATAATAATAATAAAAATATCACATATTAACTGCAAAAATATAACGTAGTCCATATTGGAACTATTAAAGTGAAACCAATTTCAGACACAATATAAAACCCATATAGAACTAAAACTATCTTAAAAGTGATGGTTGTTATCAAGGCTTAGCATTTACACCTGTTTGCAATTGACAAAAAGAGAATGCACAGTAAAAAGCATGTTTTTTTTAAAAAAAAAAAAGATATAAATTATTTACAATATGTGCACATTAAGATTAAAAATGACAACAAATAACAGTAGTTAAGCAGAGTCAAAATAAAACCATTATCTGTTTGTAATATCTAAAGTCCAGATTTTCATGCACTATCAAACTTTAAAACATGCATACATTCAAGCATTCTATGACAAAACATGCACAATGAAGGAAAAAAGCAGTAAAAACATGCACCATCAGAATTCAGTTCTGCATTATATTACATTGTTATTTTCTTTTGAAACAATATACAATAATTAAATTTCCAAATTTTCTTCACTTAAGCTCCTCAGATAGTATGTTCTTGAATGCAGAAATGATCGTTTTACATCACAAGAAGTGACAGGTGCATACTTAAATAAAGAAAATTGTGACAAAGTGAGGTTTAAATGTAGCTCTTCTGCATCTTCACCACAAAATACCCGCCTGTGGTGCCTCAGTAGTTAAAACGGGCGTTAAACACTAATCAAAAAAAAAAAAAACCACAAAATACATTCTTAATTGACTGTAAGATTTTAAAATCAAAACTTGAAGTGATGACGACTGCCTCACTCACTTCTCCCAAGGTAGACTTTAAAGACATTTCAGCATCTTCATTGATTGCTAAAGATTCAACTAGCGGGAGCCCAGAAGCTTCCAAATTTCTTATTGCATCAGACAATTTCCAAAAATTTATTTTATATAAATTAAGTACTTTGCAATTTTTTTTTTAATGCTACTTGTGCATCTGCAATGCAATGCATCACTGGCTGAAAAACTACAACCTAAAACAGAAAATACTTAAATTAAGGGGGTAATTCATCTAATCAATAGAGTCAAGAAGTTATTAAATGATAAATTTAATAAAATTGCATGTGTGTACATTTACTATTTAGTCAAATTACAGATTGCGATTTCTTATAATTTTAACTGCTTCAAAATTATCACAGTAAAAAATGGCTGCATTTAACCATGCCCCCCTTTCGGTTAAAGCAGGTTATAGTGGTAAAGCTAAATTTGGCAGACTATCTCTTTATGTAGTAACCCGAGAAGGTGATTTCAAGAAAACTTTTAATATGAAAATGTCAGTATATAAATTAATTAAACCTATCAGAAATTATATAATATGTATATTTATTTATATACCTTCATTGTGGAGAATATCAAGGTTTTCACATTATCATATTTGAGCCATAATGTTTTTGCAACATCAAGCATGGGCTAAGCATGTCACGTGCTTCATATGAGGGTAAAAGATCTTAATAGCTTTTCCAGCCTTTACTATGTATGGAGCAGCATCAGTCAATAACAAGAGAACCCTTTCCTTACTTAAATTTGTAGGTCACAAAATTCCTAAAATATTCATTAAAATATCCAAAAATTGTTACAATTTAAAGTACAGCATATGCAATTTTTATGATGATTTGATGAATTAAAAAAAATACTACTACTCACGCATTCCTTTTTCAAAGAAGTGTGCTATTGTGGAATGGTTTGTCTTTTGTAAAATGAAGTTTGCTTGATTCATCCCCACTTAGTTTTACAATTTTCAAATTTGCAATGTATCAGCCCATAGGGTCAGTAGTTTCAACAACAGATGTTAGAATTTCCTAAGTCATTTTGAATTTCATATAAAACCTGCTTGGCAAAATAAATTTTAAATATTTATGCTAATGTAGCAAATGCCACCTGCATTTACAAATTATATTTTCCACATTTTCAAATAACATTAATGCAAGATTATATAGGACATAGTTTTAAAAGTGCACTTTTTTCTTACCTGAGCATATGATCTTGGAAGATCATTCTTCTTTAAGGTTATAGGAACTGGAACTGGATTTTGAGAAGGCTTAGCTGGTGTAATGATGAAGAATTATACACTTTGCATTTTTTTTTCATCTTTGCAAAATGTGAAACAGAAATTACACGTTAATGAACTTGAAACTTTTCTGTAATTTAATCTCAAACAAAACATTTACCAATATTTTCTGTACATATTGGTAAAAGCTATTCAAGGAATAGTTTAGATTTAAATAAAGTACACAGTACAATTTAAATAGCATGTGTTGCAATAGGAATTATTTTAAATAAACTAGTACAAAATTAAAATATGTAAAATAGTAGGTATGTATATTGTTACTATTTCACAGTCTATCTCTCTTTCAATCCATTTAGACACAAGGTCACTTCTTGCACTTCTAATAGGAATCATAACAACACTTCACAGTTCATCACAAATCTATACTAAATGCAAATTTTAGTTCATAGGCACTGCCGCTGGCTTCTTTTCTTTTAATACTTTGGTCTTGATGAATGAAGGTACTTTAGATGCCAAGAAACCATTAGCTTTCTTTTACTCAACTGGTCATTTGTCATATCAGGTGACAAAATAATGTGAAAATACCAGATTCTAAGAAACAAATTCGTGAAAGTCACTATTATGCATGTTAATATATTGTGTATGTTCTAAAGTCAGAAACAAAGGCATAACATGCAAATCTAAACATGCGTTTTTATATCTAATATCTTCAAAATATGCATTATGCATGAATTTATTCCCAAACAACATTCATGGTTATTTGGAATCCAGAAGTCATAATTTGAATATTTGTAATCTATAATAAATGTTAATCAACTAATATAAAAACATGCATTTGCATGAAAATCCAAACTCTAGTAAAAACAGAATTTTCTAAATTTACTTATACTGAAAGTGAAATGAAAACATGCCTAAAATTTATGTTTACAACATCAAAACATTCTATTGCATTTGCCAAACATTGTGCTTTTCTTAATTAGTTCCATTTCCTTCATTTGTTTTTCTTAATGTGACTGATTTCCTCCCATCCACAGAATAAATGTACTATTCCTGTCAACATAATTATGTTAAATGTCTATTGATATTTGTATTTCATTACTACTTGTATGAATTTTATTAATTGCTTTCTAAACACTTCCTTGAACGTTAAATGTTTTTCTTTGGGTGACTGATTATTTTTTTTCTTCTTCCACAGAATAAATGTATTATTTCTGTGTACATAATTATGTGAAATTTCTATTAATATTTGTATTTCATTACTACTTGTATGAATTTTATTAATTTCTTTCTAAACACTTCCTTGAATGGCTAAATAGTATATTACCTTAAACTTAGGTACTCATTTTTAACACTAAACTCCACTTGCTTATATAAAAATAAGATGCATTTTGGGAGCATCTCTCTCATCTTCAGTTGTTCACTGAGCCACCGTTACTCGAAACGACGGCTAGATACCCGGATGTTCCTATGATGGCCTCTGTTGGTTGAAGTAGGAAATTGCTGATTTCATCCATAGGAGGAAAGTCGAAGTTCATTAGGTTTTCTCTATTTTTTAATATGAAAATGAAATCTTTACAGAAATTGGGAATCTACAAAATAAAATGTGCAGGTTGTGAGCAGAGCTACATAGGCAAATCAAAGAGAAATTTGGAGGAAAGAAAACATTTTAGAAATATTTGGTTTAAGCAGGTGGATAAATCAGCAGTAGCAACTCACTTTTGGAACAACAATCATTAAATAAAACCTGAAATTAGACTGCTGAAACATCTTCACAACATTGGAGTTATCCACTTGAATTTTTATATTAAAAAATAGAGAAAACCTAATGAACTTCCAGTTTCCTCCTATGGATGAACTCAGCAATTTCCTACTTCAACCAACAGAGGCCACCACAGGAACATCCGGGTGTCTAACCATCGTTTCGAGTAAGCCGGTTCTGTGAGCAACTGAGGATAGGAGAGATTCTCCTGAAATGCGTCTTATTTTTATGTAAGTAAGTGGAGTTTAGTGTAAAAATGAATACCTAAAGTTTAGAATATATTACCACTCCATTGTCAACAGCTTTGTAAGTACAATATTCAGTATATTATCCATTCAGCTAAACTTATTGTGCTGAAAATTCTTTGAAATTTACATTGCACTGGTACCTACATTATATGACAAGACAGTCTAATAAAAAACTTATTTCATTTTGATATCATCTGTATATGGATAGTTTTATTTTAATTTATTGTAAGAATCGGCAACCTTCACCAAATGTTTATTTTATTTTATATGGTCACTGCATCTAACCTCATGAATGTTTGTTGAATCTTCTTAATGGATTCTTAGAACATTTTGTCTGTTGACTTTCCTTAGGCATATAGAGGCACAATTACTACTACAGTTTTCAGTCCTCAGCAAGCAGCCTCCAGGGGGCTTGCTCAGAATTCTCTACAAACTCAGACATCAGCAACAAGAGTTGACCCAGGTGTGTATTGTATTATCAATGTTACCAACTAATTAAGTTCGATAGACATTCATAAACACTTCATGGCTGATAGCTACCCAAGAAAATAAAGAAAATATCTAGAAAAGTTTTATAATTTTTTTTTATTTGGTTTATTTATGGACACTCTAAAATCTCAGATCATCCGCATTCAATTCAATTCAGGCATTGGTTGAAACAACCAATAAATTTTGCTCAGAGGATGACAAAGGATTCCAATGCTTTACTTTCCTTCCAAAGGAAGCCATGCTTTGGATTTTTATGGCCAAAAACCTCCATCAATTGTAACCAAGATTGAATCTTTGGTCTACAAAATTGGCCAGCTCTAATCAACAAGGTTTATTATTATTATTATTATTATTATTATTATTATTATTATTATTATTATTATTATTATTATTATTATTATTATTATTATTATTATTATTATTATTATTATTATTATTATTATTATTAAATATATTATTATTATTATTATTATTGTTGTTGTTATTATTATTATTATTATTATTATTATTATTATTAAATATTAACAGAATAATTTATGTTCCACCTGATGACCTGGGTGCCAAAGGTTCATAATATGAAAAGGTGAACAAAGAATATAATTGCCTTATGTAACAAAATTAAACTTAATTTTTAAGTATTTGCATATTAAAAATAGATGGAGAATTAGGTATAGTTAAAGTGTAAAAAACATTGTTCTTTAATATGGTCCAAAATGAAGCTCATATCAAAGTCAAAAATTCAAAAATCTTTTCAATGCTTTGTTTTATCTATGCAGATCTGAGAAGATCTCTACCATAATACAGGAACAGATTCTTTATTTAATAATTAATTGAAAAAAATCCATCCCTCTTATGTATGGTCAAGCTTTATGAAAGAACACTTGGCTGCTAACTTCAAACAGTAGTCATATTTTAACTCATATATACTGTTACAGATGTATTTATTCTTTAATTCTTTGATGAACATTATTTAAACCAATCCTGATGATTATAATCAGACTGCATTCTTACTGCAAAAAAAATTTAAAATAGAACTCACTGTGGAACCATAATGACCCCACTTGACTCTATTAATTTAAAACACCAAATATTTTTCAAAATTGTTACAACCTAAAAATGTAAGCATTTATTAACCTAAGGCACACCTATATGATGAACTGCTTTCTACAATGTTAAATTAATTGGCTTTCTGCTGTGGGATGCTCTTAGGTGTGAAAGAAGTACATGATGCTCCAGATTTTACATCACACAAACCTTGTGTGCGTTGTCCGGGAGACAGAGCTGTAGTAGCTGCAAAGGGTACTAGTTTTGTATTGGTGGAGACACCAGCAGTAAAACCATGCCACAACAATGCTGCTGCAAGGTAACAGATGTGCTTTATAATAATTACTTATATCAGTTGGCATGCCAAATCAACTCCATATTATTTGTAAGTATTGGGGGCCTAAATGTGAACTTTTAATTTTTAATTTTGACTGTTGAACCTAAACAATTACTTTCTGCAATTTGAATAAACTACATTGGTGAAACACTAAAGATGCATTTTGGTAAATTAAAATATGTGATTCATGCATAAAGACTGTAGAAATTATACAACCATCTGTTAGCCAAATGACAATGCCAAGATTCATTTGCATGCCTGTATGACTAGAAAATGATTCAGTGGAACACATGGTATTTGGGATTCAATTAACTGTGCCAATTAACTGTTACTAGTTACAGCACTAACTCACACACTCCATCAGTAAAGGTAAAAAAATTACAAAAAAAGAAAAAAAGAAAATTCAATTATCTTATGAAATAAAAATGCTAAGAGAGAGGATGAAATGCATGTATGAGTTTTATAAAATAACAAAATTGTAAATTTATAATAACATCTATAAAACCTCGAAAAAGGAATATGCTAAAGCGCTAGCCAGACAGATATTTCAAACATATAGCACTGAAATTTCAGTATCATCAAATAATATTAAAACTGCATGGAACATTATAAATAGGCAAAAGATTCAGATAAGCCAAACAAAAACCATAACCCTAAATGTGAATGAACAAATTATACACACATCAGGAGAAATATGTATTGTATTTAACTATTATTTTACAAATATGATAGGACCTACACATAATCAAGTTAAACCTTATAATTTTCAGCTTATCATACCACTCAGTATACTTTAGTTTCACATCACACATGGAAATAAGCAAATTAATTCATGAATTAAAATGTCAATCTTCTTCAGCGTGGGATCAGGTGTCTCCTAAGATTCTTAGGTACTGGTAAAATGGAACTTATAGATATATTAGTACACCTATAATTTTCATCTATTTGTGTTAAACATGTGTTAAGCATGATTAAACATTTAATTTCTTTTTAAAATGGATAATAATAATAATCATGTTTCACTTTTTAAAGGAATAAATATTATCAAACACTGATATTATGTGTGAAGTTATCTGCATTATTAAAATATTAGTATATTAAAATATTGTGAATCCTTTTTATGCATATAATCCATATAATTTTCTTTTTACATCAAGACAGAAATAAATAATAAAGAACAGTTTAATGAAAATAATTCTCTTTACTAAAACTTAGATCTTAGGTACTGTAAAATGGAACTTATAGATATACTAGTACACCTATAAATTATCAATTAATACAAGGACCTTTCCTGGTTGTTTAAAGAAAAGTATTGTCAGACCAATCTTTAAAAAGTAAAGGTAAAAATATTATGAACTACAGGCCTATTATTCTCACTTCTGTATTTGACAAAGTGCTTCAGAAAGTTATAAATATCAGATTGATCAGTTTCTTCAATAAACATAATTTACTTGTTAGTACTTAGCATGGCTTTAGGAAGAATCATTTAACACTCACAGCTATAGCAGAGTTAATCCACAAAGCACACCTGGATAGTGGGAAAATAGTGATGGGACTTATTCTTGATTTATCAAAGGCATTTGACAGTGTATCTAATGACCTATTATTGATAAAACTTGAAAACTATGGTATAAGGCTGAAAACACTTGAATTCCTAAAACCATACCAAATTACAAACAAATGCTCCTGGATACAGAGTAACATTAGTAATAGTATTAAAACATTTTCATCATAGATATGACATTCTAAAGTGTGAAGTTCCTCAAGGCTCAGTTCTTGACCCTCTTTTATATCTTACATATATAAGATATAAAAGAGGGGCAAGAACTTATATATATATATATATATAAATGATATCCCTCATTTTGAGAATTGCAAAGTAATTTCATATGCAGATGATACATCACATAAGACAGTAGAGAGTGTAAAACATTTAATAGCAGACTCCTCAATGGTCAAGCTAAAATATCTTGAAAATAACAATCTAAATATAAATTTAAACAAGACAACAATTTTATTCTCCCAGCTTTACAACAATAACAATAATAATCCTGAAATAATGTTAAGTGGAAAAGTGATAGAAGCAACTCATTGTGTTAATTTCTTGGGATTATATCTGATAGGAATCTGACATATAACTACCATGTACACCTATATGCAAGGAAATAAGCACAGGATTATATCTGTTAAAAGTGCTCTCAAAATATCTGGATTCTGCTATACTAATAATGGCATATTCATATATAATTTATCCTCATATACAGTATGGCATAAAACTATGGGGTAGCACAGCTATTAGTAACCTAAATAAACTGCTAATTTTATAAAAACAATGTATAAAAATTATTTACAGATTTAACAAAAGAACTTCACGTCAAAAAATCTTTAGAGAAAATAACCTGTTAACTATAATCTCACTACATGTATATAGATTTATCCTATTAGACTAACCCTATTAATTGTAAATAGCAATAAGCACTCTGGTATTAATAACCAATACCACACCTATGACACAGGGGGAAAAGCTAATTTACATCCAGTCACCAAAAACAAAAAGCATCAGAATGTGATCCATTTACCAAAGATGTGATATTGTACAACAAACTACTAGATACTCTAAAAATAAAAAAATGGAGAGAAATTTAAGACAGATCTAAAGGTATTCTTGACTGCTTGACTGAGAAATGCCTAAACAGGGTGGATTAATTGTAGATAATTGTAGAAAATATGTAATTTCCTTTATTGTTATAAATGTACACTAAAATGATATAAGAATAACTGTTACTGTATATCTACTGTTTCTGTTAAACTTTTGCTATACTTATATATAAATTATTTAAACTAGTGTTCTTAGATTTTGACAATGTCTGAAACTTGTGCACACAAGTCTATAGAAAGCTATAAATATCATCATCATCATCAACATCATCATCATCATCATCATCATCATCATCATCATCATCATCATCACCATTCTTCATCATGCAACAAAGTTTTTAAATGGCAAAAGAGATATCTGTCAGAGATCTGAAAAAACATAGATAAATATAGTTTTACATACATAAATTTATAATTTATTCTTACTTCAATCTCAGTTGTATAATATAAAATATAGGGCAAAGTTTTAAAAAACAAAACAGAGAAATTAGATGTGCCAGAGATCTGAAAAAAACAAAAAATGAATATAGTTTCGTGTACTTTCAAAATTAACGCTTTATTCTTACTTCAATATTAATTATATAATATAAAATATGGACCAATTATTAATCAGAATGAAGTTTATAATCGTAATAATTATTACTAAATTTATTAGAACAAGAAGAAGAAGAAGAAGAAGAAGAAGAAGAAGAAGAAGAAGAAGAAGAAGAAGAAGAAGAAGAAGAAGAAGAAGAAAGAGGAGGAGGAGCAGGAGGAGGAGGAGGAGGAGGAGATTCTTCTATTTGTGTTAAATTAGACATATCACTCAATTTGCTGTTACAAATTTAAGCATCATTAAACATTTAATTTCTTTTTAAAATGGATAATAATAATAATAATAATAATAATAATAATAATAATAATAATCACGTTCCACTTTTTAAAGGAATAAATATTGTCAAACACTGATATTATGTGTGAAGTTATCTGCACTATTAAAATATTAGTGCTTTGTAAATCCTTTATATGCATATAATCCATATAATTATTTTTTACATCAAGACAGAAATAAATAATAAAGAACAGTTTAATGAAAATAATTCTCTTTTCTAAAACTTTTACTAAACTGGAATTATTTTATTTTATTATTCTGTAAACTAGTTTTGAAAAGAATCACATTAATGTTTAAAATTTAACATTTTCTGAACTTATGCCTAGAATAAGTTATTTTATTATAACATATAATTTAAATCATAAATATAAAGTATTTAAAATCATCTATACATACATTAGAATAAAATGTCTGCATGTGTTCAATTTGTGAAAGTCAGTTACACATTCCTATTTACATAAGGAGACTGTTATTGCAGTACCTGTACTTAAATAATTAAAAAATAGAAAAGATCACTAACTGTAATTTCTTAGAATTAAGCTTGGATAACCAACTAAATTGGGATTCCCATGTACACTATACATGTAAAAAAAATTATCTCAAACTTATATGTGTTGAGATATCTGTCTTTGTATCTAGATACTATGTACTATGAACTAGCACTACCATTACATCAAAAAAAGTATTAGCTAAAAGATGTGGGCATAAAGAGAAGAAGAGAGCTAAAGACAAAAGAGAGAAGCTCCAAAGTTATTTATCTTCAGTACACTCGGTAAAATGAGATATAAAAGTTGGATTATGCTAAACTTTCTTGTCCTTTGTTTACTTTCTTTAAGTATATTTGCTTGCTTATTTGTTTTTAATGTTTTGAAATGTGATACACACACCAGCCGTGAACTTTCACTTGCACTAAAATTTATAATCTGCTTATGCATATTGCTTATAAATAACATTGTTCAAGTTTAATTTTTTAAAAATGAATTCTTATATTTTACAGGGCAAAGCTCTCTGAGATTCGAGTTGAATCTCTATTTGGCCCACAGCCAGGCACTACAGTACAAGAGGGTAGCTATAGTATGCTCATTCGCCTCATTCATGATCATGAACAGCTGCAAATGTGCAAATACAGAATCAATGTAATAGGTAATCACTCAGCATATATTTTACTAGACATTCAAACTTTCTATAATATTAGATAGCCAATACAAAACTCATATGGGAGATTATTAAATGTATGCATTCTTGCACTTTTGTACTAATGCATTTTAGTAGGCTGCATGAAATGGAGGGAAGGAATGAAAAAAAGTTTACATAATTAAAAAAAAATAAGTAAATGTCTAGCCCAGAGAGCTGCAAATTTTTTTTTAAATATGGGGAGAAAAAAATCTTAAGTGAACATTTATATTATCTGAATTTACACAATGACATTTTTATATTAATTTTGGAACAAATGATTTGCAGCTTGTAGTGTTATTTGTGCCTACCATTTCTTATTGAAATAACTTTTTAAAATTGTTTGACTTATTCATTTGAAAAAATTTAGGCAGAATTCATCTATTTATTCATAAGTATTACTTTTTTCTAACAGTACGCAAATGTCCACCATTACATCTCCCACATCATCTTCGTGTGCAGTGTACTCTAAACAATGTATGGGGCTCAAAATGCCAATTTGCCTGTCATCAGGGATTCGAACTACTAGGAAGCAATTCTACAGAATGTGGAGACAGGCTCAAGTGGACCAACTCACCACCTCGTTGTATAGGTACAGCAAACAAGCAAACCTCATTAAAAAAGAGTTAAATAATAAAAATGAAAAATACAGTGTGATAAATATAAATATTTTCTATCCTCTTTAACACATCAGTTATTTTTAACTTAATATGAAAATATAGAAAAAATAATTCTGTAATCTTTACCCATTTCTAAAGATTTTTTTCTTTATGAAAAGTGTATAACAACACCAACTTTTCTTTTATACCTATTATCATTTTTTCATAATTATTTTAATTCTTCTAAATAATTCTAATACCTTTAATCTCTGTTATTAGCACTTAAGGTTTTAAAATTTTGATAACTGTTAATAATATGTTGCAAAATATAATTTTCCTATTTGTTTCATCTTAATTTACATCCATGTATAAATACTTAGTTTTCTATCTAATGCACTATTTTTCACTAAACAGCATGAGTACCCTTTTCACCTTTCCCTCTTATTCTCTTACTAATGACCATGTTACTACTGCTGTTACTCTTCCTCCTTCTGTCTTCTGCTTCTCATTCTTCTCCTCCTTCTCTTCCTCCTTCATTTCAATACACAATACATAGGAGTATTTTCAGCTCAACTTTTCTCACTAATTATTTTTTCAGCAAAATTATTTTTCCATTCAAAAGACAATGTCATCCAAATCTCCTGTCATTTTATTCTTTACTTTCCTTAAGGCTTTTTAAATTTTATTTTAAACTTGCATTAGGCACGATGAATCCGATATAATGCTCCTGCTTTTTAAACATACTGGTATAACTGTTAGTGCAAAATGAGTCTAACCCATAGTAGCTTCTTAAAATCTGTAGACCATTATTAATTAACTGCCTAATTCTTTTTTTTCATTATCAAGCAAAAATATCTGTGAGACACATTCCACTCACTCACGTACTTCATTGCTGTCAGCTACATTTTCATGCATATAATGTCACAGAAATAAGAATTATTCAAACTAAATTACTCATAAATTACCGAAAACCCTGAGTTACTTATTACCAATGGGACAATTATTTTTGTTAAAGATGTTGTGTAGTGATGATGTAATCAATAGCCCCATATTGAGGGTTGGTCCTGGTGGTGTAATGGTTACCATACTTGCCTCCTACACCCAAGATCGCGGGTTCAAACCCGGCCAGGACCGATGGATTTTTTGGGCATAAAAATCCCAAGTATGGCTTCTTTCGGAAGGGAAGTAAAGCCATGGGTCCCGTGTCGTACATTTACGGCACAAAAAAGAACCTCAAGCCTGAAAGAGAGGCCTGTGAGCAAAATTTGTCGGCCATTTCACGCCTGAGTTGAATAGGACGCTGATGACCTGAAATGTTGAAGAGCGACCATAAATAAATCAGTAAAAAAAACCCATGTTGAGGAACCAAACATGTTACTATTATGGGCTGATGATGGTTGGGCCAGCAGTAGGATATCTAGCAGTGTAGATTCACATAGTAATGTGTTGCTTCAGCTACTGAAGTATGTCGTTGATGAAGTTTCTTTACTACTCCTGTCCCATTTTGAAGTAGCAAAGGTCTCAAGGGATTTGGTTGTTTTATTGATACTAAATCAGGGTTAGGAAGAGGTGCAGCTGATGCAAATTAACATGTGTCAAGAAGTTAGTTTAGATGATTTATTGAATAACGCACTTCAAAGTGCCTAAATGTTTAGCCATTTGTCATATGAATGCAGGATACCCATTAACCAAAATGACAAAAAATCTCAGTGTCTTAATGCCGAGTAACGACTGAGGACTCTGTATATAAGCTCCAAGTGATGAATGAAAACTGAATGTTCAGTTAGTGTTGAGTGTTATGTCTAGAATGAATGAATGGATGCCAAATGACCATGTCCCGGCTTCCAAGTCTGCCTATTTATACAGGATTCAAATTTATGCTTAAGTCCCATAGAATTTACAGAAACATCACATCTAAATTCATAACTTTGGATCTGACTCTCTCACTGGCTAAAATTGAATTTTGTCTCGGCTGACCTGATTCATTCTTTACTTACTCCTTAAAACCTCTCTTCTAATATGAGAATTTAAAGGTCTTGGCAGCTGGGGAGGTTCCCCTCTACAGAACTTTCACTCCCAAACACACTTATGTGCGTAACTTCTGGAAATGGAAGCTCCTCTCCTACATAATAGACTTTAAAGGGAGGAACAAAATAGAAGCTTCAATCTCGATTTTTACAAAAGGATCTGACTTTCACCCACCTTGCTATTGCCCATGGGACTTACTGTATACAAATGGCAACTGGCACTTTTCCTATGTTACAATGATATCATATATACAACTTGTGCACAGTAATACATATTGATGAAGATATGTGGCTTATGATTATAACATATCATTTAAAGAAACATAGATATCACCAATTATAATAATAAGAATAATAATGATAACAGTAATAGTAATAATAACTGTGATATTAACAGTAATATTAATTATAAGGTTAATAGTACTGAGGTGAAGTAGTGCGTGAGGCTGTTAATACAGCTTCAATTAGTTTTGAACTTCTGTTAGTCTATAATAAATTAACTTATAGTTTGTATAACTAAAAATACTCTCAGCACACTTTTGGCAAATCTGTCCTGCTTGCTCTAAACAGCAGTAAACTTCACATTTCTTACAGTGATATCTTTAAAGTCACTTCTTAGATTCCGAGGAACAATTATTACAAAATTTGTATTTATTTTCTGTTGAAGAACTGGAGGAATTTGCTGATTGCATGAAAAGTTTAAAATACATGATGATTTTTCTTGTGCATTTAAAATTATTTATTGTGCAATACAAAATTATTTTTTTTCCCTTATTGTAGTATGATAGTAATAATAATTTATTTTCTGAAACATAAGTATTTTTATAAATAAAATAAGGAATATTACATTATTTTACAACAAATTTATTTATGAGGAAATCACTCAAATTTCACTAATTTTGTTCCACTTACTTGGACATGTTTCAAAGGCAAATTTCTTTCATCATCAGCACTTCCACTGTCTTGTAGGTTTAGTAGTTTAATTGCATCATCTTTCCATTTTTCATCTATTATGAAAGATAATGCAATTAAACTACTAAACCTACAAGACAGCAACATAAAATTCATAATGGAAAGGAAGAACATATAGGAAGAACATATAGGTTCTTCCTGATGATAAAGGAAATTTGCCTTTGAAACATGTCCAAGTAGATGGAACAAAACTAGTGAAAATTGAGTGATTTCCTCATAAATAATTAGTTATATGACACTATATTTCACTGTGAAAATCCCAAACTATTCAAATATATATTAAATTATTTATTTATTAATATTAAGCAAAATTACAATATTACAATATTATGGCTTGATGTCAGCCCTGACTCTACCCAAAGTCACAAATACCAACATAGGAGTGATAAATAACACCCTATGAAAGCATTCAGCATGGCATTATTGTTACTGAGTTCAAGCATAGTCTATACTGACAGAGCCAATGCTAATTTACTAATTTACCTGCCGAAAACATTTGTTTTTGACTAGATACAAATATTCTCCCAAGTTCCACTTACTTGCACATGTTTCAAAGGAGTTTGCCTCAAGGTTGAAGATGGAGGCAAACTCCTTTCAAGCATTTCCAAATAAGTGGAACAAAATTAGTGAAAATTTAGTGATTTCATAATAATAATTTGTCACATTATATTATTAAGTAAAAATTGTACTTACGAAGCTGTAGACAATGGAGTGGTAATATATACTACATTAATGTGTTCAGTTGTTTACACTAACTCCACTTACTTATTTAAAACTTTGGACTAGTTTCGGGAGAGGTTCCTCCCATCATCGGCTGTTGTTGACTGAATGCCGTTGTTCGAAACGGGGGATGGACGCCTGTTCACTCCTGTGGTGTACTTCGAAGGAACTCATGAAAAGATCTGCCAGAAACGGAGACAAAGGGTTTCCCATAGCTAGGCCAAAAACTTGTTGGTAATATTTTTTATTGAAACTGAAGAAGTTTCAATCAAAAATATGACCATGTGAAACACTGCATGCTTATGTGGGTTGGGGTTATAGCTATCATTTGTTATGTAATTTTCTGAAGAAGTTTCTGGCCTAGCTATGGGAAACCCTTTGTCTCCGTTTCTGGCGGATCTTTTCATGAGTTCCTTCGAAGTACATATCACCAAAGCGTTCCCGTTGATCTTCAAGACATGGCATAGATATGTGGATGACATATTTGCAATAATACCAAAACACATTCTACAGATGCATTGAAACTCCTTAACTTACAACACAAATCTATACAGTTTACCATAGAAGAAGAGAGAAATGGATGTCTCCCATTCCTTGATTTAAAAATAATAAGAAATGCAAACAGTCTTAGCTTTGGAATTCACAAGAAACAAACACACACAGAAAATTACATAAAAAATGATAGTTATAACCCCATCCCACATAAACATGCAGTGTTTCACAATTTAGCACACAGACTAATCAACATCCCATTGACTGAAACCGAGTACAATTTGGAACATCAACATATAATGAAGATGACTATAACCAATGGTTTCAACACAGACTCAGAAACAAAAATCATCAATAAAGCTAAAAGACAAAAATCGATTAAGGAAGTTTCCACACTTAAAAACACTGAAGACAGTTATAAATTCAAAAGTTTCACATACCACCCAACTTACCGCAACAAATTTAAGAAGATATTCAAAGAACATGGAATTATGTTAGCTCCAAAGAACAAATATAATATAAAAAATTTAGTACATTGCACAATGAAAGATACCATCCCTACAGAGCAAAAATCAGGAATATATGAAATTAAATGTGCAGATTGTGAGCAGAGCTACATTGGAAAAACGAAAAGAAATTTAGAAATTCGAAGAAAAGAACATTTTAGGAACATTAGATTGAAACAGATAGACAAATCAGCAATAGCAGCTCATTTTTGAAACAAAAATCATGAAATAAAACCAGAAATTAAATTACTGAAACAACTTCACAACCCAATAGAACTATCCACATGGGAGAGAATTTTCATTTTAAAAAATAAGAACAACTTAATGAATTTTGATTTTCCGCCGCTGGATGAACTCAGCAAGTTTCTACTAGAACCACAAGATACCACCACAGGAGTGAACGGGCATCCATCCCCCGTTTCGAACAACGGCATTCAGTCAACAACAGCCGATGATGGGAGGAACCTCTCCCGAAACTAGTCCAAAGTTTTAAATAAGTAAGTGGAGTTAGTGTAAACAACTGAACACATTAATGTAGTATACATTATATTATATTTCACTGTGAACATCCCCAATATAAAAATCGATTCTCCCAAGTTTTTAATTTGAGACTTATCTCCAAAATATTTCTTTATTGGTATTTGTGGTCTTAGTCACCATTTGCCTTGGATCAACTGCTTCCTCCATTCTCCTGTTCCTGGACTTTCAAATAAAATATGTTGGCATTTTCATTGCACTTGCAAACTGGACATATATTCTGTTCCAAACTTCTCCTTAACTTCAGCTTCCTAACCTAAACCATGCTAACCCTTCCCTTTCATTTTTGTTGCATCTGTCAATGTAATCTTTTCTCATATCCTCCTCCTGTAACTCTTGATATAACATCAAAGAACTCTTCTCTCTTAAGACTGAATATTCTGCATCAGTTCCTGCCCAACTTTTCCAACCCAGCTAACTTCTCTTAATGAGGATTTCTGTAATTTCAAGCCCTCTTTCAGGATGTAATCATGAGTTATCTACTGAACTCTAAACCAGTGTTTCAATACTATATAACATTATAAATTAAACATTAAAATTATAATAAAAAATAAAATAGTATTGATTTTTGGACTGATCAAAACCATAAAGATAGCCAGTATTTTGCAGATAAATTATGCGCAACCAACGGTTGAAAATCGGCCTCTATAGTATGATTTGGAATCCTCACTTCAAAATGCCTCTGAACTTGAAAAGCTGAAACTTTTACAATGTTTTGTTTAATAAACTATAATAAATAATGGAAACATTTCATTTTCCGCAACAAACTCACATGTAAACGAATACTTAAATGTCCATGAATAGTTCAGCCTTTTTCAGGTCTTCTACAGCAAGTACCAATACCATCTGGCAGCAGAAAGAAAATTGGATCAACATTTATTTTACGATTACTATGGCATACTACAGTAATTAAATAAACATTGTTTGAGTTATATGTTTTATCTGTCCTTAAAAATCATTGCACTTCATTTATTATAAAATTCTTAATGTTAGCTCTTTGCATTTAAAAATAAAATGCCAAAACTCTGGCATTATAATGGGAAATATTGTTACAGCTGTAAGAGCATGCCCATTGCCAATGAGTCCAGAACATGGTCATCTCAGCTGTGAAACTCCTGGAAGTGGGGAAGGGCTTGTGACCAATCAGAAGACAGAACTGCTTGAAGAAGGAAGCATATGTCGATATGAGTGTGACAATGAATATGCTATTCCCAGCTTTCAGGCTCATTTGTCAACAATACGATGCTGGGCTGGATCATGGAACAGTACTGTTGATCCAAGCTGTCAGGGTAAGATTCTTTTTAAAATATACTATACTGAAACCAAATAAAAGTTAAGCCAAAGAAGGATGGAAACAATTAAGATTGTTTTATTTCTTTTCAAAAAGTGGAACTTAACATAGGTTTCCTCCTAGCTTCCCAGTATGGAAATGTATAAATAAATGCATCTCAAATTTCTGTATTTGACAGACAATTTCTGACAAATAAGCAAGTATTGTTTCATATAACAAATTATTTATGGGGAAGTCACTGTCTATTAGTGGAACAGTGGAACTGTGCTGACAATGAAGGAAATTTGCCTTTAAAATATGTCCAAGTAAGTGGTGTAAAACTAGTACAATTTGAGTGTCTTCCCCATAAATAATTTTTTATATGATACTATATTTTACTGTGAAAATCCCATCGGTCCTGGTGGTGTAGTGGTTACCATACTTGCCTCCTAAACCAAAGATCATGGTTTCGAACCCGGTTAGGACCGATGGATTTTTTCGGGCGTAAAAATTCTAAGTATGGCTTCCTTCAGAAGGGAAGTAAAGCCGTGGGTCCCGTGTCATACATTTTCAGCACGAAAAAGAACCTCAAGCCTGAAAGAGAGGCCTCTGAGCAAAATTTGTCGGCCGAATTGAATGGGATGGTGATGACCTGAGATATTTAAGAGATGTTTAAATAAATCAATAAAAAAAAAAATGTGAAAATCCCAAACTATTTAAAAGTATTGTTTGCTCATTATACTGATATACATCACCTAATGTATGTAATGGAGATGTTCAGCAAAGCCATTCATGTCAAACAGAACAAACTAACTTCTTGGTTAATTAAGATTATTGTATAATTTAGTTGAACCACACACTTGTAGAATATATTTCACAGACCACCTTTCACATTTTCAGCTGACGATGATGGGGTTGATTGCCCCAGAAACAAGTTCTAGTGTTGTGTAAGTAAATTTCACCTTGGTACTATAAATGCCCCATTCCCTGTTTAGCTTGCTGGTCTGCAGTTTCATTTCTATTATATCTGTATGTAAAAATATTCATTGTAAATAGTATATGAAATATGTTTTATGAATGTGTTTTAATTTCTAGTACTAATTTTTGCTTTGTATTAGCAAAATTGCCTATATAGCTGACTTTGAATCTGTGATTAACAATTAAATAGGTCTGCCTGTTTTTATGGTTTTGATCTCTCTACCAAATGTACTATTGTTTCTAATGAGACATATTGACAAAATAGTTTAGAAAACATTTCTGCTCCAATACTATTTGTTTTCAATTTTTATTTATGTATTAAGGTCCGCCAGCATCTTACACTATTAAAATTTTTCTAAGGCTAGCCTGTTTTGCTGCCTTCTTGGTCTAATCTGTAGTGGTTAGCATTGCTGACTGCTGGATGGGAGATTCCAATTTCAACCTCTAGCAGCTGCTTAGGAATTTTTTAAGTTAGGGAAGTCATCCAGCCTCGTGAGCACAATTTGGAAGTTGCCTGATAGAAAGGTGACATCCTTTGAACTCCAAAGCCACATGATAAGCGACTGGTAGACACACTGATCACTTGCCCCTCTGCAATACTGCTCTCTATTAATGATGTCACAAGATGCAGGTAGAGGATGCAGTCCAAGGCTATACTGAGTTATCATACCATAGAGAAGATGAAGTTCTTTAGCTTATTTTTTGTGAAATATCTTTCATTTCAGAGTAGCTGTAACAAATTTGACTGGATATAAGTATGAGCTACAAGGGTAGGGCCATAAGTTTCTGGCCTAACCATTTTGTAGATATGATAAACACAAAAACTATATTTCACTTTTCAACATAGCTACCCTTATTGCAATACACTTCTCACATCTGTGAATTAACATTTCAATCCTTCCCCCAAATAGTTAGAAGTCTTGTTTGCAAAAGGGGCATAAAAAGCATCCATCACTTCTTTGTCACACCTAAATTTCCTTCCTCAAAGGTCCTTCTTGAGTTATGGGATAGGAAATAGTCGCTGGGAGCTAGATTTGGGCTGCAGGGTAGATGGTTCATCTCCTTGAAGCCACATTTCTTCACAGCTTCCTTTGCAGCAATAGCTGTATGCACAGGCATACTGTAGTGAAGAAGGTGCACACCACCATTCAGTTTTCCTCGCCTTTTCTCTTTGATGGAAGCACATAGTCTGCGCAGTAGGACAGCATAGTACTCCCAACTTACTGTGGTGTTCTCTCCTTGAAGTCAATGAAGAGTATTCCTTCACAGCCCCAAAAGTTTGTAACCATGATCTTGTTGGTTCACTGAGTGACCTTGGCCTTTAGAGGCAGTGCTTTACTAGGTTTATGCACGCCAATCCATTGATTCTCTTTTACAAAAGGGATCAAGGGATCACAGTAGAGCACTATAGTTTCACCTTCTGTAACAATGGTTTGCAGAACTTCTCTCTCATTGCCATGGTAGGGCTTCAAAAATGCCTGACAAAGGTGACCCATTGTTGCTTTTGGACTGACGAACGAAGTTTAGGCACTAACCTTATTCATGTTTAAATGTTCATGAATAATTCAAAGGATTGTTGTTTTAGAAAGGCCCAACCCTGTTGCTATTTCTGTAACTTTTGAGTCGCTGGTCTTCCATAATTTCTCCTTCCACAAGAGCAATGTTTTCAGTAGTAAACACCTCCAAGGGCTGACCTGCATGCTCTTCATCTTCAATGCTTTCTCAACCCATTCATAAAAGTTTGGCCCATTCTTTTACAGTAGAATATGGAGGGGATGCTTCCCCATATACATCGTCCAGTCGCAGTTTAATTTCGCTTGTAGAAAGTCCTTCTTTTATGAAGAACTTAATAAGTCAATACTCCATTTTGAACATGTCATAATCTTCTATACATAACCTTCTTTATGCAACTATATCTGAGCAACTGAACACAGCAGAGTAGAAGTTACAGCTGCAATTATTTACTTAACATATGGTATAACATCAAATAAAGGTTTTGTGAAGGCGATAGTCCCTATCGGCGAGGCTGAAAAATTATGAACCTACCCTCTATGATCAACTGAAATCCATTTAGGCCAATATATATCTATATAATAAAATTATAAAGCAGGGAAGGCTGGTGGAATCAAAGAATGGTGATTATACTTACAAAAAAGACATAACCTATTACACAACATTTAACATTAATCTTATATAGCAATCATTTCCTGAAAGCTACACATTACAGTATTCAATAAATTAACCTACCTATAATTGATGGCATATTCATTGCATATAACACCCCATAAGTTCAACAAACATGAACTAAATTGAATGCTAATTAAGAATCAACTTAAATTTCATCTGGCAGTCTTTATTTTGAGCAAAGTTCTTTATCATTTTTCATTAAAATTTGATGTCCATAATGAAATTATTTTCCACAAAGAGTATGGCTAGTGCAGAGAATCTATTATCATTCATTGTGTTTTATAGAAAAGTATTCATCCTTTTCATTGCTAAAAAGCAGTGTTCAGTTTCTTTTGTAGCCATGGAAATGGTTATCAGTACTTACAGCTAATATACTCTTTTGCTTAATATATTATGTAGATTATTTAATCTCTGCCTTTTCACAGGAACGTAAACTTTACCCTGTGAGTGTCATAAATATGATGAGAATTATAGGCACATAAATCATAAAATATGCATGCATATATGGTCATTTTACATATTAACATCATTACTGACTTGGGGAACTAATCTATTTAATGCCAAGCTAATGGAATGTCTATCTTTAACTATTATAGTAATAGTATGTTACATTATTTTCAATTGATGATGATGATGATTATTATTATTGCTTAAGGATGCAAAACTATTATGGTCATTAGCACCCATTTTCAATTGCACATTACTATTTAATGTCACAACAATATATCACCTTGTATGTTATTTTGGCTCCATATATTGTGCTATAGTGTTGAATGTCAATAACAGCAAATGTGTAGATCTATAATTTAGTCTCTAAATGTGGACTATGTATTTTTATACTACAAAACCAAAATACAGAGTACCCACATCTTTATGTTAACTTATTGTCACAAAACTTGAAATAAAAAAGTTTAACAATTATGTTTACCTTTAGCATATTCAATTATCGGGCTTGAAAAGAAATTATGCAAATATATTGTGAGTCATTCAAAAATACCATTCAAGGAATTGGCGTTGAGCAGTCATATATGTTTTCTAGTGGAAGAAAGATTCTTCCAACTGTAAGGTTCATGTGTTTTATTTTTTTTCTCTCCCAAAAAAGTTACAAAACTGAATAAAAGTTTTAAGCTTCAATAGATTCAAATAATTATGCCTTATTTTTAAACAGAGGTATATTTTTGTTTTACTCTTCTATATTATATTCCATTAGTAATTATAACTTTAACATACCTTTTCAGATTGTCATGTAACCAAAATGCAGAAATCTTTAAATATTGTACATGTGTCAAATATTAAGGGAGAAAGTATAATAATCACTGCTATTGACACTAATAATTTTATATGAAGGAAGTAATTTAAATAATAGTTCAGTGCATACTTCAGATCAGCACCATAGAAAAATCAGGCAATAATGATGCAGAACTTTAGTAATGGAAAATTTGAAGTACAGATTAAACTGAAGAGAAACATAATTAAAAACCTATCAGCGAAACCATACTTTTCTCTGCTAAAGACAAATCTACTGCTGAATGGACAGTTACACCAAAAGATTGCTCAAAATGTACAGCTCCAATTTATTGAGTTGACAGACTAGAAATCCATGAGAATTTTGACATGTAGGTGACAAAGATAAGTAGCAGTTATACAACTTTAACTTATGTATTCACTTTTTTACACTTTACTCCATTCACTTACACAAAAGTAAGATGCGTTTCAGGAGAATCTCTCCCATCTTCAGTTGCTTACTAACTGCCGTTACTCAAAATTTGGGCTGGACAAACAAATGTTCCTGTGGTGGCCTCTGTTGGTTGAAGTAGGAAGTTGCTGAGCTCATCCATGGGAGGAAACTCGAAATTCATAAGGTTTTTTCTATTTTTTAATATGAAAAATTTTTCCCAAGTGGATAACTCCAATGGGCTGTGAAGATGTTTCAGCAGTTTTATTCCTGATTATACATGTGTTTGCTTTTGGAAAATGAAGCAAAACAAAGTAAAAAGGCTGCTAGAGTGTCATCTAGGAAAAAAAATGCACAAATAAATGCTTTTAAGCATAAGTGGCAGAAAAGTGCAAGTTTGTAAGGTCTTCTTTCTTGCAATATTTGATTTTTTGGAACCATTCACATGTCAAATTCTCTTTAAAAGGAATGAACATAACATAATTTCAAGATATCAATGAGAATGGCATAACCAACTGTGGCTAAGTAGGTTAGATCTCATATTAATAGTTTTCAAAATTACCTTCATATTATGCCAGAAAAAATTCAGAGAAATGGTGCATGCCTCATGAGTAAAATCTTATGAAAAAATACCAACTGTATGTTGAAAAGAGTGAACATTATGGTACCACTCCTGGGGGGAAAAAAAAAAAGATAAAAATATATGTGACACAAAATTTTACTTGTCTCTTTCTATATTCCTAAAAATGATTTATGGATATATGCTATAGATTTACTCATATAAACGTCACAGATAAAGATATCACAATTAAGATCAGGATGCTCATATTGAATGGAAATGGCTAAAGCCAGGACTATAAAAGATAGCATTAAGATGGAAAATCTGGAAAATCACATTTACCTGAATGCTGGAAGCTGTCTGCTATTGTACCAAGACAAATGCTAAAGCTTTATTTTATCAAAGAAGATTGGCTCTGTACAACATATAAAATACAACTTCTAGAGAGGCAGCATGTTACCAGTGGAGTGAAAGAACTGCCAAACACAGACCTGCAGAAGATGCCTCTTGTATTTTTAATTTTCTAGGAAAAATGCAGATTTTAAGGATTAGATTTTTTTGCAATGTATGTCCTGGTCAAAACAAGAATGTCAATATGTCTGTTAAGTCTCTGCATGCTGTTTAGCAATGCATATCCTTGTAATCAATAATTTATTCTTTGAATCAGATCACACACAAATAGAATACAAATTAGTTCATACCTAAATAGAGAAAAGAACAAAATTGTTTTACATATTTGATCCATCACAATGGTTCACTGCTGTCAGAATGATGAATAAAAAATAGCATGTAATTGAAATTGAATAGGGTGTACTGAAATTTTTCAGAACTGAGAGTCTACATGATAAAGAATAGAAAAGTTGAAAGAAATGGAACTAATGCCAACTGGCTCAAGATGACCTGGTTTCAGTAACAAAAAGAAGACTGAGAACATGTTAATGACAACAATGCTTCAAAAGAATTTAGAAAAATATAAACTGCCTGCAAAACCAAAACAAGCTGCAAGATTCTTTCACACTTCAGCCTTTGCATTCTTTTCCGGTTCATATTTAGAAAGATAAGCTAAAGGATATGTCAATATTGTACTTACGAAGCTGTTGACAATGGTGTGGTAATATATCCTAAACTTAGGTATTCATTTTTTTACGCTAAAGTCCATTTACTTACATGTAAGTAAATGGAGTTTAGTGTAAAAAATGAAATCCTAAGTTTAGGATAAAGGTATGTAATGATGTAAGATCTAAAAACATGAAGAGTCTGCAAACTTATTCATAGTATCTGATTGCATGAGAAAAAAAAAATACTAGCATTATAAGAGGAAATGTTAAAATTATTAGGTATAATAATAAACAATGTAATTTCTTAGTTATTTTTAGTAAATGAGTGTACGAAACTTTATGGCACAGTAACCTTTTCCATATTTTCATAGCCCAACTTATTTCTCCTGTTGTAAAAAGTATTGCAAAGAAAATGTTCTTTCCACATTACATGAGGTGAGGGAACAAAACTTTAATCCAATAACAAACAAGGATTATCATCCACATCGCCATCATATTCCTGAAGAACTTTATTAATTTCCCCTCCACACCTTCAGACCATCAATCTTTGTGAGGACATTTGCCAATATATGTTTTTCAACTTCACTTTCCTACCGCATTTTACATCCACATACAATTTAATATGAGATATTCCATTTATTTTATGGTGTCCCTGCTGCAATGAACATTTCACAAAACTCCTGGTAAAAATCCTCTGCCAAATTGATCTTCAGTTTATAGTTAACTAGGAATATCTGTTTTTCTTATGTAGGTTAAGTATTTAGTTTTTGTATACTTCTGTGTCTAAATGCTGAGTAACTTAAAACTATCTACAGCACAGTTCAGGTTGCCAAATAATTATTAAAATGAAATGAAAAAGTGAACATTACCAATCTGATAAAACTAAAAATCAAAAAAATATTAAGCATTAAAATGTACAAAAAATATACACACCTCTTTTTTGCATAGCTGACCAAATATGCTACCATGAAATACCTTTTATACATAGTTTTAAATAGCAGAAATTTTCACAGTGAAATATAGAATAATTTCTTCCTCATAAAAATTTGCAAAATATTTTATATATTCTTGAACCAAGAAATTTTTCCTGCATCTTTCTTTTGCTATTTTTTTTCTCCCCCATTTAACTGTTTCCAAATTATGTAGCACTAATGGACCACACAAAGACTGCAAGGCATACATTTTTGCCATTTTCCTATCAATCTTGCCAAGTTCAGTTAGGTAGGTAAAGGTGGCTCTGCTGTATGTTGCATTTTTTCCTGTCAGAACTAAAAAAAAGCGTTTGTCATTAAAACAAAAGCATAAATATGCTCTTAGTATGTAAATATGCGCTAATGTCCAAGATATGCACATATATGCATAAACAAATATGCATCAATCATCTTAAGTAAACATGGAATATATCATTATTAAGTTTAATTAAGGTATACAGTTCCAATACAAATATGCACTTTCATATATTTCTTGTCACTATTCATAATTAAAAATGAAGTTCTTAATTCTTGTTGGTAGCAATGATGTTAGGCAGGTTTAAACAGTCAAACTGATGGACATTTGTAAAAACAAAAACCAATTTTATACAATCATGTTATTCGGTAATTTTTACTTTCAAAATGTATTGTCATATTTACATTGATGATTGATGATTATTATTGTTTAAAGGGTGCAAAACATCAAAGGTCATTAGTGCCCAAACACACTAAAAACTGATCCAAAATTAAAATATCTACACCTAAGTCCAATGTAGAAAAGGGCATTTAGCACATTGCGCAATAACAATAAAAACCCCAAAACAAATAAAAGGGTAAAATGATCAAAACAAACAAGACTGTTACTAAAACAAGGCTGCAGAGCTGAAAACACTACAGTCTTATAATGGTCTATAAGGGTAACATACAAATCCCATAACAAGGAACAAGGGCTATATGGTCAACAAACAAGACTGGTATTAAAACACAGCTTCAACAAAACAGTCTTATAATGGTCTAAAATTGTAACAATGACACCCTATAACAAATAACCAGGGTAATATGGTCAACATTAATAAAAGACTGGTAACAACGTATCAGCAAGAGCTGAAAATACAACAGTCTTAAAATAGTCTAAAATGCCGTCATGAATAAAAAATGTTAACCTTACACCTTACTCCAAAAACCACAACACAGATAAAATGGAGCACACACTCAACAGCAAACACATCATCTGCAAGTAAGTCCTCAATAGAGGAGGGCAAACCTAGGGAAAGTCTAAAAGCTGCTAGATTTTTTTTTTTTATTGATTTATTTATGGACGCTCTTTAACATCTCAGGTCATCAGCATCCCATTCAACTCAGGGCATGAAACGGACAAATTTTGCTCAGAGGCCTCTCTTTCAGACTTGTGGTTCTTTTTCGTGCCGTAAATGTACGACACGGGACTCACGGCTTTACTTCCCTTCCGAAGGAAGCCATACTTTGGATTTTTACACCCGAAAAAATCCATTGGTCCTGGCCAGGTTCGAACCAGCGATCTTGGGTTTAGGAGGAAAGTATGGTAACCACTACACAACCAGGACCGACAAAAACTGCTAGATGATGGCATCCAATTAAAATGTGACGCACTGTAAAGGGGTGGTCACAGTGAGGGCAAGCTGGAGTTGGTAGACCATTAAAAAAGCGACGGTGACTAAAACGGCAATGCCCAATTCTCAGACGAGCTAAAATTACTTCTTCGCGTCGAACTGCGCGAGAAGATATCGACCAGTTAAAAGGGGCGGATTTACATTCCCAAAGCTTATTGGTGGGTATTAAATTCCACTCCTCGCGCCAGCGCGAGAGAATGCCTCGTCATAAAGAATAAGTAAGGAATGTTTAAAATCCCCGAACTAAAAAAGCGTTCCAAAAGACAGGTTCTCCGAGAAGAAAGAAAGATAGCAAAATCTCAACGAACAAAGACGATTGGATTCCTGGCGGTAAGCACTCACTGATTGAATTGATAGCAATGGCAAACAGTGTGCAGCTATGTACCGTGCCCTGAAGTACACCGTTCTCTTGAATAAAACTAGAAGATAAAACTGATTCCACGCCCACATAAAAAACCCGGTCTTTCATGAATCCCGAATAAAATAGACATACGACCACGTATATGCCAATCGTGAAGCGTTCCAAGGATATCGCTTCTCCAACAGGTATAATAGGCCTTCTCCAGATAAAAAAATACGGCGATCGTTTGGCACTTCCGTACAAAACCGTCCATTATGCGGGTGGTTAGAGGCACAAGATGGTCGACTGAGGAACGATGACGTCGAAAACCGCACTGAGCGTTCGTCAATAAATGCCTCGACTCTAACCACCACATAAGCCGCCCGTTAATCATGCGTTCCATCACCTTGCAGACGCAGCTGGTGATGGAAATTGGACGGTAACTGGAAGGAAGGTGTGGGTCCTTTCCAGGTTTCCGTATGGACATGACGGTGGCCATTCGCCAAGTGCGGGGAAATGTTCCATTGCACCAAACAGAATTAAAAATCTGGAGCAAAAAAAGCCTTGCCTTCCACTGACAAATGCTGCAGCATAGCAACATGAATGCCATCTGGTCCCGATGCGCAGTGGCGAGACGTAGAAAGAGCATTCTCCAATTCCCTGTCTGTAAAAGGGACATTATAGCACTCCTGGTCGTCGGATGCAAAGCAGGAGCTCTTTGACTCGACATGCTCTTTAATTTTGCGAAAAGCAGGAGGGTAATTGGCGGAGCTCGAAACATCAGCGAAAGTGCGCCCTAAAATATTGGCAGTTCCTGTCGTAGTAGGAAGTACTTGATTTGATACCTTGAGACCGGGTATGGAAGTAAAACCAGGTTTGCCAGCAATTTGGCGCAGCCTATTCCAAACAATAGAGGAAGGCGTTGAGCGATTAAACGATGAAGCAAAAGCAAACCATGAAGCCTTTTTGCTATCCTTAACTACTCGAAGGCAGTTGGCGCGCAGTTGTTTATAGCGATTCATGTTGGCTGAAGTAGGCTGGCGACGAAAAACTCATAGAGCACCTCGGCGTGCACGCAGCGCATCCCGGCATACATCGGTCCACCAGGGAACCGGAAAGCGTCTGGGGTGGCAAGACGATCTGCGGCATTAAGAATGACCCTTTCGAGGTGTTCGATCACGGCTTCGATGGATGGAAAATCTAACCCTGAAAATACGGCCAGAGATCGGAAGAGGTGTCAATTCGCCTGTGCAATAAGCCATCTTGGCGCGCGCTGAGAATGTGTGTGTGAAGAGAGTACATGTATCTGACACGGAAAGTGGTCATTAGAATATAAATCGGAGAGGAGTTCCAGGTAAAATGTACAGCAAGTGAAGCAGAACAAAAGGATAAGTTCAAGTGTGAAAAACAATGAGTACTATCAGAAATAAAAGTAGGTTGACCAGTGTTGAGCAGAATGAGATGGTGGCGGTCTAGAAAATCTACCGACATGCTATCACTGGCACACTCCATGTTGGAACCCCATAGGGGATGATGCGCATTAAAATCCCCCAAAATCAGGACAGCAGGGGGTGGTAGCTGAGACAGAAGATTATACAGATCAACTATTGCGATAGTGGCAGATGGAGGTATGTCAACAATGCACACAGAAAAACTAAGGCCAGAGAAGTGAACTGTAGCTGCAGCCGCCTGTATAGGAGTCTGGAGGTTAATTGAAGTACTGTATACGTCATCTCGGATTAAAATTATAACTCCGCCATGCGCCGTAGTGCCTCACCGAAGAGTAGCCGCGTAAAGTAAAAGAATCTTGCGGGCGAAGTTTGGTCTCTTGGAGACACACAAGCGGAGAGTCAGTGGAGCGTAAAAGTAACTCCAGGTCAGGTCTTCGGCTGCGGAGTCCACGCACATTCCATGAAAGTATAGTCAAGTTAAAATAAAAAACAATAAATAAAAATACCACCTTGCTTTTTAGACGGTCCAGGACGAATCAACCGCCCTTTCTTCAATCGCGTGGGACTGGGTGGTTTATTTGGAGCTCCATGATCTCCCCAGAGGGAGGGGCTCTCCCGCTGAGTGGCATCCACCGATTCCAACACCTGGAATCGGTTGGATGTAGATATAGGCGGTGACGGCGACCACCTAGCGGACTTGCTCCCATCATGGGAACGCGACCTCCGAGGAGAAGGACTCTTTCGCTTATCCACAGGAGTGAGCGTCTTGATAAAATCAGTCCTAGTATAAGCGGTCTTGAATTTAATTTCCGGGGCATTAAACACTACCGGCTTAGGCTTCACGGTAGTTCGTTTCGGAGAACTTGGCGCATTAGGAACTCGTGTAAATACAAGGCCACAGGTCTGCGTACTACTGTCGCGCTTCTTGGCCGCTGAAGCAGCTACTGCGCTGTATGTACCGGTCTTAGGTACTATGGGCTGGCGAGATTGAAATCGCTTCCGGGCTTCCACAAAGGAGAGTTTTTCCTTAACTCAGATTTCCTGGATACAGCGTTCTTCGCGATAGCGAGGACAGTCACGGGATGAAGCTGGATGATCCCCTCGACAATTCACGCATACTGGAGCGGATGCACATGCTCCTTCCTGACTTTCTAGACCGCAGGTTCCACAGATGGAAGTGACACTCTTACAAGATATGCGTGTATGGCCAAAACGCTGGCACTGATAACATCGCAACGGGTTCGGGATATACGGGCGCACCTCGATCACCTCGTAGCCCGCTTTAATCCTCTGCGGTAGGTCTACCTTGTTAAATGTGAGGAAAAGAATACGGGAAGGCTGTACTTCTCTGTTTTTCTTCGCCTGCACTCGATACACGGACGTGACCCCTTGGTCTTCCAATCAACTTTGGATTTCCGGGTCGGACATACCGTCAAGAACATTAGTTGTTATAGCTCCTCACAACGAATTTAGCGATTTATGTTGCTCGACACGGATCGGATATCCATGGAGAATCGCAGCCTTGAGCAATGAGTTACTCTGTGACATTCCTACTGTCTCCACTAAAAGAGATCCATTGCGAAGTCGTGTGCAGGATTTCACGGGTCCAGCTATGGTGTCCATGCCATTCTGAATAATAAATAGGTTTACCCTTGTAAAAGACTGGCCGTCTTCTGTACAACTAATGACTAAGTAACGAAGAAAAGGCTTCTCGGTTACTTCTTTTACTTCCACTCTCTTACGTTTCATTTGGGTAAAATCCTCCACCATTGCAACTGTCTCCGATGGCAGGCTGTTTCCTGGGCGCCTCCCCGGCTTAGGTTACTGGCTTTGGCCTGAATCAAAGTAACCTCAGGGTCACACCTTTCTGTGTGTTGACAAACGGACCCAATCGCCTGCAGGAAGTGAACAGCTCGTGCAATGGCCCTTCCCCGGGCCTGGCCTTTACCAGGAGATACACTCCCATCCTACATGATAACCCAGTGCTGGTAGTTAGGCCGTGTCAAACACAGGGGCACCCATCACACAAAGAACAGGGAAGCAGGATAAATAAAAATTAAAATAGAGGCGAAATAAAAATGAGTCAAACACGCTGAGCATGGACTTGAGGAAGCAGCTCTGCTGCCTCAGGGTCACTATGCCCCGTACCCAAAAATTGGGCCCATGAGGGGATTTACATTGATATTCTCTGTTTTATCTCAAGTATGTTTGGAAAGTAATGACAGAGAAGCAATTTAAGATGAAACCTAGAGATTGAATTACAAAATAAGTACTATGAAGAGAAAGTATTTTCCCAGGTATAACACATTTTTAACTTTTATAGCTGACGTTCATAATGTTAAAATTAAAACCTTCCAAGCTATTGTGCTATGGTCTTTGTTTCAAAATTAAAACAAAGCTTTCATCAACTTCCAGCATCATCAGGTAGTGTGAGAAGTATGTCGCATCAGGCCTAGCCAAAAATGGAATGAAAGAATTAACGCAAATGAGAGGGGTGGATGGAGGAGAAGGGAGAGTTGTTTATTATGAAATACAGGTTTTCACCTATTGCTCGGCAAAACTACTATCTCTATTTATATTATATGGATGCTGTTGTATTTCAACACTTTCACTTCTTGCCAAATTAAGATAAACTTTTGTTTTAGCAACCATTTCTGTCTTGTCAAAATATACCCCATGGCATTCATTGAGGGCATGTTCTACCATGGCAGATCACTCTGGCTGGTTTTGATGTAAAGATCATTTGTGTTCTTCAACTTGTTTTTTAACTGATCTCCCAGTCATACCAATATGCACTTTCCCACATTCACAGGAATGTTATAATTCCATTGACACCAAGCGGATCTCTAGGATCTTTAGCAAGACATAGTATATGTCCTAAATTTTGTGATCAGTGTGAATATGGGTTTTACACACTGCTTTTTTAAGATATGCCTGATACATCTTTTATGTGAGGTAGAAAGTCTATCGGTTGTTTGTTAGAATTAGAGATATTAGAAGTGGTATATTTAGGATGGTTCAATTAATATCTCTATTGTTATATTCATTGTCAATTAATACTTTTTGAAGATATTCAAGCTCAGTTTTAAGACACATTTCTCACTACAATGATGATGCTGGACATAGATAGCGGATGAAAGCTATGTTTCAGTTTTAAAACAAAGACTATGGCAGAACAGCCCAGAAGTTTTTAACTTTAACGTTATTTTCCCAGGAGCTAATTCAAATTTTTCATGAAATTTCATTTGCTAATGTGAGCTTTGCAAAGAATTTTGAAGTAATATTAAATAGGAGAACATTTATTTCGTTAGCTAAAAACATCAATTTTGTAACAATTTTAACAATTCATTACATTTTCTTTATGAATGATAAATATGCTTTTAAAACTGTATAAAACACATCTTTTTTACAGCACAACCTACTGTTGCTCCTTATGAAACACAAGCTGATGCTGGGCAAAGACGTCGCTCCATTAGGCATAAGCATCACCGTCTAAGAGCATCATGCCGAAATAATCCTTGCCAAGGAGGTGGAACGTGTTTCAATGGTCCTCACCCTAACAGACCTACATTGTGCATCTGTCCTCCAAATAGAGAAGGTGCACTACCATTATAACAGATAAAAAATTAACATTTTTTACAATTTTATTATGTTGTATTATTATTACAAAACAAATTCACTAATAAAATAGGCTGTATGATATGCACCAATAAGTCTAAGTTCATCCATTAGCATAACAGAAAGGAGCAACAATTTTCTTTAATGAATTGTGCAAATGAAAATAAAATTGCATGGCATATTAAATTCTTTAGAAGTGGCAGACTACCACTACCATTATTACTAATTGTTAATCTTACTGTGTAGTATAATAGTCTTTTATTCTGAGGAGAAATTGAACAAGAATTTAAACATTCCAAAATGCTGTCAGTTACTGGTACCCATTTATCTTTTGCATACACTTAACATACTTTTCAAAAGAAATGTTTGCAATTCATATTTAGGAAAAACGATTCAAAACAAATACATAGGTATGTAAGAGAAAAATGTTGAGTATTATGGCACTCTTTCACTTCACTTCTTTCAGATTATAATTTGGATTTGCCAAATGATGCTGAAAAGTGACATAGCCAGCTTACAAATTCAGAGGAGATTTATTAATTTTAGTATTAGGAAAGAAGATCATAATGTTTGTACTCAAAAGTGGAGTTTTTTGGTACATTTTATGCTTTAAACATTTTTAATGAGCCCATGATAAGCTGCACAGAGTATACTTTCCACATTAGTTCATTAAGAATAAGCAAATCATTTACAATTTTAGAATTTAATTTTTACTCCCTCCACTGCCACAGCACATCATCAACATAAAATTTTAAACGATGGTTGATTTGGAAATGGATCTGTTACTGCTTATATTATTCATACCATTTTTTTTTTCAAGGGAAATGCTTCTAATATGATTTCAACCTAACCTGTTTTCCCAAGTCGGTCCTGGTGGTATAGTGGTTACCATACTTGCCTCCTACACCCAAGATCGCTGGTTCGAACCCGGCCAGGACCGATGGATTTTTTCGGGCATAAAAATCCTAAGTATGGCTTCCTTCGGAATGGAAGTAAAGCCGTGAGTCCCGTGCCGTAGATTTGTGGCACGAAAAAGAACCTCAAGCCTGAAAGAGAGGCCTCTGAACAAAATTTGTTGGCCGTTTCATGCCCTGAGTTGAATGGGACGCTGATGACCTGAGATGTTAAACAGCGTCCATAAATAAATCAATCAAAAAAAAAAATGTTTTCCCAAATTATATATTCCCTTAATTTTTCAGACTCAATACATCACTATCTGTTATGAAATTCATATGTTCAATAAATTACATAATCTATTTGAAAAGACTATATTGAAAAGAATATATAATTTCTCTAAAAAGAATTCTTTTAATTTATTTTCAAATATTGCTGTAAAAATTATATACACACATACAAGCATGCACAATATACCTGGTGACCACCTCCATAGTCTTGTGGTCAGCATATCTGCTTGTAATTCTAGAAGTCCCAGGTTCAAATCCCATAGTTAAGTTGGCTGCATAAGGTATCCAGAGTTTATCCTTACCCTGTAAAGGTGCAAATGTTAAGTGTTATAGACTCTGGGCACATTTACACATTTTTTCATTCATGCATTAATATTATATTACTGCTTATGCACATGAAATTGAGAACATTAAACCAATTTTGATGTCATGATACTTTAATAATGCATTCATGTTTAAGTGACGTTTCTAAATTCATACCCTATCTTGCTTTTAGAACACCCCCTAACCTTAAAAGTATATTTTTCCACAACATACCTTGTCTGGTCACAGGCTCATATCCTTGCTAATGCCCTAAATGTAAAGCCTATGCACTAATTATGCCATTTCATCCATTCCAAGTCCCAAGTATCCAGATAATTTAAGGTATATTTGCTACCCATTCTTCTAAGAATGTATAAATACATAATGTAATTTTTGAAAGCATTTTATATTGGTTTAATTTCTATTAAGTTCTTTGAATGATTTAGTCAAATTTGTAACACTTACATCACTAAAACTATTATGATGTGTGATGTGTTACAAGTTCAACTCAATCATTCAAAAAACTTATATTAAACATCACTGTTACAAAAGTCCACCATATTTAACTAATTAATTTCTATTGTTTTGCTCATATGAACAATCATAGGCTTCTATTAAACCCTTGCTCACTGACCAACATGCGCTGTCACTGTAAAGATTTTAATGATGCTTTTAATTTAACACTTATTGATGCATTACCGACTCATGGCTCTGAAAGTTTACTCAGAGATAGAGAAATGGCAGCTATATTTATGGATAAAGCACATATACCACTAGGCTTAAATCTTACTTATTAATGTATATATTCTCTCTCTCTCTTTTCCTCTTCTTACTTGTTTAATCTGCTTTCATACATTATGTTACCTTCTAGATTCAATATTAATTTTTAAGACCTTCATTTGTCTTCTGCCTTTGAAGAACATGAGTTGTTTGAAATAGCAAAAGTTGAGTGACAATTTAAGTGTTTTATCTCTAGTTCTTTATATCTATGTATATAATAAAATAACATCCACTGATCTATTAGCTTGCTCCATTTTCCTATGCAGGTGATTTCTGTGAAAGAGCTAAATGTGAGGAAGAGCTCTGCAAGAATGGGGGTCGATGTGTGGTCATGGGCAATAGTAGTTTCTGCTATTGTCCTCCAGATTTCACAGGGCCAACATGCCAGCAGCCAGTAGAGCATTCCAATGGAACCCAGCATACTGACTAAAATGAATTCATAAGGTAAAAAACAGATTATCAATTTCATTCACCACTACAAAATAGCAGTCATTTTTTACAGCAAAGTTAACAAGAAATCCTCACTAAACCAGTTCAGATTTTTAAAGTGGTTCTAGAAGTCATGATAATATGCAGAAATTATTTTCCTCAAAAATTGCTATTAAGTGCATTAGATATAATTTTGATATTACTATATTGACAACAGATTTTTTTTAAAGTTCCTACATATCTTGTATATACATAAAAAAATAAATTTATACAAATATATATTTGCTAACACTATTAGCTATACATTTAAATTGATATATACTGCAGATTATATATTATAGTGTAATAAATTTAATATTAGGTTATCTAATTAGGAGGTTATGCAAGAACAGCAACATAAATATAAATTTTTCAAGTTATACCCTAGTATACTTTTATGGCATATATTGATTACATCTTGAAGGAGTTTTAGGGATGGACAAAATTAAACATTATGTATGTATTTCTTTCCTTTAATTTTCTCTGTAATATTTTCATTGCTATAAAACTAATAATCAATGCAGAGTTAGTAATTCACATTCATTTTTTTATCCACTTTATACCTACATCAAATGTAATTTCCTTTAGCTGTTAGTGATTCTGATCTGCTGGATTAACTGTCAGTTTGAATGGGTAAAATGTACCCATGACAGTACAATGACAATAAAACAAAAACTATTATCAAAGAAAAAGTATATATGAAATTGTAGCATTTTCTAAGTACTTAGGTTGTTAAATCATCTGCTGTTTTTCCCATTACTTACAGTGTAATATGGTTTGCCTATTCTAAAAAATTATACAGCAATTCTGTGATATCGTATGCGTAGGAATATATATGACTGCCATCACCACCATCACTACTATTGTATATTATTCTTTTTCTGTTTTTAGGTTTGTTTATATTTAATTGTTTAGCTTTAATTTCATTGCTTATATATGCAATGTAGACTTCAAAATTAGCATCTGTGGCTTTTTTATATCAATATTAGTGGCTGTAATAGATTAAAAGCCAGTTCATAACAAAGTTTTATTTATGCTGGAGATGCATTTCTGTATAAACTGGCATGTTTAAATGAGTGTAAAATGAAAATACTTCATTGTGAAAAGCAATAGGAAGTAAATGATGTGCAACCTGACATTGACAATTAATATTATAAAAAGAATTAAAATGTATATTTTTAACAGTCTTTGATAACCGGAAGCTTTTTAACAGTTGATAAAATAATGGCTCCAGGAAGAAGCTCAACAAAGGATGAACAAAATGTTGGAAAACCCATCAACCCTGAAGCAGCATCACTAGAAGTCCAAAATAATGTGTTAATAATAGTGTGTGATAATGAATTTGAATTTATTTTATTGCATGTTAACTTGCTAGTACAAGTATTAAGCATTGTCAATATAATCTAAAACTATCATATATGCAAAATCAATTCAATTCAGTTAAAATACTTCCTGTTTGCAAAATTTACTAGGATACCACAGTGTGATTATACTGAGGATTATGAAACAAAATAATACACTTGAGTCTCCATAGAAAAGTATCCAACTATCAATCCATGGCCCTTGCATAGCTGATAAATCAGGGAAGACTAAATGGCATACATTTTTGCACTGATTGAACAAGACAGGTGGTGCTAACATATTTTATCCTTTTCAAGTACTGCTACCCATTACTATACTATTTCCTAAGACCCATCCAATACAATGATGAACTGTTTGCCTATTAACCAAAAGACCAGGAAAAAATATGTTGATAAATGGAACTGATTTAACTTTAACTTTACATTATGTATAGCAACACATTTAAACTATTAGTTGTTATGGATCAGACACTTGAAATTTAAAGAAAGTAACTGACATATCTTTTCAAAAAGAGAAGTTATCAAATGTATTGAAATCTAACTTTTTAAATGAAAATTAGGTAGTAAATATTGAATATTTTAAGCATAGGTGCAAACTTCTATAATATATTGGGAGGGACAAATCTCCTTCTGTGAGATTTGTAAATGTATACTTTAACAATATCAACCAAAACATAAAGTTCATAAATGTTCACCCCGATGCAGCTAAAAATTATCACTATTAATTGTGTGAATTAATAGAGGAACAAAAAGTACAAGCTTATTATATGAGATAAACTGAAATAACAAATATATATTTGTTTAATAACTCTATAATTAGATTTTGTTTTAAAAACTCTATAAATTGAAAACGTACAAATCAATGAAAACATTTTAAGAAAAAAGATTTTAAGAACTGCCTATTTAAATGAAAATTTAAATGAAAGCAAATGCCTGTCAATGCAACTCATTTCTTCCTTTGAATTGGTCTAATACACTATTGAGATTCAAAGAACTGGTTACATTTTGGAGATAGTACAAAATGATGATTTCATTAAGATACTTTTCTCCCAATGATAATCATAAATATTTCTTCAGCCTATTTAAACACAAGATTGATCCTTCAGACAAACAAGATAACGTTTGAATAGTTTAAACTAATCATACAAATTTGGTTAACTATGAAGAATTTTAAATGCACAGCTATCACTATGCAGAAATTGTACAATTGAGGAAAAGTTATTTAGGGAGCTCTTGTTTACCTGTGATTTCAAAATGTCCATCATCATGTCAATAATACCATCACTTCTACTGTGAAAAATTGTTCAATTTTAACTAACAGGTAAGAAACAAAAGTTTCAAAAATTAGACAGAAGACAGTGAACTTAAACAGAAAATATTTAAAAATGTATTAGGCAATACATGTCTTTAGGAGCGGCAAAGCTTTGAGGAGTTCTTCCAGAATCTAATCTTCTTGGAGTGTACCTTTGGCAATGTAAAAGAAGAGATTGGACACTTTTTATTATTTTTTCCCAAAATGGCATAAGTGAATCTGATATATAAAAGGGTATCTCCAGGCACTTAACTACAGAACTTGCTTTCTGAAAACTCAGTTCTTCTTTAGCACAGTTAGCAGCATCATTGTGACAAAATATTTTGAATAATGTGCACACAAATAGAAACAAAAATTAAATGAGTGCATTTAAAGACAAAAACCATTTGCTTTACAACCTACATCTAACTAGTCTGCTTCTGACAACTTTTAAAGAAATTGAATCGATTGGCTGATAATTAGAATGAATTGATGACAATGGTCACATATATATCTTTTACCAAATTTGGCACATTCAAACTAAAAATTAAATATATGTTAATATTGTAAATATACTTACGAAGCTGTTGACAATGGAGTGGTAATATATCCTAAACTTAGGTATTCATTTTTTACACTAAACTCCATTTACTTACATAAAAATAAGACGGGTTTTGGGAGAATCTCTCCCATCTTCAGTTGCACACCGAACTGCCATTACTCAAAATGATGGCTGGACACCCAGATGTTCCTGTGGTGGCCTCTGTTGGTTGAAGTAGGAAATTGCTGAGTTCATCCATAGGAGGAAACTCGAAATTCATTAGGTTTTCTCTATTTTTAATATGAAAATTTTTTTGCAAGTGAATAACTGCAATGGGTTGTGAAGATGTTTCAGCAGGAATTAACCTGGTTTTATTTCATGATTTTTGGTCCAAAAGTGAGCTGCTACTGCTGATTTATCCACCTGCTTAAACTGAATATTTCTAAAATGTTCTTCCCTCCGAATTTCCAAATTTCTCTTTGTTTTGCTTATGTAGCTCTGCTCACAGTCTGCACATTTTATTTCGTAAAATTCCTGAATACTGTGTCTTTGTTGAAACTATTGATTATAGCTGTCTTTATTATTTTTTTGTATTCTATTTTGTACTCTGCTTCTGTGAGTGGAATATTCATCAATCTGTGTGCCATGCTGTGAAACACTGCATATTTATATGGAATGGGGTTATAACTCTCATTTTTTATGTAGTTTACTGTGTGTGTTTCTTTTCTGTAAATTCCAAAATTCAAACGATCTCCATATCTTATAATTTTTAAATCTAGAAATGGTAGCCACCCATTTCTTTCTTCTTCTGTGGTAAATTGTATAGATTCATGTTGCAAATTAAGAAGTTTCAGAGCATCTATTGAGTGCTTCTTTGGTATTGTTGAAAAATGTCATCCACATACCTATACCATGACTTGAAAATTAAAGGGAAGGCTTTTGTGATATGTATTTCAAATGAACTTATAAATAACTCTGCTAGAAAAGGTGACAAAGGGTTTCCCATAGTTAGGCCTGAAACTTGGTAATATTTTTTGTGAAGCTGAAGTAATTTTGTTTAATGCAAATATTAATAAGTTTTAATAAGTCTTCTATCTTCTGTTTTTAAATTTATTGATGTTAACCATTTCTTTAGCATAAGCATAAATTTCTCTGTAGGTAGGCTCGGGAATAAGGCTTTTACATCAAATGATACCATTTTATCTCCAGCTGTAATTCTGCTTTATAAGTTTTTTGACTAGATCAACTGAATTTTTAATGCTCAAACTTTGGAACAAGTTCATAATTGATGATGATTATGAAGGCAACAGCCTTTGAAACATTTCCAAGTGAAAAAAGTTAGTGAAATTTGAGTGATTTCCTCATAAATAACTTACTATCTTTCATTGTGAAAATTCCGCTATTCAAAACTACTTATAAAACATCATTTTATTTGGGAAATTGATGCTGATAATGAAGGCAACAGCCTTTGAAACACGTCCGTCCAAGTAAGTGCAAAAATGTTAATGAAATTTGAGTGATTACCTCATAAATACCTTTTTTTTTTTTTTTGATTGGTTTATTTACGGATGCTCTGTAACATCTCAGGTCATCAGCATCCCATTCAACTCAGGGCGTGAAATGGTCGACAAATTGTGCTCAGAGGCCTCTCTTTCAGGCTTGAGGTTCTTTTTCGTGCCGTAAATGTACGACACGGCTTTACTTCCCTTCCGAAGGAAGCCATACTTACGAGTTTTACGCCCGAAAAAATCCATCGGTCCTGGCCAGGTTCGAACCTGCAATCTTGGATTTAGAAGGCCAGTATCGTAACCACTACACCACCAGAACCGACATAAATATCTTATCACATTATACTATATTTCACTGTAAAAATTCCCGCTATTTAAAGCTTCATATCATCATTTTTGTTTATCAAAAAGTACAGTTTATAATGTTCAAATAGTTATTTATAACTCCAATAGGGTATGTTTATCTCAAAGAAAACTCTACTTACTATTCATTCAGATGCAAAATAGAGAGTAGGGAGGAAAGCAGTGAGGATCAAGTAATCCAATGGTGGGGCTAGGAGTGTTCACTCCTGACTATGCAGAGATGCTAATGCTGACATATGTTGGAGAGGTTGAGGCAAGAAATCGCTGACCAAAGTTATATCATTGAGTTTCTGTTTACATTGCTCTCAAGTATTTGCATGGCCTAGGCAAAAATTTATAAATATACCAACAAAGTTTACAATAGATTGACTGGGTCAGCAGTATCATCTTTCACTTTTTTCCTTTTTTTTTATTTTATATTACCACAATTTTTAAAGTTCCCTTTACTAATTGTCATAATCATTTGAAATATTACAATATGTGAATATAGTTATGTTTCGCTCTTGTTTTCAGTACATTTGAGCTACAGCAACCAAGAACAGATTTGAATCTTTTTCACTGCAGTGGAAGTGAGCCACAGCACTTCATTTTCTGTGCAAACAAAGAAGGAGCCTGTGTAAGCCTGTAGCTTTAATCACAAGCAACATTCTTAAGAAAGCCTTCTTTTCTTCATTGCAACATACTGTAGCTTTTGATGTACAGAATGTTACCATATTAGAAGTTCAAGTTCTTCTTCATTTATCACTTTGTTCTGATTATTTATTCTGGGTAGTTCCTTATAAAAATAAGATTTTAACATAAATCACATTTCAATTCAATATAGTTGAGCAAATATTATGTAACAGCTTAGGATCACTTTTATAATTAAAATACAAAAATACATACTTTAAGTTTGTGATACCTGTACTAAAACTTGTGATAAATTTGCTGATGTTATGTGTTAAAAAATAAATTTGTTGCTTTTATTTGCAGAGTGCTAAAGTACCTGTAAAAATAGATTAAACTTTATTAACCCACATAAATATTTACATACTGAAAATTAAATTACGTTTTTTTTTTTTTTCCTATATCTTTAAAGTTATACTTTATACTTTTCTTGTAATGATGATTGCTTAAGAGAACATTGTTACATCTGTATTACATAATTAAGTGAGATAGGCACTCTATTGCAGAAAAGGTTAAGCTTGCTGAAGAATTTGTATTACTATCTTTGATAAGAATTACAGTACAAAGTTATAATGTGAAAAATTTAGGAAAAGCTTCTTGTATGTTTAATTGTTCAAAAGAAACAGAATCTGTGACTGTGATATATAATATCAAACTGTGGTTTTTTTATGTGAGCATGTGATCAAGTGTGTGTGCATAAATGTATGGTGATAAACAAGTGAATACATATGTGCCATGATGGACATTAATTTCAAAAACTTATTTGTGGCCCATATTCAGTTGTAAGTAATTAGAAACAGTGGATTAAATAATGGCAACATGCTGTAAAATGATGATGTGAAAACATTTCATCAATTGTCTTCATAAAAGGAGATGAATGCTAACCTAGTCGTAATATTATAGAAGTATTCTCTTACTCTCATTTATGTTCTCTATTTTAAATAATACATATTTAAAATTGTATTGTACCTAATCTTTAGTTGTGTTTTATTGATATTTGAAGCCAAAGAGACTTCTGTAAATAACAACAGTTCTATATTTAGCAGCATTAGCAGTAGGAAATAGGATGCTCATTTAGCACTTTGTAATAATTTTTTTTTAATCTTAGTATATGTTGTAAGTTTCATAACACAAGAATGGTGAAGGTTAGTTTACCATTTGTGTACAGATGATATTAAAAATTATAAAATTTCAAAACTTTTATTCCGCACATGCTCTCATCCGCAGTGTTATTATGCACCTTTAAGGTATAGTTGATTAATAATTTTCTTCAAAATATTATTTCATTTATATCTGTTAGCTTCTAGTCAGTAGATTTTCTTCCCCTTCAATAAATCCAGTTAATTCAATCAATTGGCATATAAATGGTGGTTGGTAATGTTCTTTCAAGATAAAGTAAAACTTAAATTTAAAAAAAAACTATTTTGTGTTCGAACCATTACGGTCAAGCAATTATATATTCTAAGAGTTCTCATATATATATATATATATATATATATATATATATATTAGAATATGTAATCAAAAGTATCCAGAATTTTACACAAAACTGCAGTAAGGATTTTTCTTACACATTGTAATGTAATGAAGGCAAGTTCATTCTTTGCCATTAACACAACTCTTACTTTTGGGACACTATGTTGGAATATTTTGAGGAGTATTGGTTCATTCTTCCAAAACAGCTATGTCCAGAGGTGGTTTTGATATGAAATTTTAGATTTTGGAATGAAATTGATATTCTAATTCATCCAAAACCTGTTCAATGTTATTCAGGTCTATACTCTGGGCAGGAAAGACTGTTTCTAGAAGCTTACAGTCCACAAAATATTCACTCACAGATCCCTACTTTATGATATAGACAATTTACATGATTGATAACAGACAATCTTCATCTCTGAAATGGTCTTCTGTTTTAGGTCGTTAATGCTGGTCAAAATGCCCTATATTTACTCTTCTGCAGTAATATTACCATGCAGTTTGAGGTTGAGCTCATCTGATGAAAATATTAATCTTCATTGTTGGTATTACTCATTAAAGCACATTGTACTGTGTACAGATTATAGAGTACATACTATATACAGAAATAATTCAACATGCATGCATGCGTGCATGCACACACAGTTCCAGTATAATAATCTCTCAGATACTCAATATTTGATTTTGAAGGTGACTAATATATTTTCATTCATCATCTTATATGACTTGCCCAGTTAAAAAACATTAAACTTAAAAAAAACTCCAAAATAAAGTAGATAGTTGGCTCAGGTTTACAAGCTTAATTACAGGAAGTCTGTATCTTGAGCTGCATAAATTCAAACAAGAGTGTTTTTACCATAATTTTGAAATGATTATAATTTAAATTTCTTAAATGATGAGATAATTTGTTGTACAGTATTATGGCCTCTGTAAACTATTCTGGTAAGACTTTAACGGTGTAAAAATTTATGTGCAAAGTTATTTGTGGTTTTTGTATATGATTAAGCATTTCAAAGTTTTTTTTAAAGTAGGTATGTAGATTTTTATGGATGAAACAAAAAGTCTCCAGGGGTGTGCCTCCCATAAATTCTCCTAACAGAGAGCAGCATACATTTATCACTCCAAATTACATATTTCCAGTGTTTCATATAGCGCTGCACATTATACCACTCACAGGAGGTGCTTGGCTCACAGGAAAAATACTTGGTTTATGGACAGTTGCTTGATTAAAACATCTGTTTCCTTTATGTACAATAATAGTGTGAACTGTCTTTGTGTAGCACATGAAGCTTAGAGATGACCACTTCTTTCAATGTCTGGCAATTTTTAGGAATTACTTTAAAAGTTGACAGACTCTGTTTGTCTATAAGCAGCAAACCAATTATAGCCTTCTTGCAGCTGTAATTTTGCATTTTCATTTTAAATCAGATTACCAGCAGTTTATTGTGCAATTTTAGAAGAGTTCAAATGCATCTGAGACTTATTATTCATTTGACAATCACATTCAAAGTCACAGAATTCAGCTGACTAATTCATTGTGTTGTTACTTCAAAACACTGAATAGCACACAATTTCCTACATTCTATTATAATGATTTATGATGTCATGACTTTTAGAATTTGTTTCACCATTTCAAAGGAGTGTCCAGATACTTTTGATCACATAGTGTAAGTAGCAGACATATAATATATTGTACCTATGTTCTATTTATCTAATACTATTATTTGTAGTATGTTGCAAAATGCTGGGTCTGGTACCAAATAATAATGAATTATAATAAAGAAAATAAAAAAAATTTCAATACAAATTTACAAAAATCTTAACAAATCACAACTTTCTCTTTCTGAAAAAACACACTTTTGTAATAAGATATGGAATTGTATGGATTTAGGAAGGCTTTTATGTAAGAGAAATGATTATATCATAAACCAATTATTTTTGCATTTCACATAGAGATTGTTAATTTTAAACATTATTTAGGAAATCTTAAGGAATAATAAATTAATGTTATTTAAAGCCATCTACAGTTTAGTAAATTTAGGTATTAGCCTGAAGTTAACCATAAATGTCAAGAGCACAAGTTTGAACCAAGATGGGCCTGAAACTATTGAGATAGTTTCTTCTGAGCCAATGGGGTAAATGTTAGCTTTATCTCTTCCAGTAAACAGGCTCACATGATGTAATGCTGATTTATCCTTCATAATTTTCAAGATGAACAGAACAATCATCATAGAATGTTAATGCTAAAAACTATTTTCACACAAAGTTATGTGCTGCTCCTTAATACCCATAGCTGCCTAATGTGCCATGAGAGTGCAGTTAAAAATAAGTGCCAAAGACTAGCTGCATCTACATTAGTATAATAATTTAAATTGAATACACATTATTGAGTAACTTCCTTGAGATAATATGCTATATAACCAATCAGCTAATTATATTCAATGTCTGAAGCCATGATGTTCCTTGAATTTCCAGTTTTCTTACTTATGGGACTTCAAAGGAGCAATAGCAAAATATAAACATAAATATGGGAACTGGAATACATGTGATCAAGATATCAGGGTTATCTGCAAATTTTCTCTTGTATCTCATTTGAAACATTTAAAAGCTTGAGAGATTTAGGGGACTTGAATAAAGTTAAATTCTAATGCAGAATCAAATTTCTACTTCCCTGGAACAATAACTTACAAAGTTTCTGCCTTCTTTTCGTTCTAACTATTTTAAAATATGTATCTACAAGCATACAATTTACTATGGATGCAAATCAGAGATAATTATGTTTAAGTTAGACCACAGAATTCTAAATTCAGCAGTTAGAACCAAATTTGGCAGTATAGGACTAGCCTTCATATAAAATGAAACTGTTTTAATATGGTGTTTAAGAATATTACTGTCCTCATCAATTAAAAGCAAGAGAATTACAGATTCAAGTGCAAATATTTGCTAGACATATAGAAATATAAGGGCAAATTAAATAAAATTCATGGTTCACAATTTTTAGATATTTACTAAATGATTAAAATAATTGTTACTTTTTAAAATGTTGCATTCTTGCTCCTTGCAGAAAAACAGAACAGACATCACTGCAATACGTTTTAAAAATAAATGACAATACCGCGGTTTTTGTACAATATTGGAGGTTTATGTCCTATTTTTTTAAAATATAACTATAAACATAAATTGAAAATATTTATACAGGATGTTCTGCCTGGAGGTATCACGAAATAAGTGATACTTTTCAGTGTAATGGTTTGTTAACATATCTTTTTACATGTAGAAATTCTCTAAGTTTAGGAGAATAATTAATGCAAATTGATATATCTGCCTCCAGTTGCCCTGCAGACATTTAGACTTCATTCATTTCACTTATGGCAAACACATCATTGTATATGCATAACAGATTTCTGTTCAGCTAACCACAGCATGCACTGTGACATTCATATGCTTACTATAGCATGTCTGTTGCTTTATTGTAGTGCCAAGCCTGTTCTTCCATTAAACATGAGCAAGCATACACCTGTCCTTCACTCTGTTGTAGCTGTATAAAGTTGAAGAGTTTCTGTATCTTGTAAGATGCAAATCATAGCTATGTCTTCTGTTTTTAAAGTGAGTGCACTTATTTCTTGATACTTCTAAGCAAATTATCCTGTATTGTTATTTATGAGATTAATTTTTATGATATACGTCAGGATGAAAGTGTTGTAAAGTAGGTATAGTTTTATGCACCTATATTGTGAATCGTCAGTGTAACAATCTTGTAAACTGAGTTTACCTAAGCTTTTTTTTTTAAATATTTTTATTTTATTCAATGTACTTTTTTTTTAGTTGATTGGCAATACACACCACACAGCTGCTTATGGCTGGTAATGAAAATATATATATATATATATATATATATATATATATATATATATATATATATAAAGAATTCACTGCCATTGTGCAATAAATACAACAAAATTGGTAAATCTCATTAATTAAATGTTTTGACTTTGGAAATGATTGCTGTAAACAAATAACACAAATGCTATATTGTGTATAAAAAGAATTAAAAACAGGAATATAATAACAAAATGGAAGAAATTTGGTAAAAAAAACAGCTGATAAAATTTTATAACCAAAATTATTTTCAACCAAATATGAATAAAAAGTTAGCTACATATAAAACAAAAAGGCAAACTGAATACCATTTAAATTTGTCACAATATACTAATTGTATTTTTGGGAGGGCTCTCTGATAGTTTACAAAACCAATGTTTAAAATTAGAAAATAACAAATTTTATTTATTCTGTATTAATATATATTTTCTATCTTCTTTTGAACACTGTAACAGCTCTAAACAATTTATTCCGGCAGAGAAAGAATACCTATAGATTCAAGTGATTCAATAGTTACCTCACAACTAGAGCACTGGTCCAAAGCTATCTTCAAAAGCAGAGGGTGTCGGTTTGGACTATGTGCCTGGCTGAGATTTTTAGCTAAGATTTTTCCTCCCCTATTAAGTTGATAGTCAGATAGTTCGAACTCTTATTTCCAGGCTTATACACTGTTCCATCATTCATTTTTTATTGTTCAAAAACTACACATTACCATGCTCACCTATACCAGAGATTTTCAAACAACCTCTCAACTTTAACAAGGAAAAAGAGTTTTGCTTAAATAAAATCTGGCATCCTATTACATAAGTTTTCCCAAAGAACTGTAACACAGTAAACCAACTAGAAACTATTACTCCTGCCTTCAACTCAGAAGCCATTCAATTGAGCATCTTTCACTATTAAAACAGTGACACATTTGTTGTCAAGACAACCAGAGAAGTTCTTAAAAAATGTCAGTCATAGTCGCTGACAAATGTCTGGGAAGAGAAGAAGTTTCAGTCAACCATGACTTTATAGCCCAGAAGTCATGTTTATACATTATTGATAAAGTTATGGAGAATTATCCATTTAAATTATTTACACCATTATTGCCTTGTGGCATAACTGAAACTACAAGTGTACTATTATGTTCAAAAATGTTTCTTCTGGACATAACTGGTAAGAATGGTTGGATGAGATATGTTTTATTAAAAATTTATTGACACCTCTAGTCATTTGAAACTATAATGTGCCACAAATAATTAATATTTTTTTGAAAATTATTTTAATTTACTTGCTTTAATAGAATTATAACAATGCATAATGTTTTCTTAAAGTATCAGTATTTTTATTTTATTTTTAATAATTATCATTTTTTGTTTCCAAAATCATAGAAAATGTGCTACATATGGTATTAGCACTACTACCATCTGAAAGATTGTCCTCAAATTGTAAGAGGTTATTTGATAGTAGACTAGTAGTAATCATCAGTCATATCAGAGTGCAAAGGCTCAAACTGCCAATATTCTAAGCACCTCATAGTAAGGCATTTGAACTATGGAAACTACTGACAAAATGTTGCTAGTAAAATTAAATGCAGGATCCCAAGTAAAGTGAGCATCTTTTTTGACCATTTGACCACAGAGATTCAACACTGAAAAGATTAACTAATGTGGCAGATAACACCTTTTCAGAGGTTTTGAATAGTGGGAATCTTCATGGTGAAATATAGTATAATACAACAAATTATCATTGAAGAAATTTCACTAACTTTGTTCCACTTACTTGGACATGTTTCAAAGACCATTGCCTAATCTTCAGCATAGTTCCACTGTCCACTTCCCAGCGTACTCATAAATAAATCTGCCAGGAAGTATGAGTACATTTGAAACTCGCGTAATTTCTGCCTTCCCACATTATTTTAAATGCTGGTACAGATATGTTGATGACATTTTTAGTATGGTGAAAACAGAATTTGTTGAAGATGCTTTGAAGCTTTTAAATATGTAAGACAGGAATATATATTCTTCACACTGGAAACAAAAACAAAGGGAATGTTGCCGTTTTAGATATAAAAATTAATAATAATCATGGAAATCTAGAATTTGGAACCTATAGAAAGGATATGCACACAGATAACTATATAAAATCAAATGGATTTAACCCCATCTCACAAGCACTCAATTTTCAACAGCTTAACATATAAACTGGTAAATTTACCAATCAGTAAAGAGGAGTACAAAAAAGAATTTGAGAAGATAGAGGAGATTGCCATTATAAATGGTTTTAACAAAAAACTTAATAGATTCCTAAAGAAGAAATTGATCAAGAATACCACCACACTATTAACTGAAAAAGGTAGAACAGTTTTTAAAAAATTCACCTACCATCCAGTAGCTATGAATAAATTCCAAAAAAGTTTTAAAGATATTAACAATAAATTGGCACCTGTTAACAGATACACTCTGAAAATTACTTTAGTGGACAACAGTTTTAATAACATTCCACAGGAGAAAAAGTCAGGCATCTACAAAATAACATGTAAAGAATGTGATAAGATATACATTGGAAAAACTAAAAGAAATATAGGAACACCGTTAAAGGAAAATCTCAGGAACCTTAAGTACAAACAGATTGATAGGTCAGCAGTGGCACACCATTTTTGGAAAGATAACCGCAACATAAAAAGGGAAATAAAGTTACTTAAAGAAGCACACAGATGTACAGAATTGGACACATGGGAGAATGTAATACCAATTTCCAGCTTATAAAGAAACAATACCACCAAGATGGAGCCACAGGTCCTCATAGATGTTAGTTTCTCATACCAGTCATCAAATTGGTTGAAGATGGAGAGGATGTCTCTTCGAAACCAGTCCCGCCATATTTAAAAGTAAGTGAAGCATAAGAGTATGTTAGACGACAGATTAATTATAATTTACATTTAACAAGCTTCAATGTGTGAGTTCCAACAGAATTCTTTAAAAATGTTTTATTTTTCGAAAGTTCTTAAATGAAGTTACTATTGTTTGGGAGATCAAAATGAATCAAATTTTCCTTGTTTTTGTTTATGAATAATTTTCCCCACACTGTTAATTCTATCAGTTTTTTAAGAGCTTTTAAGAGTTTTGGTTCCTTTTGGAACTTGTAGTTTTTTTTACCAAAAATGCTAGTGCTGATTTTTTTTGTGTGTTTATATTTTACATTTCTCATGTGTTCCTTAAACTATATTGTAATAGTTCTTTTTGTTTTGCCTATGTATTTCATATTGCAGTCTTTCAACCAATTTTGAATGCCTGATTGTTTTCCTGGCAGAATTTTGTCTTTTGTGTTGGTTATTAGGAGGTTTTTTAAACTACATTTGTGTACTGGAGCCAAAATGATATTTGCCTCTTTAAAAATCTTATGAAATTTTTGGTGTCCCCATGGGCAGAATGTGAATTTCTTATATATATGATCTCCTTTGTAGCCTTTTAATGTGGTGATATCTTTCAATTGTTTTTGTTTTTTGAATTTTTCTTTTTCTTTTCAAAAGTTGATTTAAGCAAAATCAAATCCCTTGAGACATTTTAACCATTCTAGAGTAAAGATCTGGTTAAATGTACCATACAGAATAATCACCAGTATTTACCAACAATTTTCATGAGTTTGGCTTTTGTTGGTCCTTGCAGAGCAGAAGCTTAATTGATTATGACACAATGGCAAGGCCTCACAATAATGTGGTCAGCAATAAACAAAAATAAATGTATATTATTACTAGCTATTAACCATAGTGCATAATCACTGGGTTGTCTCTAATTACACAGAAACAATAAAAAAAAATTATAAACACAAAAAAATATTTCAATTGTTAAATCTGAACTCCAAAGCCTAACATTGTATCTGTTATCTTGAGATAAAATTATTTTTAACTATTTTAAAAGTTAATATACAGAGCTGTCTGAAAATTATACCTAACCTGTTGTGTAAACTTTCTAATCCCCTTCTAAGTAGTCCCCTTAGGTTCCCATATAGGAGCCTTCCATTGCTGGAGGCACCTCTGGAATGCCACTGAATTTTGCTGTAGCATTGTGCATAGTGTCCATTCATTGGAGATTTTAGCTTTCTGAACTAACCAAACTCATATGATGTCATGTCCAAATGTAATGTAATGTAATATTTATATTTTATTTCAACATTTCTGACATTATCAAGTACAAAAGGAATAAATACATACTATGTTAACAAAATATATATACAATATATAAAAGTCATCAAGTTTATACAAAAATTTTTCAAACGGAAAATATTTTAATCTGCTTTGTATCTTGTACTTAACCTGCATTATATTATTAATAAATCTAGCATTGATCAAATACAAGGCCTCATTACACACAGTCCCCATTTTAGTCCAGACAGTAAGAATCCTAACAAAGTAATTAAAAATATTAATTGGAACTTATACATGAAGCTAATTATATAATTAAGATCATTGTATGATTGAGTTGTTGACAGTTAGCTGAGAATGCGAACAATGGTCCGTGAAATTATTACTACATATTATAAAAAAGTAGAGCAATAAGAGTATATAGTTTGACTTAATCATACAATGATCTTAATTATCCTGACAAATGATTGCAATGCCTCTCTTCAACATATAATTCTGGATATAGTATCTCAGCTCCACATGTTCTGTCATCCCAGACAAATGAAAATGTGATGTCACCCAGAAGCACTACCTCATTTACCTCATTCGTCACTTGCCTCTCAGAAACTGATGTCAAGCCTAGCAAAATTTGTGCTTGTGCATGAAGGTTCCCCGCACCTCTGTGCAGTATTGCCATTCTATTTTATTTATTTTCTGCGAGAAAAAATAAGACATCTTATAATCTGAAAAACATTATGAATTACATTTCCATATCACAGACTTACAAAAAGCATTAATTATGTGTCGTATAAAGATGCAATCCTGTATAATAAATTACCAAACTCATTTAAAAGACTTCAAGTACAAAATTTAAAAAATACTCTGTTTAGCTTATTGGTAAAATAATTTCTATGCTGTGGAGGAATTCTTGGAAACTAAATTATAGATTGATTGATTGATTTGGTTTATTTATAGATGCTCTTTAACATCTCAGGTCATCAGCATCTCATTCAATTCAGGGCGTGAAACAGCTGACAAATTTTGCTCAGAGGCCTCTTCTTTCAGGCTTGAGGTTCTTTTTCCTGCCGTAAATGTACGACACGAGACCCACAGCTTTACATCCTTCCAAAGGAAGTCATATTTATGATTTTTATACCCAAAAAAATCCATAAATCCTGGCCAGGTTTGAACCCATGATTTTGGGTTTAGGAGGCAAGTATGGTTACCACTACACCACCAGGACTGACACTAAACTATAGAGTTAGGATATGCATATACTTACAATAAATTTGTAGTTCATCAGTTTATTCACATAAACTGATGAAGCCAAATGTACAAAATTAACAGAATACTGAGTAAAAACCTTAAAATCATAGGACAGCAGAATTGTTCATGATGATGATCAGGAATGTTAATCACCTTTTCCTCTTGATTAATTTTGATCCAGGTACTCCCCCTTTTTAGTCACACTCGCAAGCATTTTACCAGGAATTGGAAATTTTTAACCTCTTTAAATGATTGAGTCAATTATAAATAATCTAATCTATTTAATTACACTGGCTGGTATCAATTTTCTCCTTGTAAAAATAATAGAACATTCTTATAGACTTCATAATGGTGAATCAAAATATTCCAACAAAATTGCTCTGTCACATACCATTTTTGAGGGAGGTGTCATTAAACCACCATTGTATGTCAAGTGATTGTGTCCAAGAGATATTGATGCCTAAACTGTTGTAACCTAATAATAACTTCATAAAATAATTTGTTAATTAATTATTTATTAGGTAATGATTCATAATTATTTTTCAACTATTATTCTTTTTATTTTACTATTAAGTGTAAGTATCTGAGAGTTACATTGTGCTCATTGTTGTACCAGTTTCTAATATATGCAGGGCTGATTTGGGAGAAATTTGGCAATAGTACTTACTGCTATATTGTTGGTGAAGTAAGACAAAATAGAATTTTTATTTATTAAAACCATTTTAAAACTCCTGAAAACGTCAAAATGATCATACTGCTACCATTCTGCTCTTACCATAACAGGAAATTATCAATTTACACACTTTAGTATTGTGCTTCATGCAGTATTACTGTTTAAAAAGTACTATGTATGTAAATGTTACCAATTTCCTTTGCAAATTCTGATCTGATAAGATAACTTGAATATTTATAGCTTCTCTTGGAAAAGAAACATGAAATACAATATCCCAACATATCTTCAGCACTAAGACCTGTTCCTTAGAATAAATCCCATCGGTGGCGCAGTGGTAACCATATTTGCCTCCTAAACTCAAGGTTCAGTCCTGTACAAAAAATATTAAGTAAAAATTCTAAGTATGGCTTCCTTTGAAAGGGAAGTAAAGCTGTGGGTCCCATGTTGTAGATTTACAGCATGTAAAAGAACCCTAAGCCTGAAAGAAGAGGCTTCTGAGCAAAATTTATCAGTCATTTCATACATAAATTGAATGGGATGCTGATGACCTGAGATGTTAAAGAGCATCTGTAAATAAAACCAAAACAACATAAACCCTTGCCTGTGGTAGAGCCATCAGAATCCTCTAAACTTAGCAAGATCAAGATCTGTGTTCATTACCACAGGTCATCACCTAATTACTCAGGCTTAATGAAATGATCTAGTTTGAGCTTTGGATCATTCCAAAACCAGACACAGCTGCTTGAATCCTACTTCAGCAGTGAATCCATTTACATAAAGATGTCAGAATGTCCTTTTACAGGAAGCACAGTTGAAATTATCAAACTATTTTTGAATGAATAGCAATCTAGTCTACTGCAACAGCGTTCACTGGTTAATGGAATAACTTCAACTTATGTACCTGATTAGTGAAGACTCATCAATTCATGAAGACAGTTTAAAGGCAGTTTTTACTTCATAATGGCAACAAGCTGCCTTCAGTTTCTCTTATACATGCAGTTCACATTAAGGAAACTTATAGGAACATTCAAAATGTGTTGCGAAAATAAACTAACAATCATCAGGGAAGCATCTGTGCTGACCTTCAAGTTGTGGCTTTGCAACTAGATTACCTGAAGACTGCTTTGCTTATGAATGGAACAGATGAGCAAGGGACAAGCACTAGTGCATGAAAGAGTGGCCACTCCGAGAAAATATCCCAGGATAGAAAAATATAACCCATTATGCATTAGTCAACTAAAAAAAATTATATTACCTCTTATCCACATTAAGTTTGCTTGATAAAACAATTTGTAAAGGCAATGAATAAAGATGATTAAGGATTTGCTTATTTAAAAGAAACATTTCCACACTTTAGTGAAGCCAAAATAAAAGAAGATACCTTCATAAGTTCTTCAAGTGAAACAGCTATTTAAAGATCCTGACTTAAAAAACAAAATGCTTTTTTTATTAGTGTTTAACACCTGTTTTTACTGTTGAGGCATCATAGGTGATGGACTCTGGTGATACATAAGATGAAATGATAAATTGGGAAAGGAATTTTTTTAGTAAGTTTAGGGTACCTCCCCGGCATTTGCCCTTTATGAGCGCTGAGTAAAACTTGGAAAAAACCTCAGTCAGGGAGGATGATCCTGACGTGAATCGAACGTGAATCGTGGTAGTAAAAAAAAAATGCCAATGTTGAGGCATCATAGGTGATGGACTCTGGTGATACAACTTCATTAAATATCTCAGTTATAAAATTAATTTTGATATATGCATCAAATCATTCTTAAATGCAAGCTAATAATGGCAAGATACCTCTCTTTGGAATTCCAAAAGAGAGAAATGCCCCCAAATCTCAATTTGTTTCAAAAATATTCAATTGTCCAAGATATTTCCTCATAATTATTTACAAATTTAGAATAAATATTATTTAAATGTTTATTTATTTGAAGAATTTCTATTATTTAAATAATCTAAATTGAGTAGCTGACTTCTTTATTGATCCAATATCTCTAACAGTATGGCTACTGGAAACTTGGACCTCATGCCTAAAACCATCATCTCTAATTTTACTTCTCCTTTCCAGCTTGTTTATTAATTTTCCTCAACCACTTCTTCTTAACTTTACAAGAGGAACTTCTAATTTTTTAAAACTGTTCTCTAATTTTAAATTTAATATCCATTTTTCCAAACTGCTCTATCCACCCCCAACAAAATATAATTATAATGTATATTTATATAAGCCCAAGCATTGTAATTATAAATATAAATATTATGTATATATAGAGGATGCAAAAAAATGTATACACACTTCAAGCAAAGAAAAAACTGTGTTAACATAAAAAAATTGAATTGACACAAAGAGAAAATGATGAGCACTAATCTTCTTAGACTTTTACAGTTATAACAGTTGCTCAAAATGTCCATCATCAGCATCGATATACTTCTGAGTACGTTGAGCTACTGATTGGGCAACGTTTGGGAAAGTGTCCTCAGTGATTGCAGCACATGCCATTTCCATTTCTTCCCAAAGTGCTGCCAGTGTAGCTGGTTTACTACAGTATACAGTACCATGAGTCTCAAATTTGTCTTAATACATGCAATTGCTACTCGCATTGGCAGTTCTGTACTGAGCACATTTCTCCATCACCTTTGAACTTTCAACAATATTCTCGGTTTTCCAATACCACTTCAAAATTGCTTTCTGCTATTCAAACAATAGTCTTGGCTCCATTTTGTTGTAGCAATGCTAGCAAACGTAATGTGAGTCACATCTGTTTACAGAAGAACATGTGATAATGTTGGCTTTCTTTGTTCATTGTTGATTAAGGATAATCTTGGCTTCATTTGTTAATTGTTGATTTACCTATCACATAGCAACAATATCATAATGCATGTGAGTCACATCTGTTTACAGATCATCATAATACACATTACTGTTGTTTTTCAGTTCAACTTTGAAATATATTAAACAGATATCTACAGTGAAAGTGTGCATACATTTTTGGCACCCTCGATATATGTATATATATATAGTGTGACTCTTTCTCTGTGTTTTATCTGTATCTACTTTTATTATTAGTGTTAATTTGTTACATTGTTAATAGTGTTTCTTTATTTTTATGTTTCATTAATATAATTATATAATGTATATTTATGTAAGCCTAAACATATTTTGGCATGGTAATTAGTAATGTAAATATTTATGTAAGCCCAAACATATTTTGGCATGGTAATTAGTAATGTAAATATTTTGTGTGTTGTGGGCGTGCGCACCATAGGCTTTAACTTCAATGTATGAATTATCTGTCATTTATAAGAAGGGATTTTTTTGTAATAGTGTTTAACGCCCATTTTTACTACTGAGGCACTACAGGCTGTGGATACTGTGATATATGAGATGAAATGATAAACAGGGAAAGGATGTTTTTAAAGGAAGGAAACGTTTCAGATCTACGTTTGTAGGGTACCTCTCCAGCATTTGCTGGAGAGGTATGAGGAGTGAGGAAAGCCTTGAAAAAACCTCAGTCAAGAACGGTCCTGGAGGGAATCGAATCCCAGACCTTCTGCTCACGAGTCTGCGCCTAACGACCTTGGCCACCCTTGACAGTATATGAGAAGGGAGAGTCTCTGGTTTTTTTCCATTGCAGTAGCTTGGGAAGGCAAGAGGTCCTTTACAATGAAAAAGGATTGCCTGTGAAACCCCCCCCTTTTTAAAGGACTGCCTTTGCAAGGTTAATAAAGTGACGGCCTTTTAAATCCATTTTGAGATTTGATCCCAACAGAAATTGTAGTGATAGCTTTTAAACTATCCAATGCGTATAAAATGCTTTAAACTTTCAAAAAATTGTGAAGGCACATGTAGCAGGTGAACTTAAACCAGCCAATGGAAAATGCATGTTTGAACTTTTAACACTAGGGCATTAAACACTATTAAAGACCTTTGTGACCCCATGGCAATTGGTAGGTCAATGATTATTTGATTTCAATTTAATATATAACAAAGCATTTGCTCATCTGGAGCAAGCAGTTATAAGTTTGACGTTGCTGAGGCAAGTAGTATTCAGTTTGAAGCTTTATACGTGCCGAGACACAGCAGTTGTAAATTTGATGTTACTGAGGCACGCAGTTATAAGATCTACTCACAGCAATCCCTCAATTCTCAGTACACATTGCTACGTTTGAAATTTTACAGCAGTGAAACACAAGAGGCCGATTACTAAAATGTGGACGTAGACATGGTTCAAAGCCATGGGTTTTAATCCATTGCCAGGGACCGAAACCCTGATCGGTTGCTAAAACAAGTTCCTGCCATGGTCAAAAATTCAAGCCATAGCTCATGTTACAAATGCCAATGCAGTAAAACTCAATTCTTCAATCAAAGTTGGCCATGAACAGGAAGTTGGAAAAGCATGAAGAACAAACACATGGTAGAATTGACAAGCAGTTTTCCAGAGTCTGTGCCATTACAACCTTCTGGTAAGTAAACATATTTATTATTTTTGGGACAATTCTGGGAAGCAATTTCGAACCAGTATTGTGGTGGCAATTTGAGTGTCACATTTGCTAAGCTCAGCTGCAAATATAAGTGGAAGCAAAAACAAGTTCTGTAGCTTAAAAAGTGTGGTAAAAATAATGAGCCTTTCTTGCCTGATGTTATATTTGTAATAGCGAAACTAATCACGAGACAAAATTAGAATTCATGTTAATTCAGTATGTTTGTTAAAAATCGATCAATAACATTAATTTTGGAAAAACTAGGTTACATTAGGGTAAGAATTGCTTAGGAAAAGTAAAGAAATATGTTAAATGCTACTACTGCTTTGATAATAATATATTTCGGCAATTTTACTTACTTTAGGTTTATTTTTTCCACTATGCAGGTAACAGTTGCAGTATTTTTAAAAGCAACTCAAGTATACAGAATGTTTAAATTTGTTGAAAGTTGTGATACCAGCTGCCTTATGAATATATTTGTTTATTTGTCTAAGTTTTGACAAAAATAATTATGTATACTGCTAAAGGGTTATAATGGTATTTACAGGTAAAAATTCAAAGTTTACAGAAAAAGAAAGGCTGCTGTTGGCGGAAATATGCCGTCAGCATCCAATTTTAGCTGACAGCAGCTACACAGTAGATGTAATTAATATAAAAATGGTTGCATGGGCTATAATACTATAGCAATTTAATGCCTCAACACCAGGGATGGCAGTGAGAGAGATTGGACAACTGAAAGGTTAGATTGGATAAAATATATTTTATTGAGACACCAATATTTAATAATGTACATGTGTTTACATGGAGACTTTATGGAACCTTATTTTAAATGAAGTGTCATAGAAGCAGTTTAAGGTAGAACCAGTCTTATATAACCAACAAAAATCATTAAATTTTGAAATAAAGTAAATTAAGTATACAGAATGTTTAACAATTTCCTGAAAGCTGTATGATATTAACTGCTTTTTATTATTTACAATGCAATACACAGGCTTGTGGAAAATATTAAAAATGAAAACAAAAACAGATATAGATAAGAAGAGGAATCAAGCAAAAGAAACTGGAGCAGGTCTAGCAGCATCCCCACTTGGGAAAACAGAAGAAATTGTAGCAACAATGTATGGGGGTAAATTTTGAACCCCTTCCAGATACAGTGGACGATGATGCCACTGCATTTCAGTTAAGTCACAGTCATAATTGGTATAAATTCCAGTAAGCAATGTGTGAATGGGAGAGCCATAAATGCTAAAACTTAGATTAACATTGGCATAGGTAGCAGAAATCAAGCAACTAGGATCGTTGCAAATTGATAAATTTTTAAATAATCTGCATTCCAAAGAGGCTGTGAAGTACTGCTTTACTTGCACAATATTTCCCACAAGTAGGTGAATGGGTATAATCAGAATAAATGAAATAATGCAATCGTGATAAGTTTCACTTTACATAAGTACTTGAACTCATTTAGTAAAAGTGCACTTAATTATAACAATATGCAAAACCTCAAAGGGTAAGTGACTGGCACATCAAATATTGTGATGCTATTAAGTTTTTGAGCAAATGAAAAGTAATTTTTATTTGTTGCTATACTTCCTTTACCCTTAAAATGTATATTGAAAATGAATGAAATAAAAATATTTTTTATTTTAGGAAGGTCCTGGCAATGAAATTGGGAATATAGCTCCTAAGAGGCAAGATTTGCCATTGGATGGAATCTTGCAAGAGAGCCCCAGCAGGCATAAAATATATATAAATTTGTTCAATTTAGAACTAAAACATATCATCATCATCATCATCATCATCATCATCATCATCATCATCATCATCATCATCATCATCATCATCATCATCATCATCATCATCATCACATAAAAGACATTAAAATGACATATATATGCTCTAGCTTTTTGATAAAGTGTTCATAGTTTATATGTAATGCTGAAAAGCTACCTGTTTGATACAAAACCTGCAAGTCGAGTTACCTTTGTGACATTTACTATTTTGTATACATTTTAGTAATATATAGGAGTAAACTGCAAATCTACCCTATATAAAATGTCAAGTTTTGCCACTGCAGTATGCAATTTTTTGTATTCTTTTTTCAGGAGGAAAAGAAGAAATATCAAAGGGGGGTTACAAGAGACTCCTGGAAATGTCAAAAGAAGAGCATAGGGAAAAAATGAAAGCACTAAAACTTTAGACAGATCTTGTGAAAGAAATGTTAAAATTGGAAAAGAGGCAGGAACAGATGAAGTTGTTATTGGAAAAGGAGCTGAATAAATGATGTTTAAAATTTGTTTTAACTTTATGAACATAATGCTTGCTAATTATAGAATTTTTAAATACACCTGAACTACCATATACCTAAGAAATTTGATATTATAAATAATTAAAGTCAACGGGAACTAGGTAAAATGCATAATGATGATGCGATTCCTCCAGTTTAGCACAGCTACATTGTCCCTCTCACCTGGTGCAGGGTCATTAACTTCAGGATCATGTATTAGTTCATCATGAAATACAGATTCTCCTCTTTGGTTAGCATAATTTTGTAAAACACCTGTAGTGATGATAACCAGTTGCATTTGTTTGGGATTTTTGTTCTTAGGGCATATTGTAGGCTTGGAAATCTTTCCCAGATGCCAAACAACTTTCCACAGAATTTCTTGCAGTGTGATGAGCAGCATTATACAACCTTTCAGCAGCATTGTGTTCCTGCAGGACAGGGGTTAACAAGTACATGCATACCCACTGCCTCCAATTAGATGTCCATCATATCTCCCTCTTTCCAGTATGGTCCTAATGGTAGAATTCCTAAAAACATGGTTATCATGTGTTGAGCCTGGCCATCATGCTACAATATTTATGTTCAGGTCTGCATCACAAATAACCTGAAATTAAGATATTTCTTGTTTAAAGTAAGAACTTTAAACTTTATTATAGTTAAGGTTTATTATTTATTATAGCTTAAGGTTTTGTTTCACACCAAGCCAGTAATTTTACTGATAGCAGTAATGACATCTAAAGAAAAGGCCTACATAACAAGCATATGCTTCTATCTTCTTTACAAAGATATAGAATAATAAAAACTGGCTATGTGTTAAAACTATGTAAAATTCTTTGCTAATGCATTGGTTTAATTTCCTTAATGGTATTATTGTTTACCTCACTTCTATACAGTTTAGTGTACTGCTGCATAACTAATGAAAAATGCAATAGTAACAAAACTGCTATTTATAGGAAATAGAAAACATCAGACAAAACTTCGTAAACTCACCCCATCCCAGTCGGTCCTGGTGGTGTAGTGGTTACCATGCTTACCTCCTACACACAAGATCGCGGGTTCGAACCCGGCCAGCACCGATGGATTTTTTCGGGCGTAAAAATCCTAAGTATGGCTTCCTTCGGAAGGGAAGTAAAGCCGTGGGTCCCGTGTCGTACATTTACGGCACGAAAAAGAACCTCAAGCCTGAAAGAGAGGCCTCTGAGCAAAAGTTGTCGGCCGTTTCACGCCCAGAGCTGAATGGGACGCTGATGACCTGAGATATTAATGAGCGTCCATAAATAATTCAATCAAAAAAAAATCACCCCATCCCTGATTTCTAAGTGTATACAGTTATTACTTTCATCTAAATAGTAACACATCTGCCATGAGATACCCAACAATTCTCCAGATACTACTACTATTTTTGTATGTGAACGATTGAGTAGAAACAATGCTTTGTTTTTCATCAAAATGAGAAAATTAAGAATAAATAATAATTTACTCTCATTTCTACATCCAATCCATTTTAGCATTAAACGTAGTACTGCAAAAGATTGCAGAGAAGTGTAATTTTCTTGCAAACTCTTACATCCCATTCTTCACATGACATTAATGAGCTACGGGTAACTGCAGTCTCAGTTCCAGGATAAAAAGCCATCAAGGCTTGTCCCATACTATACTATACTGACGATTAAAAATATTAAAAATATTAATGTGTCTTGAATCTCTCTTGCAGTACTGCAAAACATCATTTCACAAATATCAAGTCAAATGACATGTAAACGTTTATCAACTACCTTCATAAAAGTTCTGTAAATGGTAATCACTACCCTGACAGCTTATGGAATAATACTGTTTCCTGTTGAAAAATTGCTGTACGTCATGATGGCCGGGTGATACAATTTGTATGAGTGCAATCTATTGCACCAATAACATCTGGAAAGTTATCTCTGCCAAAAAAAAAAAAAAAAAAAAAAAAAAAAAGACAAGCTATGTACACACATTGCATTTTCAATTATCATAATTCATAATTGATGTACATGATTTGCAATAAGATTTGGCGAAATCGTACTCTAAAAATGTAGGCATTTGCAATTTGCCAAAACCCCTAAGTATGCAAGAATAGGGTTACAAGTAAAAAATAATTATTGCTATAATGGTATTTTGCATTGTAAATTGCCAAGATTTAAGATTTGTAAAACATTTTATTATAATAATTATTTTGATATACGTGAAAAAAGATCCTTAACGGCAGGAATTTGCTCTCTTCTCGGAAAGTACACATATCTCGGTTTCAAAGCTGCTATTGCCCTTGAAACTTGCTTGACAACATGGCAAGCTGTGCTTTCGTGTACTCAAAAAAATTTGCTGTTATAATCTGGAAACTTCTACTGGCATAAAACCTAGAAAATGAAGTAACACTTACGTTACTTATACAGCCGTTTAATATAAAAAGTTTAATTGCATAGCTAAATATCATTTGCAAACTATATTGGAAAAATATGAAAATATGCAAGTTAAAAAGCTGTATACTGAAAGTTTGTCTTACTTACCTTAGAGCAACAAGAAATTGCATTAAAACTGATAAACCTGTCCCTCTTGTAGCCTTTTGTAGGTTATGCCGTAACTCTTTTGTTAGGTCTAACGCAGATCTTTTGCTAAAGCGAAATCTTCTTATAAATTGATTTTTTTTTTTTTTGGTTGATATATTTATGAACGCTCTTTAACATTTCAGGTCATCAGCGTCGTCCCATTCAACTCAGGGCGTGAAACGACCGACAAATTTTGCTCAGATGCCTCTCTTTCAGGCTTGAGGTTCTTTTTCGTGCCGTAAATGTACGACACGGGACCCACGGCTTTACTTTCCTTCCGAAGGAAGCCCATACTTAGGATTTTTACGCCCGAAAAAATCCATCGGTCCTGGCCGGGTTCGAACCCGCGTTCTTGGGTGTAGGAGTCTAAATTGATCTTCTTCGAACATTTCTATAGGCTTCTATAGGATTAGTCCCATCTCTGAGTACCCAAATTCTTGGATTTGCAGTTCTAGGAACATTTATTTGTCTTTTGGTAACGGTTACTTTGTTCTAGCGCCTCCATTTTGCCGTTGCTTTAAACCTACGCAGATATGGCTCCGGTTAGAACTTGGCTTTAAGCCGTGGCTCGCAATAGGATGGAAACCTTGTTTTAGCAACCCAAACTTGGTTTAAAGCCATGGCCGTGGTCTAAACCTCGTTTTAGCAATCGGCCCGTAGTCGAAGTTCCAGACGCGGTGAGATGCATCACATTTAGCTTAGCTCATTTAGCGCCAAGTACGCAGTTAAAAATCCTATATGCGGCAAGATACACGCATTTCTTAGTACACTCGACGTTACAAGCTGGATCAAGGAGGACTGTCTTGCTACTACTCTTGCTGCTGGGTGCCCGAGTGCCGGCGGAAAGAGTCGAAGGCAGTAGGCATTTAGCTAGATATTTCGCTTCGTAATCAACGGCGCAGTAACGTAGATGTTTAAAGTGCTGTTCTCTACTTGTTAAGTTTCTTCAAAGTACTATCGTGTCATGCTTTTTTTTTTCTCCCCTGAAGGAGTTAAAGAGTTTTTCACAATTACAAATGAGGTTAGCCTTAGGTTAGTGTATGTATATATGAATTAGTTGCGAATTGGAATAAGATTACAATTTCAATTAATTTCCACCCTTTTAAGTACATTTACTATAACCTATTTAAAATACATACAAAAGTTTTACATAGCTGTTCCATATTTAAATTCCTCTATACTGTAAAATGCATTTTGTATTAAATATTTTTTTATGGTTTTCATTGATTCTGTTATTAGGTTTGTGTTCTTTATTTCGTTTGGCAGTTTATTGAATAATTCCTGTCCTACAATTTCTACTGAGCGGTTAGTCAACGTACCCCTTAGTGTTGTTCTGAAGTAATCCTCATTATTTCTCAAACCATACGAATGTATATTACAGTTTTTTTTTGTGTCTTTTATATACAGTAATTTTTATACTTTTATACATAAATATGCATGGAGCAGTTAAAATTTTTAAATTCTTAAACAAGCTTCTACGTGTTTGTTTATTATTTATGTTGCCTATTATTCTGCAATTTTAACACTTTCTTCATTTCTCTTTGTGTAATATTCCCCATAGTGTAATGCCATAGCTAATGTGCGAGTATATAAGCTCATAATAAACCCGCGTTTTAGTTTTACTATCCATTGTCTTATGTCTCATTACATATGCCTTTATTTATTTATTATTTTATTTGTTTTTATTATTATTTTTATTGGTAATATGTGCCACATGGGCTTTCCAGTTTAAGTTTTTATCAATGATCATTCCTAGAAAGTTTGTACTATTTATTTCACCTATATTTTCCCTTTCTATTACTAATTTTATGTTGTTTGAATTGCGATTTGTTAATTGAAAATTTATGCATGCTGACTTTTTTGCATTTATTACCATATCTAGGTTGGAATAGTATTCCCTTATGATTTTTAAAATTGAGTTTGCCCTATTTCTACATCTTTAGCTGTCTGGCCCCTAATTATGACAGTCATGTCATCAGCGTACCCAATTGCTATGCCTCCCTTTGATTCTATTAGTTGAAATATTTCATTTATGTGTATTAAGAACAGGAAGGGTCCTAATTTTGAGCCTTGCAGAACTCCTTGGTGTACAGTTTTGAAGTCTGTTTTTATTTTTTCTATCCCACCATTTGCATTCAGGCAATTTATTTCTAAGCATTGTGTTCTGTTTTCTAAATATGTCAGTATCCAAGAGCACATTTCCCACAGTTACAATATTTCACCCGCCTAATAATGCCCTCGATACAGTATATTAGGTTAGTGTGTGTATAAGTGAATTACTTGCGCATTGGAATAAGAGCACATTTCCCACCGTTACAATATTTCACCTGCCTGTATAATGCAGGCTAGCAGCAGCAGCAAGAGAACATACTTCTCCAGCACCTTTGATCCACCTTGTAACGCCAAGTTTCTCAGTACTCGTAGTAAGTTGGACTTTCAGTTTCACGCGCCGCGGCCCTCATTTGTAAGTTTAACACGCGGCAACTAAGTTTATATTTGACGCGGCTAAGTCTGTCGTACGCAAAATAAAATTACCAATTACCAATATATATACATATATATATATACATATACATACATACATATATATATATATATACACATATATATATATATATATATATATATATATATATATATATATATATATATGTCGCATCGCGCGCTTATTTACACTATTGAAATCCTCTCCCATTCTTGTTGAGTACGAGTAAACAAAATAGCAGAATTCACACAGAGAAATTGTCATTGAAGCATGGGCAACAACAATGAAGCGACCAATAATCAATCTAAACCGCTTCAAAATTGACATCACAACGTGGGGCCACCCGATGCCGCATCTTTGAAGCGATACTTGAAACTAATTAATATTACTTTCAAAATCAAGAAAAAGTGTGATTAATAGTTTTAAGGGATTGAAGTGGTTAGATGTGAATGTAGCACAAATGAAAATGTTTTTTGCAATAATTATTCTAATGGAGCAAGTAAAAAAAGTTAAATTTAAAAAGCACTGGTCTACAAATCTATCTCTGAAAATGAGTGCTGTTATTTCCAATGCTTTTGTTGGGTCAGAGGCAATTTGTTTTACCCCTGGATACCTGGAAAAGAGTTGCAAATGAGGTGATATATCTATTTTGTCCATATGGTTGCCCATGCATTAAAATCCTGTTACTGTAACTATGTGATGAATGCATAGTTCTATTCATTATTACTACCACTAACAAAAGAAAATGATTATTGTTTAAGGGGTGCAAAAAATCTAAGGTAATTAGCACCCAAACACACTAAATATGCGCCAATATTAAAGAAAAAAATAAATATGTAATATACACAAAATCAGTGTATAAAATAAGCAACATTTGCACTTTGGGCAATAGAATAAAACCCCAAAACAATTAACAAGGGTAATACGGGCAACAACAAACAAGACTGGAACTAAAACACAGGCAAGAGCTGAAAATGCAAGTCTTATAATGGTCTAAAATTGTAACAATAAAAACCCCAAAATGAATAACAAGGGTAAAATGGTCAACAACAATCAAAAAACTGGCAATAAAACGCATCAGCATGAGCTGAATATACAAGTCTCATAATGGTCTAAAATTGTAATGAAAACCCCCACTAACAAAAGAAGATAAATAATCTGGAATGTTAAGAAAAATGTCAGAAAAACATTCTACAAGAATTTTGTCTTCAGTGACAAATTTTTTTGATCTGTAATCATGTTCTGCTTTTGCTTCAGTTATCACCAGACTTTTGACTAAAATGCTTTGGTATGAAGAAAAACAAAAGATTCTTTTTCTTTATTACTTTTTACCTAAAATGATTAAGCACTAGATCATAACACTTCAATAAACATTCCAGAGTATGCCTACAGTGCAATATATCTACGAAACCTAGAAGAAATGCACAGTGAGTAAATACCAAGCACATGTTAAAAAACACATTTGCATCATCCTTGTTCTATGCTTCAAATGTAAAGATTCAAATTTGCATCATCTGTCCTCAATGTGTTAATTAAAATATGGCACAATGGATGTTAAAGTAATCACATACTTTTGCCATGGAAGACATTGGATATGTTACCTTAGTACAGTCAAACATTTTTAACTTCTTTTCAGAAAGTTTGCATTCACACATTAGCCCTTCTAAATTGTTCCAGTTTCTGCTCTTATATTCTTGTTTCCTTCTTCTAATATCTGTGAGCTATTCATGTGCACTTTATTTTTCAGTTTCCTGATAGTTAAAAATTGCATATAACAAGATTTACAGGATTGCACATAATCCTTTACTAATGACCTTATTTTCAAAAATTTCCTTGTAATCAGCTGTACACACTAGAACACAATCCTGTTACATTCCTTGTTTAATAACTATCTGAAGAGTGGTATGAGTATGTTATCTTGTATCTTTGAGCATTATTTATATTTTCATAAAATATTGGCCCCCAACTAGTATGCATTTATAGCATACAATATCATAATTTTCTCATTGTGTATTAATGTTTTGTGATCAAGATCAAATTTTTCTGTATACCCATTACCTGTGTCAATATAAGTGAAGTGAATTGAAGTAAAGTAAAGTAAAGTAAAGTAAAGTAAACAGAACATCAGTGAAGAAAACTAAACATAACTGTACACTACGATATGTTCTTGGTTGAGTAACCGAGTTATGTCGATGTATTACTGTAAGAACGTGGAATTGCATGCCAATTACAGCATTCTTCGGTTCCCTGAAGATGATGACAGAGCTTAGTGTCATTGAAAGCTTGGAGACATCCATCAACATAACTTGGCTGCTTATCTGAGAAAACACACCATACAAAACATATGCCGAGAAAGCCTCAAGTCCTATATGAATCAATTATGTCACCACTATCATTATCAAAATCCAATTATAGAATTTAAGTACCTTACATTATTGTACACTCACAATTCCTGAAGAACTGTTATCTTATATTGTTTTCATTTAAAGGTTTTATATCTTTCCAAGAGAAGGTTTGAAAAATTCCTGTTTTCGGCCAACCATCACTGAAAATTCCTTGGACTTCACTTTATTCTTTCTCCAATGTTGTTTCTTCTCAGTAACCACATGGAAATTTATTTGCAGTTCCTATCGAGAATAAATGCTATTATCCTAAATTTATTAATGTGATGACATACTGTTTTTCTGTATGGAGCAGAAATATTTGGGGAATTTCCTTAAAAAGCTACCTCCTACTCTTCAATGTAAGTCTGTTTTCACATAACAATTGTTTGTTCTAAAGTGTACTTATGTATGTCATAATTAATAATACTTATAAATTTACTATTTATCCAATAAAGTGAATATTAATCGCACTTAACCAAAGTATATCCAAGTTTATATCAAAGCAACTACTCAGAAATCGAGGTCATGGTGACTGTAAATAATGTAGGCATGAAGGCAGACATAGTGTCATGATGGGACAAAAATCTTTGAAGACACTATACTTATCTGCTCTAAAAGCCTTTAATTAAAATTTGTTACTGGATGTACATGTAAAAAATTAAAAGAATGAGCAATATTTAATGTGTTTACTATGGAAAAAGTGCATGACATAAATACATTTATTTGAAATAAACAATTGTAGGTCATTAACCACTTCTGCAGCAATCAATATGAATAATACTAAATTTCCAATCAATATGAATAATACTAAATTTCTGCGGAACTAACAAAATAGAGAGTGAGGCATTTATAGTGTTGCAACCATTTTCCTCAGAAATGAAGGGTTGATTGATTAATTTATTTATGGATGCTCTTTAACAGCTCAGGTCATCAGCGTCCCATTCAACTCAGGGCGTGAAACGGCTGACAAATTTAGAGGCCTCTCTTTCAGGCTTGAAGTTCTTTTTCGTGCCATAAATGTACGAAATGGGACCCACGGCTTTACTTCCCTTCCAAAGGAAGTCATACTTAGGATTTTTACGCCCGAAAAAATCCATTGGTCCTGGCCGGGTTCGAACCCGCGATCTTGGGTTTTTGAGGCAAGTATGGTAATCACTACACCACCAGGACCGACAGAAATGAAGGGGAAAATCTAAAAATACTCCAGACAAAATTTGAAGTGCACATAAGATATCGCCTTAACTCATCCTTGAAATGCTATTCTCAACATCATTTAAAGGTAAATTTAATTTTTTCAATTGGAATGACATATTTTCTCTTCTAGGAATGGAAAGAGCATTCAATTTTCATTATAAAGTTCTAATGCCTCTATCAGCTAGGAGTGATAGATGATGTGATATTGGACAAATTTGCCAACGGCTCTACTACAAATTCATAATGGTAACTTTTCCAACATACGTAAATTAATGCCAGTAAAGTGAAAGTGAATGAAAAATATTTGCTGTCTTATTTATCCAATATCACATCACATCTAGCTGATGTACTAGAACTTTTATACTGAAAATTGAATGCTCTTTCCAATCCTGAAAAAGAAAATATTCCATTTCATTTGAAAAAATCAATTTGATCTTGAAATGACATTAGGAATGGCATTTCAAGGATGAGTTAAGGTCCCTATCTTATATTTCCCTAAGAGCACTTCAAATTTTGTCTGAAGCATTATTTGATTTTCCCCTTTATTTCAGAGGCAGCAACACTATAAATGCCCCACTCTGTATATAGAAGTAAAAATAGATAAAACACTTAATAATCATACAATTTTTATTGTGAATGTTGTGTGACTAAGTGTTTTATCTATTTTTGCTTCATTAGCTCTTGTTATTTTAGTTACATTGTTCCAAAGGTTACTTCAGTTTTTCATTTTATTGTATATGTATTATATAAAAAATAAAACCGAAAAAATGTTATCGTTATTTTTGAGAAAGGTTCTTAATCAGCAGAGTACAACTATAACATGAAATGTGTTTATTATTTCCATTCATTCATACATACATATAAGTAAAATGTAATTTGTGAATGCAATTACTATTTATTTACATTTCATACAAAGCCTTAGCAGCCTTGAATAATTAAGAAATAATAAAGAAGCTCTTATTTTCAATTCTAAAATACTATTAAATGCTAATCTATGCTATGGGCTAGGCTTGAAATGGAACAATTTATGAAGTGGAATGCTCATGCCAGAGATGATATTTGGGTAACAAGAACTTTGGTAGGGCAATAATTTTTACTACACTAAAAGGTTTACCTAAGCTACACACATAAAAAATATTTAATAATAATTCCAAATCACAAATTGTTATATATTTTCTACATTGTACATACCTTGCATATGTTAAAACTCAAATCAATAATTGTTAGTTTACAACTAAGTTCAATATTAGTGAAGGGACTTTTTTTTCTATAACATAATATTTTGATTTAGCTCAATGCACAGCTAAATTCAAAGATAATTTTTTTTTAAACTTTTCCAAAGGTATAAAATAACAATCACAATAAACTTAAATTTTAATATACTGAATATAAGAATTCCAAAACTTTATGAATGGGAACACCATTCCACTTTGTCCCACTCCATTTTGAGCCACAAGCAATAATCTATGGAAAGCACTATGGAATGTCAAAAAAGGAAAATATTATTAGAACATCTTTCACCCGCATACTTGCTTCTTTTACATTTACTCCATTCAATTTGCAGCTGTCAAAGAGTATTTTAATGGCTCTAGTGCTCAGAGTTAACATTATTAATACAGGTATTAGGCACTACTGTTCTTTATTAGATTAATTTTTCTATAATGCATAGCAGCTCTTTGAATGACAATACATAGTTCACAGCTATGGAATATGACTCACAATCATTGCAGATTTTTTGTACCAATGTATGTTGCATCAAAGTACTAAAGAGACAATGATTTGATAAATAGTAAACATAAAAATAAATTATACCTGAAAATTTTCTTAACATTATAAAAAATTGCATTATACTGTCAATTTTAAGCAAGACTTTTAAAATTATTATACAATCATTATTTTGGCACGCTTCTGGTCCATAAATCTATTCACCATATTGGTGTTGGTCAAAAGGAAACTTTAAATTATATTTTGCAGTAAAAAAAAATTAGTAATTTACTTACAATCATTCAGACATCCTTCCTGATTACATATAGTAAATATGGTTCCATGAAAGCATAAATATGTTAGTTACTTCAATTTTAGGGAAAAAAATTAACAGAATACTCTGAACTACATGAATTTACAAGCTCATATTAATCATAAATTGCTGTTTTTAAGAAATTAAAGCTTTTGAAGGTGTGGCAGCACCATGGCTGAGTGAATAGATTCTTGTCTCCCACCACAGTAGCTCAGGTTCAATCCCAGTGACTGTATGTGAGAATTGCGATAGATAAAGATGCATCTGGGCAGTTTACTCCATGTTACTCATTTCGCCATTGCTCCATTTTCACATAGCATAATATGTCTGTTGATTTCTCAGTATGCACATTAAAATGAATTATGCTACCATCATCTAATGGCAAATGGAAGAACTCAACAAGCCAGCCACTGTCAATTACCAGCATTAGATTTGGAGGCTGGTGCTGAATAATCAAAAGTCACATGAATCAAATACTAGTGCTCCTCCAATTGAGATGCACAGTGCATTCATTCACTTACTCACTCACTCACTCACTCACTCAGAGCCATTATGGCACAACTACAAAACAAAGAATGTTTTACAGATTTTAAATACATTATCAATGTAATGTTTGCAATTACCAGATTAAAACACTTTTGTGCTTTTCTCATTACTTATCTGGTAAATAAACAGTAAAACTGGTGTGAAACTACATCACTTCTGCAATAAATATCAGCCCAATAATTATTTCTTATAAGGGAGAAAATTAAATTATGCATAATGTTTTTCTGCATAGAAAATGAACTTCAAAACTGAATGTGCTTGAATGTTGACAAAAACTTCATTTACAAGCTTTTACATTTTCTGGAAACTTTATTCCTAACTGCAGCTGTTTATCAACTTTAATTTTGAATATATCATTGCTCCTGAACACTATTTAAGAAAGAAAATGAACTGCTTGCTGCAGTACAAATTTCAGCATTATATGAATATATATATATATATATATATATATATATATATATATATATATGTATACATGCATAACAAAGCCTAATGTCACATTAAGAAGAACTTTATAATAGGTAATTTTTTAGTACAATTGCTTTTAAGAGAAAAAATACTGACATATATATTCAAGTAATAGCAAATAATAAAATGTTGAGTTAGTATAAAGCCATGAATTACAAACTTTATTAGCAAAAGATTCCATTTTTGGTTAAACTAGATGCAATTTTTATCCTACAGCTCTAAAAAAAATTAGAATTTTGTAGTTTTGAAAACATTCCTGATGCAAAATCTTAGTAGATTAAAACTGTTGTTGCTGTTGTTAATCTAATGTGCAGGATTTTGATCCATCAATTTTTCCCTGGCCAGCCAATGTAATTTGTGTATTTTCTCGTCAGGTGCAGCTTTCCTCAGTTCTGTGAATTCCAATAGATGTTCCACATTTAGAATCTTGTTAGTATTGCAGATCTTGCATGTGTTATCATTCATAAAACCAAATCTGTGTAGATGTTTCGCTAGACAATCATGTTCAGTGGCCAGTCTAAAATGAGCAACTGCTTCCTTCCTTGATAGATTTTTTTATTTTATGTACTGTTTCTTTTACATAAGAATAATTTTTATTAGATATTTCCACTTGAATATTATGTTGATATTTTTGTTCTATGGTCGTGTTCATACTTTTAATTATACATTTAATCCACTGGGCTTTATTGGTTTTGAACATAGCACTGCCCCCTTTTTGGCCAGAAAGTCTGCATTCTCGTTACCTATCACTCCCACATGTGCTGATATCCACAGTAGATTAAAACTAAAACTACTTAAAATCATTGAATCTGTCATCTTAACACTCTTTATGCTTCACTAACCTTCTAAAGGTTAGTGAACTTTTTTTTCAAAAGAAATATGACCATAGATTCATGAATTTCGATATCCCAGAGGCAGATAACATATTGTTTAAGTTCATTAACAGCCCACCAGAACACCACAGTGACTTACACCTCCAACATAGTTTGGTCCATCAGTCTTTCTATGGTGGACAATGTGAGCAAGGTCTCACGAAACATGTCCCAGTTTTAATTTTAAAACTTTTAAGAGTGGAATGTCAAGAGTGTTTTTAATGTGTAAACATGATTTTAAGTAATCAAATTTTTTTTTTAAAAATTGTAAATCTTTAAAAAAGTTTTCATATGGAACTAACACAGTGAAGCTCATGTGAATTGAATCTGTCGTCTTAACACTCTTCATGCTTCACTAACCTTTGAAATTCACATGAGCTTCACTGTGTTAGTTCCATATGAAAACTTTTTTAAAGATTTACAATTTTTAAAAAAAAAATTTGATTACTTAAAATCATGTTTACACATTAAAAACACTCTTGACATTCCACTCTTAAAAGTTTTAAAATTAATCCTTTTCATTCAACCAGAATGATATTTCAAAGGTTAGTGAAGCATGAAGAGTGTTAAGACGACAGATTCAATTCACATGAGCTTCACTGTGTTAGTTCCATATGAAAACTTTTATAAAGATTTACAATTTTTAAAAAAAATTTTGATTACTTTAAAACATGTTTACACATTAAAAACACTCTTGACATTCCACTCTTAAAAGTTTTAAAATTAAAACTGGGACATGTTTCGTGAGACCTTGCTCACATTGTCCACCATAGAAAGACTGATGGACCAAACTATGTTGGAGGTGTAAGTCACTGTGGTGTTCTGGTGGGCTGTTAATGAATTTAAACAATATGTTATCTGCCTCTGGGATATCGAAATTCATGAATCTGTTCATATTTCTTTTTGAAAATTTTTTCTTGTATATTGTGTTCCTGAGGGTGTTGAACTACTATTAACAATGTGATGTCCTTCTCCGTTTCGTGGTGTTCGTTCCAAAAATGTGCTGTCACCACTGATTTTTCTATTTGTTTGTGTTCAATATTTCTCCAGTGCTCTTTTAATCTGATACACAAATTTCTTTTTAATATAGGATTTGAGCTCCATTTGATCATGCTTCAGTCTTCAGCTAACAGAGTGGTTGATTTTTTTATCTGTACAATCAATGAATATTCTCAAAGATTTTTTTAAGATGCTAACTGCCTGTGAATAAACGGTGGAAAAGATGAGCCCAGAGTCTGCCTTTGCTAAAGTTTCTTAGTTTTTATATTTTCTAGGTGATGAGAAATTGTACAAAAAATATTCATCTGTGCTGCATGTAGTACTAGTTGGCCTCATACAGTATAAATTTTTTATTATTATAATCATAAATCAATTTTTTGAAAGTTTATGTGAGTAGATTTGAACTGGAAACAAATATCAAAACATGCTTACAAACTAACACTGGGCTCTAATTTTTTTCAACCAACAAATTCATGTTTCTCTATCATTACTCTTCTTGTTAACTCTAACACTGCTGAGATCAAGCTAACTCCACCAAAAATTTGTGCTACTGTGGTGCTAAGTTCCAGTATGCTTGAATGCAGCAAAGTGCAAGTTTTTTATTGCCGTATATTCAGAATGGCTTGCTATAAAGCTTTCAACTCAGGCTGACTTACAGTGCTATGTTTTCAGGAAACTGTGCACCAACTCAATTGTTTACCACATGGAAGTACTGCAGGCCAGTGTAATCTGAAATGATGGCTTTTGATTCAGGCAACATGCTTAGGGGAAGACAGGTTTATAAATATTTTCGCATCACTGGATGAGGAGTTTACCTTTTCATCTGTTGAATCAAAAAATGACAGTAAAAATTAATAAGTGTCACTGAAAACTCATTCACTGCAGCTCCATCTGGACGTAAATGTAAACATTTTATACGAATTCCTCTGTTTCACTGGAAAGACAATGATTATGTATAGCAAGTTCATGATCAGAGATTAGCAGTGGGAATTTCAGTAAGAACACTGTTTCAATATTAATGACATTTGTATAAGTATATAATTTTGGTTTGCTGTTACTTTTGACTTGAAATCAATGGCTGCAGGAAAATGCAATAATGAAATTACAAAAGCAAAATCCTGATTTATGACCAGAGGAATGAATAAAAGCACAAAAAGATGTACAATACAAAAGTCCAAAATTTAACATATAAACAGTATATTAACCTAAAATATACAAAAGTGAAAATAATAAAAAAATGTCCGCACAAGGGATATGTACATCAGGAATTTAATACACTAATGACAATTTTAAATAAAAAAGAAATCTGTAGTCTTTCACATACACAGATCAGAAAGTGGGTGCCATTTGGCCTTATGTGCATTTACTGCATATTTGGAAGTAAGTTCATTTAGGAGAAAGTATCCACTTACAAAGATAATTTAAAAAATCTTGTGCACATTTATACATCCACAGTAAAACAAAATAATTCTAAAATACCCGTTAGTAGTTTTTCTTCTTTTATTTGCAACATGAAAAGGGTAATTATTTTGTATCTGGTGAAGCAACAAATATTGCCTAATGTGTTTTCATTTAAAAATAATTACTACTTCAGTAGTCGGAAGCTTTCACGGCCAAAGTCAGACTTATAACTAGAAGTTTCTTCCAGGCTTGGAAGCCATGGTCTGTTGGAGCTAAGGAGTCTACTGAGTCGTGCCAGAACCTTTGCCCAGAAGACTCAGCGCCACTGAAGATGTCCTCTGCAGGTGGGGATGAAACGTTTGGACTCCTTAGCTCCAACAGACCACAGTTTCCAAGCCCGGAAGAAACTTCTAGTTATAATTACTACTTTTTCCCAATAAGCACTGGACTTACTTCTAGGTAAAACTATTAATACCTGCTTATACAGAGCCTTCATTTGAATGTATGGACAGTTTAATGAGGATTTGCTTGACCTGCGCTGTGCTGTTTCTAATTGGTTCTGTTCCCTCCTCCACTTTAACTCCTCTCCATGTGTCAACTCATCCGTTGATGCGAAGTTTTTGTGTATACACACACATATTTCAGTGTTGATAGTGTGTTAGTGCTGTTATAATGCAAAAAAAAGTTTGTATACATTAGCACAGAATCTTCATATATGATTCCTATGTGACAACAAATTCTTATAGAGAAGTGAGATGCGATTTATTAGCAGATTTCCTGCTGTTTGTGTGAGAAATGATTCATAATCTTGTGAATAGATGTAAGGAAATGGGATCTATTCTTGATAAGAAACTAAAAGTAAAATGTTGTGTTATGTTCTTACAGAGGGAAAGCTTGATGACATAAGAGAAAAGTTAGAACAAAGTCCAAAGAAATCTCTGAGAAAGCTTGCACAGGAATTGGGAATTTTGTAAATCTCTGCATGGAATGTAACTAAACTTTAAAAATTAAAACCCTATAAAATAACTGAAGTTAGGAATTGGAACAAAGCAACAATGTGAGTAGAATTAATTTCTGCAAATGAGTGTTTGATAATGTTAATGATCGCTCTAATGACCTGCATTTTTTTTTTACAGACAAATCATGGTTTTATTTAAATACCCATATAGCGACACAAAACAATAGATACCAGGAGTACAGAAAAACTCAATCTTGTACACAAAATGCCATTGTATCACTAAAAATTACTGTTTGGTTGCTATGAATGCTTACAGAATTATAGGGTCTATATTTTTTGAAGATACAGTGATAACATAATAATCCAAACCCTATTAGAAATATGTAGCACTGAATGTACATAGGTATATTTTCAACAAGATTCTGCTACAGCACATACAGCTGATCTCTCATTAAAATTAATTGAGGTAATTGTCTAGTTGGAGATTATGGCCAGCGAGGTCTCCAGATAAGCCATATGTGATATCTATTTATGAGGGACCTTAAAAAAATAAAGTGTATCAGAATAACTCACATAAGTTGGAAGAACTGAAAGACAATATAAGAAGAAAAATTGCTGCAATATCAAAAGAAATATTAATGAATGTTACTGCAAAATTTCTTACAAGGAGTGAGAGATATGTGGCAGCACGGAGACATCATTTCCAACATCTTCTATGATGAAGGTATGTAATTATTGTAGCTATAATTTGCATGAGAAATCTATCCACTTGAATTTAAGGGGCTATGAATATCCAACTCTGCTGGCAAACAGCATGCTTCCGAGTACCAAGCAAATCCCCAGTACGCCAGCCAAGATTAATGAACCAAACGAGGACTCTGTGTTAATTTAACTTTTTTTACATCTTATTATTCTTATAGTTCTCAATCATTAAGAGTGTGTAGTTCAACTGAATCATACAATAATATCAATTACATAAAAATCTTCTTTAAATTTTTAAATAGTTTTATCAGAACTAGTAACACCTTATTTCATATTTAATGTAAAACTTATTAAATACCACAAGTAATTATCAGAAATAATATTAAACTTTGATTAATGTTAATATAAAGTATGAGAGATGCTATCCTTTGATTTTAAAATGAAAAATAAAATGTCAGGGAACCATGCTGACGATGAAGGAAATTTGCCTTTGAAACATGTCCAAGTGAGTGGAAAAAAACTACTGAAAATTGAGTGATTTCCTCATAAATAATTTGTTATATGATACTATATTACACTGTGAAAATCCCAAACCTTTTAAATCTGTACAAATGCTGTCAAAAAATACAGTCTAGATAACACCAAGTATACAATGATATCGTGTGTGAACCAATGCAGAGAATTGAGTCCTAGAAATGCTGAGCTGTATGCTGTAGCACTGGGTAGTTTCAATTGGTATACAACTTACATTAGATATGTAACACTGCCTTTATAAATTTTAGGTTAGGATTCTAAAGGTCAAATGATGAAAAAAGTACAAAATTAGAGTTTTAAAACTCAAGTTTTTCTTTTAAAAATTTGAATGTCCCATTGCTAAACACATGAAATGTGCGTAGCATTTCTGGACTGCATAATGAACATTTAACAAGAAGTAAAACATGACTTAAAAGTGTACATTCATTTATCTAGAACTAGCTCACTTAAATGAGTATTTATGATACTTGCAAGACCTGTACCTGCAAGCCTATTTGGAAGGTAGCAATTAATGAATATTTATAAGTGCTTCAAAGAGAAAGGATAGAGATACAATATTAAGGGAACAGCTGAAATATATGTACATATAAAAAGCAATGCTGCCTCCATAGGAAATGTGTTGACCTTGCTTACCAATGCTTACAGTTGTGTGTGGCAACTGCAGTAATAAGAATCAATAAACTCCTTATATTTTGCATAACATTTATAGCATCGAAAAGGAAAGGCAAAAAGCAATAATAAAGCATTGTTTACTTTTCTAAAATGCACATTTAACATTCCAAGCTAAGTGCCTTAGACTTTTGGTACAGTATGACAGCAGTGTTCAAAGAGCTTCATACCTAGAAATAAAAGTAATAAACTGGAGCATTTAGCTAAAGTTTCTTTCACTCTTTTAAGCATGCACATGCTCATGCACACATACTTTTTCTTTTTTCCCCACCATGTTATTAGTTATTACTTCATAGGAGCTGCATGCTGTTATGAAAAATTATTTAGCTGTGCATTAGAATCTGAATGTTCATACTTAAGACAGCTCTATTTATATATTGCTGACTGGTTTTGAGTGCCTTTTATTATATTGCACCCTTGGTTTGCATCTCAAGAATAAAAAAAAAAAAAAAAAAAAAAAAAAAAAAAAGGACAACTAAATGTAACAAAATCTTGCAGTAAAAATGTTTAATTCAGCAATTCCCTTCCAAATGAGGAGCTTTATGCTATACCATTGCATTTTTACAAATGTATTAAGAAAATTTTATATAAAATATATCAAAGCTATGAAGCAAAGATATCCATCTTTCAATTCCTCCAATAATGTGCCAAATGCAAATAATATCACAGTTTTACTTAATGTCCTGAACCCATTATGAAACAATAAATTGTCTATTGTAAAAGCATAAATGTGAGAGCATGTGCACAAGATAATATGGTTGCTGCTGAGGATAGCAGAATGTTAACTATAACACAAGCAAACATATTGGAATTGTACAAAAAAATATAGGCAGTTTCTAAATGAAAAGGGGGGAGGGCAAATATATTTACATATGGATCTGCATTTCTCAACAAAAGCTCAATTGCAAGAGGGATTGTTAGTACTGCAACAATGAAGCAGATCAGTTAACATTAGTAGATTCGCACCAATAAACAGATTTAAAGTTAAAAATCTCCTGAATGGCAATATTAATGAAAGTAATTCACCAGAGAAAAAAGCAGATATTTACCAAATAAAATGTGGAGATGCATAAAAATTTACATTGGAAAAACAAAGAGAAACTGTGGCATAATTTTTTTTAATAGTGTTTAATGCTCATTTTTACTACTGAGGCACCATAGAAGGTGGCACACAGTTAAAAAAAAAACACTTCACGTGTATAAAATACAAATAAATGGAGAAATCAGCAGTGGCATCTCATTTCTGGACAGAGAATCATGACCTAGTGAAAAAAGAAAATTATTAAAGTCTGCATAGGGTCACAGAGGTACCAACATGGGAAAAAATCTACATTTATAAATACAGAGACAGATTAATGATCTTTGACACTTCAGGGGATGAAAACATAAACTTTAAGTTCATCACACCTCCGCCAGAGCAAAATATGTATCCTCAAAGGAATGCAGTGCATTATTCAGCAGTCAACTGCATTTAGCTGAGGAAGCAGACAATGGTCTGTGAAATGTGTTCTAAATGTAAAACAAGTAAATGGAGCCAATAAGAGTAGGCAGTTTGACTCAACCACACAATAATCTTAATATATTTAAGTATCAAATGAGGGGTATATTTCATCAGTAGTTGTATATTCAATCTGAGCAGTTATTTCACAATTAAATAATTATTTGAAAATTTAATGTTGGTAGAAATTAAATTTAAATTTTAATGTAGTGAAAGTAGTAGGTATGGGGGGGCTGGAGTGACTAGGTGAGGGTATAAGTATGAATATGTGTACTGGATGAATAAATTTATTCAGACTTTACATGGCTGATTATACTGACAGAAACTCATTACTCAATAGTGACATTTATTTCAAATGACTTGCAGTAAAGTCCAAATAAATTTGATATATGCACATGTATCAAATATATATGTATATACACATTAGTAAATTTTATGGGACAGACCATAGTACTGTCAGGCTCTAGCTGGGTTTGACTGCACGTTAACCATTATCACAAAGATGTTAAATTCCTTTTTTCCCAGCAATTGATTTTGTATTGTGTCTAGTTCTGCATGCATACAACACATATTATTATATATTTGCAACATGAAAAATGACACATAAAATTTGGTGAAAAAGATTAAAATCTCCACTTTGATAAAAAAGCTTGTAAGTTGATTGCATGATCTTATTTCTCCATTTGTCAATGTTCTGCAATTAAACATTGGTATGTAGAAAAATAAGTGTGTTTAATCCACTCACCAGCTTAAGCATTTAATTTATATATTCTATGCTGAAGTTCTACTAAGATTTATTTTAGCAATAACCATATATAGATCCATATACAAAATACTTATGCTTCACTTTATCTGCATTTCTGTAATGAAAATGAAGAGTTACTAAAGCATTACAGCCTGTAGAAGCTATGTTATTTTCCTGAGAAATAATATATGGTTATAATACAGGAAATAACATTAGCTCGAATTTCAAAGTATCAGAGCACTGATTTTTAGTTTATCATATTTCCTGAATAACAACATGAACTATTCTAAGAAATTCAAATTCTAAAATAGCTTCATTTCCATTTGTGTTTTTTTATCCTAAAAAGGTTCAGCAACAGAAAGAAAGAGCAATTTGCAGAGGAAATTCTGTTTCATTTGAATACTGCAGAATGAGTAACCAATGATACACCTGTATTACATAGATTCTGTCTTTAGCAAAACTGAACAAAGTCAACAAAATACAATAATTAGATGTGTTGTGAATCATGTTATCAGTCACTTTGCCCAGTTTTATTTGCATAAGAGTTGAATTTTTCTTGACAGTGTCACCTCAATTATTATGGAATATGTCAAATGATCATTATTTGGATGAGTGCATTCGTTATTATATTACACTTCTATTTATTTATTTATTTATTTATGAATAATTTTTAACATCTCAGTCATCAGCATGCATTCAATTCAGAGCATGAAATGGTTGATAAATTCTGCAGGCCTCTTCTTTCAGACTTGAGGTTCTTTTAAAAGCTTTAAATCTATGACACAGAACCCATGGCTTTACTTTCCTTCCAAAGGAAGTCATACTTAGGATTTTTATGCCCCAAAAAATCTGATGGCCCTGGCCAGGATTGAACCTGTAATCTTGGGTCTACAAGGCAAGAATAGTTACCATTAGAACACCAAGATCGACTCCCTTAACAATGAATGATGGTACACACAAGCCTGAAGTTTGTTTGAGCCTAAAGCTACAGGATGTTTGGATTTTGCATATGAGGGAAAACTCTGGGAAAAAGCTTATCAAGGTAACTTATTCTAATCAGGAACTAAACCCAGCTCAGCAGACATTAATTGAGGCACAGCAGAAATATTTCCTCCAGTGCTGAGAAACATCTACAAATAAATTTGAAATATTTTGTGATCATCAAAACAGATTTACAGGGTTAGTCAAAAAGATTTTCAGAGTTTTAAAAAATACATTCTTTATGAATATGAACTTATTCTTGATGCACCTTGCACAATAACATGAAGAAACTCTGGAAATTTGTATTTATACTGTACTCAAGGGTCAAAGATCATACATTTGTTGTTTTGTTAAACTGGTGGCCACAAAAGCCTTTTTGTATGCTGAAATTTGATTTGTAATCACAGTTTTATGTAATTTTCAAGAAGAATACAGGTGATCCATGAAAGATAAATCCATACAAGGTATGCACAATTTAAAGATTTTACTATCCCTGCATGAGGAAATTAACTGTGTGTCCATCTACATCTGCAGTTGATGGAACATGAAAGTGACAATGCTACCAAAGTAGCTCTAAAATGTGCACAAATTTGGAATAAATAAAAAATTGACACAGTTGCTGGGTCTTTTAGCACTTACATGATAGCTTCATTACTGTGTATGCAGTTACACTGTAAAACTCCTAAGATCTTTTTGATTGCCCCTTATGGAATTCTACACCTCTAACCAGGGGCAGGAGTGTAGCCCATTTTCAAAGTCATGTACAATTGGCAGCATCGCAGCATACTGAATGGTGGACAATTGGTAGAATGAACTGCAGGGTAGTGCCTCATTCTATCAGCTAGAAATTCCATTTATCTACACACATCAAATCCAAGCATCCTCAGTAGAAGGTAATTTATTCTATAATTACTTAACCACTGTGCCACCTAATATGTTTTTAATTTTTTTTTTTTTTATTTCCATGTGCAGAGCTGGAGCAAGTTTGAAACTGCATAAATACATCGAATAAATACTGATTAACATTTAAAATTCTGTACCCAGTAACTCCAATAATGTTTAAATATCATATATCTAATGCCAAATCACTTTACTGATCAACAATCTAATTTAGTTTTATGGAGAAAAAATGTAAAAGGAAAAAAAATATATAATTATTTTCTTATTAAGATAGACTATTAAGTTTTCTCTCTCAGTACCTAGATTACTGTATTTCTAACAAAAAATAAATAAAAATTAAAATATAATGCATAATAAATTATTAAAATATATGTTACAATTACCAATGTTAAAATATGTCAAGATATATTTTGCTGTTCATGTAAAAACTTGCAGGTCAATCACTAGGAAAGAATTTCATGCAAATACACAGAATACAAAAATAAAAACGGTGAAAATGTATCAAAAGGCATTACATTTTCATGGTATTCTCAACTTACATATTAGAAATAATTGCTTTAGTTTAAAAAATAAATATATAAAAATATTACTTTACATTATTTAAAATTAAAGTACATTTTCTAGTATATCAGGTTTGCAGTTCAGAGTTATAGACTCTTTGAAGTCAGTTTCAAGGTTTAGAAACCAACCAACTGTGAGAAAGCATTCATTACTTTAATGCCATGTTGATTTTTCATTATAACTGGCTGAAAATAATAATTATGAACATTTATCATCCACAAATATTTTAATATTACACAATAGAATAACATATTACCATAAATAAAGGCTATTTCATATTTATGCCAACAGCATGTACTTTGACGATCATGAAGAGTAAATGTGACTGTCAAAGTATGGAAGAATCATTGATTCCTTATCAGGTACCACATTAGTCATGTAACAAGTATATTAAATTCAACAATGCATTTCTATGTAGGTACATTAAGTTTCTTGCAATATATATAAATATTCAAGGTTGCTAAACATGTTCAACATAATGGCATAACAATCTCAACTCTTTTACATGGTTGCATTAACTCACAACCCATTCTTTTTCATAAGGCTTAACATTTTCAGGTGTCAACAATGTATTTTACCATTCCACTTAAAACTAACAGCTAGAGCTGAAATTCTGGGTTGTTACTAACCAGGTAAGGGTTGACATGTTGGAAAGGTGGACATCGCACATACAATGTTAATGTGGTAAGCTGAACCAGTCAGCCTTCATGCAGAGGTGGAGAGGTGAGGAATGAAGACACAAGGCTTCCAGTGCTTGTATCCTGTTGCTGGACAGCCTTACTCTCTGCTATTCCCTGAATTCATTAAAAGTGTTTTAGGTTTCATGCAGTTACAACTAAGCTGAGCTGAAGCTTTGCTTACCTTTGTTGGAGCCTCTTCATTGATACTGCATATTGCATGGTGAAATGAAAATATTATAATATGGATGATAGAAAACATAACTAGATATTTCTAAGAACATGCTCTGCTATAATTATGAGGTAAACTGCATATCTGTTATATAGGAGTTATTGAAAATGCTGCCCAAGATTAGTAACATAAGTGACATCTTACAGAAATAACCATTGTTATTACGATAGGAATTGCTGCTGTGCAGTCAACATTTACGGCAATATTTGGGAGAATGCAAAAAATAACTCTCAATTAATAATGCTGACGTGGATAATATACAGTATCAACCTTGCTCACAATTATCTTTATTCCTATATTAATGCATCTTGTACTGTGAACACTAAATAAGGTAATTATGAGGGACAAAGTTTCTGGATCTGAGTAAACTGTTTATAACAATGTATAAATAGTATATATGATGGTAGATCATTCAGTAACATACAATAATTTTTTCCCATGATGTTATTATAGCTGGAACAGTGAAATTTTGCAGACATATAGTTTGAAGTTTGTGCTAGAGACATCATATGTTGGATCAAATACAGTTCTAGCTACGAAAGCTAGAATTACATTGCAAATATGACATACATTTTATTGATTTCAACTTGTGAAGAGCAAAGATGTGTAGTTTGTATGTTGTGAGCAAAAGGACAAAACCAGAGTGAAATATGCATGGAAATGATGGACATATATGGGTAAGACTGTTTGGACCATAGCAACATCTCCAGATGATGCATATTCTTTAAAGAAGGCCATGTGATTTTGTTAACTTGCCACATTCCAGACGACCAGAAACAGCTGCAACTCAAGGAATGTCACAGCCATTGAGAATGCAATTTTGAAAGACCAGCAGATCCATCTGCGAACCTTGTCAGAGTTGTTCAACATTTCTTATGGTATGGTGTATGATATCGTGCATGCAGTGCTAAATTTTCATAAAGTTAGTGCCTGCTGGGTACTGAAGAACCTAACAGATGACCAGAAAAGTGAGCGAATGATGACATGCTTGAACCACTTACGGCATTATGCTGCATAAGGGCATGTCGTGAAAGGTGATTAGTCCTGGGCATACCACAACACACCTGGAACAAAAAGGGCCAGCAAAGAAATTCAAGTTAACGCAGTCTGTGGCAGTGTTTTGGGATATGCATGATGTTCTGTTGGTGGAATTTCTTACTCATACATAAGGGATCGCTGTGAATGCTGCATTGTATGAAATAACATTGGTGAAGTTACCCTTTGTGATAAACACAATGCTGCAAATGCCATAATGCTCTATGACAATGCTCGCCCCCATGTTGCAGCTTCTGTCCATACCAGAATTGTGAAATTTAGCTGGCAGGGTTTTGGCACCCACCATACCTTGCACCCTTGGATTTTCATCTGTTTGGCCCAATGAAGAAATTCCACTTCAATTCCGATGAAGAATGGCTGTGCACAGATGCTTTATACTCAAAAAAGAAAGAGTTCCCTGAACAGGGTATACTGAAACTAGTGCCATGATGGAACAAATGTCTCCTTTGTTGAAAAGTAGATAAGGGATGTGGCTTCATTGTGTATGAATTATTTTGTCTGAACTATTAGACTTTTTTTTAAAAAATATGTTGTTACTTAATGATCCACTCTCGTATATAATTGCATACATACTGGGTGAACCTTCTCATCCTGCGGATTTGTAACTAAGTAAACTTACAATTTTACAGTAAATGGGAAATGCAGGTGCTTTCAAGTGACCTGCCACATTCACCAGACTGTCATAGGAGTTTACTTTTATATATGCATATATTGCTTCAGAACTAGTACTATTTTTTGCTTTTCTTTTGTATGTAAGAATATCTACAATACCATTTGTGCCTTTATGTTTGTCATTTCACATTAATTAAAGTTATTCACAACTACTTATGTTCAATAAAGTAATAGTAATTTGTGATTTAATTGAAATTTACATAATAAGGATTTTTATATTAATATATATCACAGAATAAATATATCTTTCTTCCATGCCAGAAAACAAAACAAAAAAGTATGCTTTCATGGGCCAGTATTTGAACCCTAGACCTTCACCATTAAAGCCCAGCATGTACAACAGCTCAACATAGAACATGACAGGTACATAGCAGTCAATTTGGCCAAAATTGATATGATGCATGGGACAATGTTTATAGAATAAATCTGTAAAATGCTGGGATTGTATATTTCCCAAACCGCAGGAAAGAAGACTCACTTGGTATTTATGTCATATGCTAGCCCATTCTTTCATTTATAAATACCATAACTTCTACCTTCTGCCTCATATGCAGCTTCACCAATGTGAGTTGAAAAGAATATTTGTCCCAGTAGTTCAGTGCAGTTCAATGGACTGGGAAAAAAATATTGCCTTGCAGTTACAATTTTAAAAATGGCTTTAAATAGGAACAGTGCCTTGAGAGATGTAAACAGGCTTTGGGACTTTGTTCCTTTGCATACAACATTCTTAAATGGTTCTAGAAATTTAAGAGCCAAACTTTTTTTAAAGTCAAGGCGTAAACAAAAGACCTTCGAAGCAGAAAGAATTGCCACTGCTGAGAAAATGGTGCAACACCCTCAAATGACCTATTGGATTTATAGGCATTCCTTAATGTTGGATCAGGAAGTGTCTAAAAATTTTTACATAATTGTTTAAGGGCAAAAAAAAAAAAATCCTTCTTACTAGATGCCCCACAACCTTATTACCATTTGAATGAAATGCTGTGAAATTCTATAAAGGTATAATTACAAGTACTCTATGAAATCATAACAAGTGATGCAACATGTGTTTATCAATATAATCTGGAATCAGTCACTATTTTGTGTCTCCCCAATAAAAGTTATGAGAGCATGGAGTTTGGTGACATTTTTTTCTCATTAGCAGTCATATAGCAACAGTTTCTCTTGAAGATTGAATACAGTTACTGCAGAGTCACAACAATTTGCCTCCTGAAAGCTTTTCAAAAGTTGTATGAAAAACAGCCAAGAACTAGACTTAGAGGCATCAGGCTACATCATGATAAAATTAGTTGGTTGGTTGGTTGCTAGCAGCCATTGGGGATGCTGATATTTATCATTTTTTCCCTTCCCAATAAAGAGCTTCCAAATTATTTTTCATTTATTTGTTACTATTTAGTTGACTGCATTTCAGTAGATGTTCTTTATTTCAGATAGTATTCATGTCCTTACACAGTGGGCAGTAGCTGTCTTCGATTAATTTCATTTTGAAGAGAATTTTCTGACTGGCAAGCATTCCCAACAATTAAGTGGAATTGGGCAACTCCAATTTTTCTTGGTTTGAATAAAAGATGTTTGAAAGTATTTAGATCTTCATATGGTTTTCCTTTAAGTTTTTGTTTGATATTTTATTGTTCTTGTTCAGACATTAATCTTTTTATGAGTTTCAATTTAGAGGGAAGTTCTAGTTCAAACAGTGGTTTTCTTTTATGGTGGCTCCTTTTTTTGCTTAAGTATTGGCAATCTCATTTCCCTTCAATCCTACATGTCTCGGGGTTCATTGTAAAATTATTTCTGTATTTCTGATCTGGATTGTATGATATATTTTTATTTCATTTATTGTAAGTCGGTGGGTAACTGTAATTCATTATACTTTGTAGTACTGCTTTAGAATCACTTAAGATAATTCTTTTATTTATTTTAGGTCTATACAGTAGATTTTGTAAAGCTGCTCTAATGGCCATTATTTCTAGCATACTGTCCCAAAGATGTATATCAAGAGAATTCGTCACAGTATATTCCAAAGTCTGCTTCTCCATTTTTAAGAGATCCATCTGTATACACTCTAGACCATGTATTAGTAGGATAATAGGATAATAGCTGTGTAGTGTACTAAGTGCTATCAATCTTAATACCTCAGGTGGATTGTTCTTCTTGGAGACCATTGTATCCAGATTTAGTTTCTATATATTTGTAAAGGATCAGTTGGTGTAATGACAGGTTTAGTGCATATTTTTAAAAATTTGTCTAAATCTTCTTTCTGTATGTAATTTTTGAAAGTCTGTTGTATTTTTAATCGTTGTGTGCTGTCAGGAATTTGAAACCATTTATTCCTGTGTTGATTACTTTTTAATTTCTGTCCCAGTATAGCCGTTTTAATTTCTAGCTCTATTTTAATTAGCATGATAAAGTCTGCTCATACAACTTCCTGGAGAGTACACTGTGAAACTTGCCACCTATTCTCTTTGCAGTCCTTATCTGGCACTCCGTAACTTCATCCTGTTCCCTTTGCTTAAGAAAAGGCTGCAGGGGAAACCATTTTCAAGTCCAGAAGATATTGTAGCAGCATACGAAGAGGAACTTAGCACTTTTGAGGACATGAGTAGTACCAATACTTTCAGTCTTAGTTCAGAAGGCTGACCAGGTACACAGTGACTGAGGAGGCAATATTTAAAAGAAGATGCAGTGTAAGTTTCAAATTATCACTCATATCAACCTGTACCAAGAAACTTTTTGAATGCCCCTGTAACATAATATTAACAAATAATGGTCTCCTGATTTTTAAAGGAAATATTTATTTCCACTGTTCAATGCTATTCTTGGATGTTTGGTTAATTACTGGATTTTACGGATTTCACAATCCTTCAATGTTCTGGATACAAGGGTAGGGCCAAGAACAATCTTATGCTGCCAACAATACAACCAAACTGAGAACACAACCCGAACACAAATAACGGTATGTTGTTATTTTTTTGCATATTGTAATGCCCCATCTGCAGTTAATATTTTGTTTTTATAACCTTTTTTGAACACTTAACAAATGCTGTTCAACACCTATAAGTAATACTGTTTTTTGAAAGCTCAATTAGTATATACCTTGAAGGCAAAATTATTGAAGAAAGGATAAAGGAGTTTAAATGATTTTATATACTGTGCAAATTAAATTAAATTGCTTACATAAAATATAAGCTACTGTAGGAAAAGAATCACTTTCCCATATGACAGAAAGAGAAAACATACAGTAAAGACCACAGTTCCTGTCTTTATTTTGTATAATTTGATACACTCTACTATGTCTTGTGGTTCTTGGACATCATTTTTCTTACACCTTATATTTGTTATGCATTTATAACTGGATCTTTCATGATTTTTCATTTTATGGCAGCTAAAAACTTGTGTGTTTTTCTCTCAAAATGCTCCTTTAGTCCCTGTGAAAGACTCATTGCAATAATGCAATTCCCCTAAGATAAAATTGTTGCCACAATGTCGTTTATATCTCTGAGATTACACTTGCTCACCTCCTGTAATTACGTTGTTGTGCCACCAGACATGCACTCCTAAACTATGCTTATCAAGATTAATAAAATACATAATATAAAATAATACAGTTTGCTTAAATGAATTTTTGTTGGCGTGTTGGTTAATGATAACATAGATTCTGTTACATACACATCAGGCTTTGGGCTTAAGTTATTACCTTTGCATCACTTCAGTCTGACTGCAGCTTTGATGAGTTCAATTGAATAGTTGTTGTGGTGCTTATAAAATGTTACACACATTATTAATGTTTTGCTATAGTTTTCACAATGCCTCTATGTGTGTGCCAATTTTTAATAGAATTTCCAGTTTTACCCCTTCCTACATAAAGATACAGTGTGAAAACTTGTCAATAAATTTACTTACAGGTTTGGTCTCGATAAAAACAAAGGGTAAGAAAGTATGTGAAGAGAGGCTAGACAGGAAACAAAAATTTCAATGAGCTCAACAGGTTACCAAAATTTTAAACATGAGAGAATACAGAGCCAGTGGCTGAAGAAATCTGATGCCTAAGTGGCCTAAGGGATAGAGAAAGAAGAAGAAGAAGAAGAAGAAGAAGAAGAAGAAGAAGAAGAAGAAGAAGAAGAAGAAGCATACAGGGTCTCTGTTGTCTATGAATTGCTGCAAAGTGATCCTGAATTAAATTTCCATAATTGGATGTTATGGAACATTAATGATAAGAATAACTGATCGACATTAATATTATTTACTGATGAAGCATAGTTCCATTTACCGCATCATGTTTTGATGAAAATAGCAAAGAAAAACTCAATTTTGTACATGAACATCCTTTGCATAATGAGAATATTGGTATATTCTGTGTAGTTAATGCATATAGAGTAAAAGGGTCTATGTTTTTTGAGAATTCCATAAATGCAGAAAGATCAGGAAAAACATATTTGCATTATTTTTTGAAATGACTGATAATGAATGCTGATCTGAGTATTTCCAGCAAGACTCTGCCACTGAGCATACAGCTAATGTATCATTAATTTTTTTCAAGAGGGTTATTTGTAGGGGATAAAATTCCATACAATCCTCTGATCTGACAGTATATGCCTTTTATTTATGGAGAAAGTGTACAGAACATAATCCAAACATTAGAAGAACTGTAAAAAATATCAGACAAGAAGTTCATTCTATTTTGGTAGATGAAATGTGTCTGAATAAAATGTTCTAAAAAGATGCCAAAATTGTGTGGATATAGCGATTAAAATTTTCAACATATTCTTTATTAGGTATGTGCTTATTTTCATTGAAATAGTCCTTGTTATAATGAGAACTTGAATCATTTGCAGATTATTATTAGGAGTTACTGCCAGTTGCCATGAAATAAATGACAAAATCATGAAAGACCAATAAGTAGGTACTACCTCATTTCTGAAATACACCATGCTTTATTAAATATTAATAATAAAATATCTTTTTAACTATGCTGTCAAGTAAACACAGCAATGTCTGATAGTCTGTATCTGCATTTCCTCTAACTCCTGCTGTAACTCTTCACTCATTATTAGTCCTTAACCAAATGTTGAATGACTATTTTATTTTCAGACATAACTAATAGCTTCAGCTCAGCAAAATATGTTCAAATAAGTGGAACAAAATTAGCAAAATTTGAGTGATTTCCTCATATATATAAAAAGCATAATGGTTATGTTTAAATAAAACATCTTATTTTTGAAATGCATTTAATTAACAAAAACTAAAATAGGTTATATATAAAATGTATACACATATTTCAAGATCAGATTATACAAAATATAAGCATTTCAAAATAGCAAAGCAGTAACTCTTTTTTAAGTGTAAAACATGTTACAAAACCTTTCTATATAACTCTAATAATTATATAATTCTACATAGTCCCTTCAACAAGTATACTCAAACATTATCAGTTTCATATTCATATATTTTTTGCAAAACAGCTGAAAGCTTTTTTTTTCCCCTTCCTTTCTCTCTCTTTTAAACCTTTTCAGAATCATTAAGCATTTGGCCTTTACAGCAAAGTTTGGCAAGAACTGAAATATGCATACAAGAAATGACCCCAGTGTTAACAAATAATATTAATAGCCAGAGAAATAAAAGAGGGAGTTGGAAAAAGAAATTCAAGGAATAAGAAGAGAAATAAGTGAAATGAAATCCATAATGGAGAGAACAGATGAGAGGAGAAGATCCAAGTTAGTTTTTATATGTGTGAAAGAGAGAAGACATACTTGGCCAGTGGATAAAGTAACACAAATGCTGAAAGACCACTTGGAAATAGATTTAAAAGATTGGGAGATTGTGGAAGCCTACCGTGTAGGAAGGCATACAGGAAAGAAACCAATTAATGTACAGTTCTCAACAACACAGTTATCTATGAAATCCTAGGAAAAACAAGATGCTGAAAGGTTCAAACTTATTTATTTACAAGGGTTTAAAGCCACGGCCAAACGAATATGAAACAAAATTTAATTGACCAAATGACAGAAGTGAGAGCAGCTAGCTAATGAACATACAATCAGAAATTTATAACTTTGGATCAAAGGAATGAATGTAACTTCCAGGAGCAAGGAGGACATATGGTAGAGAGGGCCAGTTCTGGAGGAAAAAGTCAGCAAATACTCAAGAGATCTACAGGAACCGCATGCATCAGCGGCAAGCGGCAATGGTACAAGTCTGGTAGTGAGGTGGAAGGTAAAGAAATATGGGATATGATAAGTTGTGACATCAAAAAATACATCATTGTCGGAGGCAAAAAAGATTTGTATCATCGTAGAGGAAGGAAAGAGAAGAAGCACATGCACTGGCAGAGAAGAATGAATGAATGGTGTTTAATGCCCAATTTTCCTACAGGGGCACCACAGGTGATAGACACTGATGATACATGAGATGAAGGATTTATTTTTAAGGGAGGAAATGATTAAGTTTAGGGTACCTCCCCAGCATTTGCCATTTATGAGACTGAGGAAAACCTGGAAAAAACCTCAGTCAGGGAGGATGGTCCTGGTGGGATTCGAACCCCAGACCTCCCACTCATAAGTATGACAGAGAAGAGAAAGAAGGCATGGCAACAGAGTAATGTGAAGAACAGTGACGAAGAGGGAGAAGCAGCAGCTGCCTGTATGCATAGGGGAAGGCAAAAGCAGGAAGGGAGCAGTTAAGAGATCATGGAAAGACAGGAAAGAGACAGCAATATAATACTGTTCTCAAAGCAAGGAAGGTAGTATTCTTGAATTGCAAAAAGGTAAGCAAAACTTAAGTGAGAGCATACATGTAAGTTATATGTAACATAATGATGATGATATAAAACACACAGTAGAAAGATTTACATCTTTTAAAAACAGAATGGGATTGCAATAGCCAGCAGTGAAATGTGAAAGTAAGGTCCCTAGAGTTTTGGAATTGTGAAGGCTTCAAAAATAACATCACCTCTGGAATTCAACAGCATTTATTAGGAAAATTTGATTTCTTAGCAGTAGTAGAAACATGGCTAAGAGATGATGATATTGTGCTAAAATTTTTTAATTACATAGGGAGGAAAGGGGAAACGGTAGCGTAGAAAGGAGAGTATCAGAACTGGGGTTTTTGTTAACAAGACCTGTAGCAAAGCAATAAAAAAAAAAAAAAATACATAAATAAAAAAAAAGTCTATTTATATGGGAGTATTGCGAGACAAGAAAATGGATGATGATGATGATGATGATGATGATGATGATGATGATGATGATATATGCATAGGAATAGTTTACAATCCCCCTGTTATTTCACAGTTAAGACATAAGACATAATAACAAAGAATTACACCATCAACTGGAAAAAGATATGGAGTAGTTAAGGGACACATATTTCAACATAAGAGTTATAATAATGGGTGATTTTAATGTTATAATAGGAGAAAGAGATGTGAATTTAAATAATGGTTTGCAAAATGATTGATTATATAATAACAAAAAAAATATAATATCAGATATTGTAAAGATAAAATTGCAGACAGAGCAAGCAAAAAATTAAGTGATTTTTGCCAAATTAAATGCATTACATATTTTAAATGGAAAGTGTGAGGAAGATGAACAGAGGGAATGTATAAGATCATTTAAATATGCCATAATAAACTGGTTTCAAAGACACATCATCTTCATCTTCGGTCAACTTGACAACTCTTCATACTTCAAAAGTAAGTTCCAAAAAGTAAGTACAGCATAAAGAGTGTGTAGATGACATATTTAAATAATCTTATAATATGAACTTCACTGTGTTAGTTCCATATATAATTTTTAAAAAAGGACAACTTTTTAAAAAAATGTAAATTACAGGAAATGTATCTTTATTAACAAAAATGGCCAAAGTGCAATAGATTATGTACTATAGCCAATTGCATTAGCTATGTTGTAAATAATTTCTAGGTTTTAAATCTTAGCTCTAATAGTGATTATTTTCCATTAATAATAGATGTAAAAATTAAATTTTGGAAATTAATAACTAAGTTACTAGAAGGTACATAAGATTTAAATGGAATGAGAATTGCAAGACAAACTTTGTCTTATTTTCAGATAAAGAAAAATATGCCAGTGTGGTACAATAAACATGCTAAAAGAATATAAAATAGAAAATGCCACCAACATGTTAAATTTTATAATGTATTGGGCAACCAAAGGATTACAGTGAAAAAACAGGAGAAAAAAACAGGTAAGTGCTGGTTTGATGAAAAGTGTAAACTAAGCAAAATTGATTGTTAAACTAATTTTAGTAAAGTGGAGGGAAATAGGTGACAAATCAAAAGAAGAATATTTACAAAGCAGATACCAATGCAACTAATTATTAGGAATAAAACTTCTGGGGAGAAAGAAAATTGCTAAGAAATTAATTAATGCTATTAATAAGAATAATAAAAGCATGATATGGAAGGGTATAAAATCACTTTACAAAACAAAATTTAGCCAAACCTTGCAAAGGTGAAGTAGATAACCTAACAATTGTCAAAATAGAGTTATCTAATGTAGGAAAAACTTTTACAAAAATGGGTGGAAAAATATAATATTTTTTCAGAATCCCAAATGGGCTTTAAGAAATGAACAAAAACTGTTGATAATATGTTCCTTATAAAAACATTAGCAGATAAATATTTTAAAGAAAAGGGGGGGGGGAAATTATATATGGCTTTTGCTGATTTAGAGAAAGCATTTGACCAAATACAGTTGAAATTACTGTGGTATAAATTGCTGGACCCCATTCCACAAAAGGATGGTCTAATATACACAATGCATTAGTACAAGTACTTGTAAAGTATGGTCTTGCAACTTTCTGTTCCATCAAAAAAGTACAAACCCTTCTAAAGTATTAAAAAAAAGTTACAATGTCACGTCACATAAAAGCAAGATGAAGGATCAGCTGTTTGCCATATGTTGCCATTGCTCGAATTAGGTTTATGTCCACTCCTTAGGAATATTTACATTTCTGTTAAATGAGCATTTTTTCTCAGATATAATGATAATTTAAATACTTTATTATGCATTTATCGATATTCAAGCATAATAATCAATGATGGCTATATTTAGAAGCTCAATTTCAGTCAAGGGATGGCAAAAGAATCGAACTTCCGGATTGCTATTGAGCATTTATTTTATTAGTCCATTTGATCATTTAAATTTACTTATTTGTTTATATTGCTTGACAATCACATTTACATTATAAACAATAAACTGGGAAAATTGTGTCACAAGAGATTATTTTAAAAGCGTAAGAAGAATGAAAAGAAATTATTCTCATGGTATATAGCATGAACCTTAAAAATACATTAAAATGTTCATCTGAAATATGCATTTGAAACAGGAAATGCCATCAGTCATAAGCAATACTTTAATTGTATTTAACCTAACTTTATCATTGTTCACAAATACTTATTTATTCTTTCTTTATTCATATTCCTACTCATCATTATCATCATTTTTGCTAATACTTAGCACATTTGGGTCAACAGACTCCCAAAATCATTATACTAATATTTCTGTGGAGCAGAACAATTAAAAGGTCAAGATTATAAACCAATTACAGAGAATCCACTAAAAACCTGCACTAAAAACTTGAATAAAACATTAGATGAAATAAAAATACTGTCCACTACCGAAAAACGAAAACTCACACATAGCAACCCAGTTTTACCTAGAATGTATGCACTTCCTAAATTACACAAAAAAGACAACAGCATGAGACCTATAATCAATAATATCAATTCACCAACATACTTGTTAGCAAAAAAATTAACCGACATTTTCAAATCCTTGAAAAAATACCAAAGTTTGAGTGTCAAAAATTCACAAGATTTGGTAGAAAAAATACAAAATTACAAAATTACAGCAGAAAATATAATGGTATCGTTTGATGTAGAAGCCTTATTCCCAAGCATACCAAAAGATACACTTATGCTAATGTTAAAGAAATGGTTAAAATCCTTAGATCTACAGACACAAGAAATTGAAGACTTGATAAAACTTACGAACATTTGCATTGAACAAAATTACTTCATTTTCAATAAAAAATATTACCAACAAGTCTCGGGACTAGCTATGGGAAACCCGTTATCTCCATTTCTAGCAGATTTTTTTATGAGTTCATTTGAAATGCATATCACCAAAGCCTTCCCTCTAATCTTCAAAACATGGTATAGGTATGTGGATGACATATTTGCAATAATTCCGAAAAAACATACAATGGATGCACTAAAACTTCTGAATTTGCAGCACAAATCTATAAATTTCACCATAGAGGAAGAAAGAAGGGGATATCTCCCCTTCCTAGATGTAAAAATCATAAGAAATGAAAACTATCTTACATTTGGAATTCATAGAAAGGATACTCACACAGAAAATTACATAAAAAATGACAGTTTTAACCCCATTCCACATAAATATGCAGTGTTTTATAGTTTAGCACACAGATTAGTTAACATTCCACTCACAGAAACAGAGTACAAATTGGAATACCAACATATCATAAAGATAGGAGAAACTAATGGATACAACAAAGACACAGTAATAAAAATCATCAATAAAACCAAAAAACAAAAGGCAATAAGAGATGTTTCCACTCTTAAAAGTGCCAAAGAAAGGTACAAATTCAAAAGTTTCACATATCACCCAATTTATCACAATAAGTTCAAAAAGATATTCAAAGAACAAGGAATTATGTTAGCCCCAAAGAACAATTTTAATATAAAAAACTTATTAGGTTGCAGAGTAAAGGACTACATGCCAACAGAACAAAAGTCAGGTATTTATGAAATAGAATGTGCAGATTGCGACAAAAAATACATTGGAAAAACGAAGAGGAATTTGGGAATCCGGAAAAAAGAACACTTCAGAAATATTCGCTTAAAACAAATTGATAAATCAGCAATAGCAGCGCACTTTTGGAATAAAAATCATGAAATTAAATCAGAGATAAAACTACTTAAACAACTTCATAATGCAATAGAACTTTCCACTTGGGAAAACATTTTCATTACAAAAAATAAGGATAATTTGATGAATTTCGATATCCCTCCATTGGATGAACTCAGCAAATTCCTAATAATACCAACAGATGCCGCCACAAGAACATCAAGAGACCCAACCGCCACGTTTAACGACAGTTTGTCAACAGGCTGAAGATGGGAGGGATCGCTCCCGAAACATATGTTCCAAATTTATGTAAGTGAATGGAGTTAGTGTGAAAAAAACTGTATACATTGTTTATATATATATACCACTCCATTGTCAACAGCTTCGTAAGTACACTTATTTGAATGAAAAATCACTTGTAAGTATGGAGCTGTAAAATACAAACATAGCAGAAACCTTTGTGGAACAGAATTTTATTAATAACTACAAGTTACAAGTTTTTGTAATGTCCATACACTTGTACTGTTTTAGGCCATACTTTTGTGGAACAGGGCTCTGGAGAAATATATGGATACCAATATGGTGAGCATTTTAAAAGGTTTATATATAAAAGGTGTAAAGGTGTATTCTGTGTAAGGTATGAGAAAGGAGCTGTCACTAGAGATGTACACCTTAAGAGAGGGTTAAGGCAAGGGTGTAAGTTCAGTCATTTTAAATTTATTCATTGATGATACATTAATATGAATATAAACAAATATAAACAAATGGAATAAACTCCTGCACAGTAATATATAATGTACAGATTCCTGACTTATTTTTTGCTCATTATTTGGTAGTTGGATTTATCAATGTTAAGGGTTCAAGATTGTCCCCACAAGAAGATTAATGCTGTATAGAATGGGGTTGAACGTAAATAGAGAAAAAACACAAACTGCAGTGAGTAATCGAAAGCTAAGCCCGGAAGAAACTTCTAGTTATAATTACAACTGTAGTGTTTAAGAAAGGAAATAAATTTAGCAGATATGAGAGATGGAAGGATGGATGGAAGGAATATAAAGTGGTACGTGACTGTATCTACTTGGGAATTCAAAGAGATGAAGGAAGCAAATGGGAGAAAAAAAGAGATTAGCGTTGGCAAAAGGAAAAGCAGCAATGCAACTATAAATGACTGCTTATTCAAAATGTTTGAAATTGGAGGTGAAATGGTTGGAAAGGGTGAACGTGGTAGAGGCTCAAATGCTATATGGAATTTAATTATGGGAACTTAATATGGGTGAGAAATTTTGAACTCTGTACTTAGGATGTTTTGTAAGAGGGACTGCCAGTTGCAGCAGATAATGAAGTTTCTCAAATTGAAATGAAGAGAGCAGCAAAAATAAGGACAAATTATGGAAAGGGTGCTGAAGTATTGGTACAGGATTCTGAATTTGGATGACAGGAACAAACTTATTAAATCGAAGTTCAAATTATCAAGAAATTTGCTTACAAAATAAAAGTTGGGTAAGTGATTTAAGGATTAATTTGGAAAATAATGGCTTTGGAGAGATGTATGGAGTAGGAGAGAAACCAGTATTGAAGATTTTTGGAGGGATATAAGAAAAAAATATGAAGATATAGAGATACAAAAATTATTTAGTAAACTGGCAGAAAAGAGGTCACTAAGTTCTATGTTTCAATGAAAAATAGAAAGGTATAGAGATAATACAAATAAAAAAGAAAGAGAGGGGATTACTTCATTAAGAACTGGGACATGAAGGTTAAAAGGGCAAAGAAATGGCTATAACAAAAGAATATTATAAACGGGGAAGAGAAAATATAGAACATATAGTGTTTGATTATAAGAAAACTAAGATATGGAGAATGGAAAGTTTAGGTAAAAATGGCTTATAATGAACAGAACAATTGCTTTAAAGCATATTTTTAATAAAAATTATCAAAGAAAGAAAAAAAAAGACAGTAAAAAGAGAGAATGATAAGTAAATATGTATGTGTGCTATAGATGTATATAAGATACTGGTATAAAATACAAGATAGCTAATTGAAAAAATGGTCAGGGCCAATTTCAGTCGGGAGTTAAATACCTTGTAATTACTAGTACTCAAATAGTATTGGGACAAGCCATTCCTTGTAGTGTGAGGAAAATTTAATTGATATTTTCGATTTTGTATAGGTACTTTTATTATTGTGCCTTTGGTTTTATTGGATGCTAGAGCAGGCAGCTGCTGATGATCCAGGGACTGGTGTCTGAGGCAATCAAATTGGAAAATTTTGTGTTTAAATCATTTAGAATTTAATATAGTACCTGATATGTAAAACTTATCTATCAATTTATTAATTACAATTGCAAAAGTTGAAAATTACAAATAAACAAACAATGTGCTGTAGTAATGCAGTTTACAACTAAAATTTAACTAGTAAGGGAATAATTCTTTAAAAATTTTATTTATAAACATGTTACAAAAAAGCAACAAAAAGTTAAAAGCATTTACCTATTCATTATATTATAAAATGCACTCACAAATTATTATACAGTACTGAAATAACACTTCTTTGTAATTATTTTTATTCTCCTATAATCTAAAATGTACTATGCTAATATTTAAAAAAATTAAAATAAAACATAAGAACTCACTATGTTTAGAAGTCTGTTTATAATGACATGTGCACAGTGCTATATCTAAAAGTGAAAGCAGACTACAGGAAGTTAGCAATTATCCAGGGTCACAAGGTTAAAAATGGTGATGAGAAATAAAAAATATAAATGTACCAATAAAGGCATTAATTATATATAAAAAAAATCATGTTTTTCGTTTGTTTACGAACTATACTTGGATAAAAATTATTTTAAAATTGACATTTCTGAACAGTGGGAGAACAATGTTGCCATGCCAGGCAGCTTGTCCTAGGTGTGAGGAGTGAAAGCCACTAATTCCCCTCCCCTCGGTACTCCTTGTAACATGGTCAAATTATAAACATTTCTGCATTTCAATTAAAAATGAATGTAGGAATCCATACAGTGAAACTATCATAATCTTGTTGAATTAAACGTAAAACTTCTAAAATCATGTCAATATATTAAACTCTCTTGATGTTTCACATTAAAACTTTTTTTATTAAACTTATTAAAAAGTTTTAATGTGAAAAATCAAGAGAGTTTAATATATTGACATGATTTTAGAAGTTTTACGTTTAATTCAACAAGATTTCTGCATTTGTTGAATATCCTGCAATTAAATATTAATAACTATTTTCACAAAAACATCTTTTTATATGATCACTTGCTTTCTTGTGCGAAACAAATACTATTCATTTAATTGAAAACATTTTATGATACAAACTACACACTCTTATGCTTCACTTACTTGTCATTATTGTAGACCATTTTTGAGAATAACCTGTCCTCAAAACCGGTCTACAATAATGACAAGTAAGTGAAGCATAAGAGTGTGTAGTTCGACTGTATCATAAAATGTTTTCAATTATATGATTGGCTTCACTGTGAATGTTCCAATTAACATTTTTAGTAAATACTATTCAGTTTATGCACAAAATAAAAATTCTACACACTGTAATAATAACGCTTCAGTGTACACAGATGCAATTCATTTAAACTAATTTGGCAAGAGCAAGCATCATTATGGCAACAGCATGCTTCTGAATGGTTAATGAGTGAGTCAGCAAAGCTTGGAGAGATATGCTCTGCCACTCACACTTTCCCTCTATGATGAAGCTGTTAATCCCAAAGTAATTTTAATCTCACTGTAGCCTGTTTGATGTTTTAAATGAATGAGTTCTACTGCCAACTCACTTGCTGGCCAAGTATTGGAGTTTTACAGACAGGTAGCATATGGAACTTTATTGAAATATGCATACTGAAAATTAGTGGCCTACATTATGCTGAATGATGAAAGTGAAAATGGGGCTGAGATGATGGAGCAATGGTGGAATAAGTTTCAGGGGAAATCTGCCCAGGTGCCACTTTGTATGGGATTGAACCTGGGCTGCCTTGGTAGGAGTAAGCAGTCTAATATAAATATAAAGAAAAAAAATCAAATACCCTTTGATAATAATAAAAATATATTAAGGGAATGATGTCATCTCTGTGACATGTTATTGTTCCTTTGAATTCTATTAATTGCTGCATGAATTCTTTCTTCAAAAGTTATGCCACAGGAATTAAAAATCTCCTGTCATCTGCACTTTTTTTGGCAGGAGAATACATATTTTATGTGATTATGCTAGACCTATGAGATGGACAAAATTAAAGATCAGAGTCCAGCATCCATTTGTGTTCAAAGTAACATGTTTTTAGCAAATTGCCAAATGAGTGCAATGGAACACTGTGGCATTTTTATACTGTTATCTGAGAGCAACTTTGCAATTTCTCATGGCCTTGTCCATTTCAATTCATGCAGTAAAGTCAAAAAAATTTCAATCAAGATTTCCAAATATTTTCAAATATGGATTTAATATTCTTCTAAATAAATAAGGGGGAAAAAATCTGCTTTTGTTTTGGGAAAAAAAGAGAGAGAGAGGAGTTATAGGCATTTGAAGTCAAATTGAGTGCAAAACCAGGTTTTTAGAAAAAGCACCTCCTCAAAAAATAAAAATTGGATTCTGGTTAGCCAATATTCCCAGTTTAAACCATGCAATACTCACTCTATGATTTTTATTACATTTCTCAATATAAATCTGTTTTCCATAATACATTCCAAAATCCTTATAACATCCATGTCTTTGAACTGGCATCTGATATTCTCTTTTCCTAACCATATATTACCGATATCATTTATTACTAGTTGATGTCTGATCCCACATAGCCAATTCTTTGAATGGAAAATGTATATACTTTTCTTGCAAAATTTATGGGCAATGATGTAAAAAGAAGTTATCTAAAATGTTAAGAGATTATATAAAAGGAGAGTAAATGAGAATAATATCAATGCTGAGGAATGGTGTTTTTACTTTATTGATATAAACAAAATAAAGGAACAAATAAAAAGAAAAAAAGCTTGTGGGGATGATGGGATTCTGGGGGAATTCTATGGGGTCAGGATGATGATAGAGGTATGTTATTGACACAGATATTTAATTCAATATATGAAGAGACTAAAGCTCCCAAAGGGTAGAGAACAGAGATAATAGTACCTATATTTAAAGGAAAAGGTGATATAAACAAACCAGCTAATTATAGAGGAGTTAGTCTATTATCGGTCTTAGGTAAGCTATATACAGGCATTCTGGCTGAAAGGCTTCAAAATTGGGCAGAACAAGAAAATAAATTATCCGAGTTCAAAGCAAGTTTCAGGAAAAATAAAAGAACAGTGGATAATGTCTTCATTATTAATACAATGGTAGAGAAACATTTACGCCAATAAAGATGGAGACTATATATATGTTGTTTCTGGATTTTGAAAAGACTTTTGATACAATTAACCGCAAGGCATTATGGTCAAAATTGAATGGGATAGGAGTTAATGATAAGTTTATAAAAACATTACAAAATTTATACTCTGAGAATGAGTAATGTATTAAGATTGCCCAGGATAGGGTAACTCCAAATAATTTGATCACTATAGGTCTAAGACGAGGGTAAGTTAAGTCCCATACTGTTTAACTTATTTATTAATGATATTTTAGAAGAAGTTAGCAAAGTTAATACTCACATGCCCACAGTTGAAAATGTTGCGATTCCGGGATATTATTTGCAGACTAATGGTAGTGGGAGCAATTATGAATATTGGTCTAGCAAAATCAATTGAAGTAATCGCTAAATTCTGTAAAAAGTGGGAACTAAGAATAAATATTAAAAAATCAAAAACCATGATATTTAAGAATGGAAACAAGTTATGCAAGAATGAGAAATGGTATTGGGAAGGGGCAGAAATTGAGGTGGTTAATAAATTTGACTATTAGGATATTAGGCTTCACAAGAATGGAGGATGGAGAGAACAAAAAAGAAAGGTTCTAGCAAAAGTTAGGCTAGCTTTGAAAGCTATTACTGCCTGTAGGTATAAAGTACCAGAAATGCATATAAAGTGGTTGGAGAAAATATATATGGTAGTAATAGAGGCTAAAATGATGTTTGTGAATGTCAGAAGAGGGAAAATAATTTTAACCAATGGCCATCACATAAAAATGAGCGAATGAGAATAACTTAGCAATATGATAAATATTTGAAAATAGCCAATAATGAACTGATAAGATGGGAGTAAAATAGTAAAAGATACAGTCTCATTTCCAAGCTGTGACTAGGAGATAGAAAACAGGATGTCAAAGTGTGTAGAAAGCAGTGAGCACAGAGTTGGTAGTTCAGAATTAGCGGTGGAATCAAGAGTTGAGAATTAAGAATGGAGGACTGAATAGAGCCCAGAGCTGGTCATTTACAGTTGAGAGGGGAGAACTCAGTTGAGAACAGAGTGATCAGCAGTAGTGGACAAGATATCCTGAATGGGGGAAAAGATAAGACAGTTATTGTGGTTAGAATTGAGAATATCAAGTGACAATAACTGCAAAAATAACAAGGAATAGGGCAAGTGTGAAGATAGTCAGAGCAGAGTTAAATTGTCAGCAATTAGTTATAGTATCTAGAGTCGGAAAAGACCAAGACAAAATTGTAAGACAATTGTAGAAGAGGCACATTGTGAAACAAACATCATTAATCACCTAACTTATTAAATCACTTACACCTCCTCCTTATTAAAACCTGTTCCACACAATACAAGAACATTCTGACACAACAACAGAAGATTCCTCTTCGAGAATTTGAAGATGCCCTGGTGATATACTATATTGTTGCCATAAATGGAGAATGAAAATAGGTACTTAATACTTAGAATTTTGTTCCACTGTAGACAAGTATTTGTTTATCCAGTTAGCTTTTGTTCTTTAAAGGAACAAGAGTTGTGAAGAATAACAGAAGAAAATGTGCAATCTACTGCTATCAACCATTACAAGAAAAAATTAAACTTGGGTATTAATGCTAAAATAATGTGACTCAAATGATGTAGCAATTGTATCTGAATTTGTGAGATTCTGGTCTTTTTTATTTGGTTATATTTAGCTATTCAAATAATGTAGCTCTTATGTAATTAAATTTTCATATATTTCCTAAACTTAGGTATTCATTTTTTTATATTAAACTCCACTTACATAAAAGTAAGATGCATTTCTGGAGAATCTCTCCCATCTTCAATTGCTCACCGAACCGCCATTACTCGAAATGATGGCTGGACATTCGGATGTTTCTGTGGTGGCCTCTTTTGATTGAAGTAGGAAATTGCCGAGTTCATCCATAGGAGGAAACTTGAAATTCATTAGGTTTTCTCTATTTTTTAATATAAAATTTTTTTCCCAAGTGGATAATTCCAATGAGTTGTGAAGATGTTTCAGCAGTTTAATTCCTGGTTTTACTTCATGGTTTTTGGTCCAAAAGTGAGCTGCTACTGCTGATTTATCCACCTGCTTAAACCAAATATTCCTAAAATGTTCTTTCCTCCGAATTTCCAAACTTCTCTTTGTTTTGCCTATGAAGCTCTGCTCACAATCTGCACATTTTATTTCGTAAATTCCTGATTTCTGTTCTGTTGATATGGAGTCTTTTACTGTGCAATCTAATAAATTCTTGATGTTGTATCTGTTCTTTGGGGCTAACGTTATCCCATGTTCTTTGAAAATTTTCTTGAACTTGTTGTGGCAAATTGGATGGTAGGTGAAACTTTTGAATTTGTATTCTTCTTTTGTGTTTTTCAGTGTGCAAACTTCCCTTATCCCTTTTTGTCTTTTAGATTAATTGATAATTTTTATTACTGTGTCTTTGTTGAAACCATTGATTATAGCTGTCTTTATTATTTTTTTGTATTCTATTTTGTACTCTGTTTCTATGAGTGGAATATTCATCAATCTGTGTGCCAAACTGTGAAAAATTGCATATTTATGTGGAATGGGGTTATAACTCTCATTTTTTATGTAGTTTTCTTTATGTGTTTCTTCTCTGTAAATTCCAAAATTCAAACAATCTCCATTTCTTATAATTTTTAAATCTAGAAATGGTAGCAAACCATTTCTTTCTTATTTGGTAAATTGTATAGATTCATGTTGCAAATTAAGAAGTTTCAGGGTATCTACTGACTGTTTCTTCGGTATTATTGAAAAAATGTCATCCAGATACCTATACCATGACTTGACAATTAAAGGGAAAGCTTTTGTGATATGTGTTTCAAATGAACTCCATGAATAACTCTGCTAGAAAAGGTGACAAAGGGTTTCCCATGGTTAGGTCTGAAACTTGTTGGTAATATTTTTTGTTGAAGCTGAAGTAATTTTGTTTAATGCAAATATTAGTAAGTTATAATAAATTTTATATTTCTTCTGTTTTTAAATTTATTGATGTTAACCATTTTTTTAGCATAAGCATAAGTTTCTCTGTAGATATGCTCGAGAATAAGGCTTTTACATAAAATGAAATCATTATATTTCTAGCTGTAATTCTGCTATTTTTAAGTTTTTTTGACTAGATCAACTGAATTTTTAATGCTCAAACTTTGGAATCTCTTAAAAAGATTGAAGACTTTGATAAATTTTTTTCTACCTGGTATGTGGGTGAATTGATATTGTTTATTATTGGTCTCATGCTGTTATCATTTTTATGTATTTTAGGTAGTGCATAAAGACTGGGTCTTAATTTCCAGTTTTATTTCATTTTATTTAATTAAATAAATTTTAATTTATTTTATTTAATTAAACTGCTGAAACATTTTCACAACTCATTGGAGTTATCTACTTGGAAAAAAAAATTATATTAAAAAATGGATAAAACCCAATGAATTTTGAGTTTCCTGCTATGGATGAACTCAGCAATTTCCTACTTCAACCAACGGAGGCCACAGAAACATCCAGGTGTCCAGCCATCGTTTCGAGTAACAGCTGTTTGGTGAGCAACTGAAGATGGGACAGATTCTCCCGAAACTCATTTACTTTTATGTAAGTGGAGTTTAGTGTAAAAAAATAAATACCTAAGTTTAGGATATATTATCACTCCATTGTCAACAGCTTCATAAGTACAATATTTCATATATTTATTTGGTCATATTTGCTTGCATATTTTCCCTTCTTTAGTTAGGTCATACACATCCGAAGCTAGTAATCCAAAATAACTTATTTTGTTTAGAATATTAATATGTCTATTGGAATTAATTTTTTTCAGTATAAGATAAGATTACTGTGAAAATATTCAATGCAAAAAGTTGTTTAACATTTCAGTAGCTGTGTTCTGCAACTATGGAAGATTTACAAAAATGGAAAAATATACTGGCCACTTTTCTCAAATTTCAGAACCTTTCAGATGGCTGAGAGAATTGACTCAAAAATGGAAAAATATACTGGCCACTTTTCTCAAGTTTCAGAACCTTTCAGATGGCTGAGAGAATTGACTAACAAACACCTCTTCTTCAATTGTGGAGAACTAGGGGGCGTATTGGGTATAATTTCTTCACTGCCATCAGACTGGAATGACCATCCTCACTATTGGATATCAAATCATCTACACTATCACACTCTTCAAAATATGCAATTATCTTATCATCTATGTCTGCTTTAAAAACATCACAGAACAACTTGCCATTTTCAACCCCCAGAACCCACTGACATGTTACTTTCAAACACAAAATATCACCCTTATGAAAGCCGAAAATCCCTCATTACAATATCTGATGAATGTCAAAGGTATCACTTTTCAAGGGCTTGCATTTCCTCACCATAGGCTGTCACAAAAAAAAAGTATATCATAGGGTTATAAGCCAGATGATGAGATTGGCACTGGCAACCTTGAACTGGATTTAAAGAAGCCAAGCAGACGGCTCTGGCATTTAAATGGCGGGTGGCTGCACCACCTCATGGCACCAAGAGGGTTAATATATTTCATAACCATGCTGAAGTTATGTCCCAGGATATAATTTGGATGGAAACTGAAGCTATAGTGGTTTTACTCTGGCCAGTTCAGTCAAGGTCACACATGTAAACCCCCATTGTCGCTCTATATATCTGTTTCTTTCTAGTTTCCCCTCCCTTACTGCTTGACTAGTTGCACAGTTCAGGTTGGTATCCCGTGAAGCTATAATCTGAGAGAAATATTGTTTAAAAATGTTTTCATACAACATTGAAAATATCTTGTACTATTTAAGGTACTTGTATAAGTACTGCTTTATTATCAATATTGTTAAGGGCCTGGAAGCTTCTCAACTTAATGCTGCCAACATTTACAGTTTACATTCAAAGTTTGATGTAAACATACATACTTATATAGTGTTTGGTTAGAAAACTGATGATATATTATTGCATTAATATATGTAACTGTGATGGAACACCACCAGTAGTGGAAAACTTTGATGGAGATGTAGGGGAGCATTGCATATTTGAAAGAATTGAGTCATTAGCTTTTGACTGTCATCTAATACCACTCATATTTGAAGCCACTTGCATTATAAACATTATTCACTTAACAGCAATACAGATATTGTTGGTGTTGCCACTGCCAAAACAATACTACTGCTACTGCGAGAGGGTAACTGAGTCAGTGGGGTAATGGTTGCAAAGTGGGGAAAAATGGCTTTGAGTGGACTGATGAAAATAAAACAATTTTAGCTGTTAATGATAAAATGAGAACAAAAAAAGGCACTGTTATATTGCTAATAAATCATAAAATTCTTTGTTTAATCCAGGGTATGAAGCTTTGGAATGAAAAGCTTTATAGAATGTATACACACAATTACAATGAAATAAATTAATTGATATCATTGTATGATTGAGTTGAACTACACACTCTTAAAGCTTCACTTACTTTTCATAAATGTTCTCGAAACCGGTTCCATACATTTATGAAAAGTAAGTGAAGCTTTAAGAGTGTGTAGTTCAACTCAATCATACAATGATATCAATTAATATGATTGGCTTCACTGTGCAAGTTCCAATTTACATTTAAGTAATGAAATAAATGTTTAGACAGTCTTTACAAAAAATTCCTTTTCTTCCCAAAGCAGATTCACATGTATAATTTTAAAGGCCTTAAAATGGTATCCCATCAAGGAACCCTGATATTGATAAGAACTGTGATTATTATAAAATTCAATGATCATCATTTTGTAGCTAGAGATGATAAGTATATCCCAAATCACGCAGTACATTTGGCCTGTGATAACAATCAATCATTACTGGCATCACTGCTATCATTAATAATCAGCACATTATTTAGGTATGCATTTCTTGTTCCTAGAATTTTCTGTACTATAGATAATTTCCCTTACTCTTTTAACTGCTAGAATGTACTAATTTCATACATTTTTTTTATGATCTTGGAGACATTTTGTTAATGGTCATTTTATTTCTGCTCCTTTAATCCTCCTTACTTGCCTACGTTAAGGTGCATATTTTTGAATCACACAAGCATCTTAATTTCAAAAACTATAGCACTGTATTCCCTCCAGCAGTTTAAATATTCCAAAATTTAGAGAATTATAGGTAAATGTTACAAATTATCTACTACATTAATTTACAAATTTAACTGCACTTATTATTGCAATCTTTGCTCTACAATGCATATAACTAATTTTACAAAGTACATATAAATTTGACACAAAGTAATTTGTTACAGGTATCTTCAACAACACTGCATAAAACTTTTGAGTTAAAACATCTTACAAATATAGGGTCATTTCTTGTTGCTTTAAAACATCTGAAAGTCTTAACCATGCACTTCATTTCTTCTAAGCCACCCAGTAAGAGCATGATATATAAATAACCCAAGAGAACTATACACAGTTCTGCCTTGTGAAAAATCAAACTCACCAGCAACCTTGTCTTTCCCCAATTCTGCAAGTACAAACTCACGAAGCTGGGTGTATGCCTTGTCCACAGAATTATTCTCCACTATTAGATCAAAGTTTCCTGGTGTTTCACCTGAATTTGAAAAAGTAATAAATAAATAAAAATATGCATGTTATCCTCTTAAAATTACATTATGAAAACTTTTTTGTTTCTCCAGTATCTAATTTGTGTAAATGTGAAATGAGGAATAGAGCACAGAGAAGAGAAAAATACAAATATAAACAGAATACTTCTTGTGCAGCTGTTTTTCAAATATTTATAGTACTAGTTCAACTTAAAGTTCTGTACAAGTACAGCAAGAGAGAATGTTTTCAATCAAGTACAAAAAAAAAAATGTCTTAGCTGCATAATTTTTATCATTATTAAAATGAACACTTTAGTCACCATTACTGGAGGGGAAAAAAAAAAAAAAAAAAAAAAGAAAGAAAGAAAGAAAGAAAGAAAGAAAAAAAAAAGAACAAGTTAACAGAGTTAATAGTTGTTAACTATAGATATATGCTAAAAAAAATTATGTTACACTTTCCAGTAAGCAGTAGCATCCAGGTAGCCCTAACTCGAATAATCTCATTGTATTTTTCTAATATAAAAATTTTCTTGCACATGTTAAGATGATTTAGTAGTGCTTTACAGTAGGGCCTTGAAAAGTCATTTCACCACCCTCTTAGAAATTATTTTGCTTAAGCTTTGATTTCAAACAGGTAATGCATACCATATTGTAGCTCCTCTTTAGCTGTATTAAGCCGCCGCTGAAGACTTTCCTCTGTCTCAGTACCACGTGCTCTAAGACGGCGTTCTAATTCCTCCAAGGATGGTGGTTTGATGAATACATACATGGGATTCAAATCTGTTTGCTTGACTTGTTTTACTCCTTGTACCTCTATATCCAAGACACATACTTTCCCTTCTGCCACAACATCTTGGACTGCCACTTTGCTGCAATAAAATAGCATTCTAATCTCTTTTTTGATTTTAGATTCAAATTAATTAAAGCACTGGATGTAAACTATTTTGTACCAATATTTTAATTAAAACTATTCAAAATGTAAGATTTTTTTTTTAAAATCAAAGTATCATTAATGTATTTTGAACAATTGCAGTTTTAATACAGCATATATCTTTCTTGTATATCTCTTGCTTAGTTGCAGTTTTAATACAGCATATATCTTTTGCTTGCATATTCCTAATTAATAATTAACATTCCCTCACAAAACCTTTGTCTGATGCAATGGTGTGCAGCTGAACTCTTTTAATACATCAAGTTGGCTATACATACTGTATATTACATTCTATCCAGATAGACTGAGAGAAAAAGGTATGCTTATCAATCCAAGATGTTCCCAAACATAAAACTTATCCATCTAGTTAAGCTTTGAACCCAAAATATACACTACTATCACACTAAGCTAAGTACTACAATAATTGCATATGTAAATTGATACAAATTGAGCTATTAAGTTATTTTTGGATCAAGATGTTTACAATATATTTCTCGAATATAATGGAACATTTTAGGATGGCACATTCTTTGTGCCTCTAAATAACATGCTTGATTCATTAAATTATATTAATTTCTAACAATGGACACTTTACTCCAAGGCCATTGCACTGATTGAAAAGGGAGGAATTAACACTTCTATTACTACAGAATGCTATAGAGTGAACCCAAGAACAGCATTTCATTGGTGGAAAAAGTATAAGCACAAGCATATTTAACAAGTACACCAGGGATAGAGCACCTCATACTTCTACTCCAGAAGGATGCTGCAGTAATACTTTTTTTTTTTTTTTGCAAAATAGCCATTCAACACAATCCTGAACACTCTTATTAACACTCCAGGTTCAGAAGACACTTCTCTTCGTCATCCCAGAAAATAAGTTAATATTATATAATGTGTATATGAAGATTGCTTTGTATTTTGCTTCAGTTTATGAATACTCATGCAAAGTTGAAAAAGTTTCCTAACCAGCCATAATGAAAAATATAATGCTACCTCAGTATGCATGTGCTGCAGCCATATCGAACGGTATGTTTCCAGTAGGTAAATAAGCAATGTGTTTTAAGTAAAAGTAAATTTGAATGTTAATGCACTTTGAAAATCATGTTTTAAAACCCTTGTAGCTCTTCTTGATACTTACAAGGACAAATGACTTTTGCATTTTTGTGGAACATTTAAATTACAATAGCCCTCACACATTTACATGAATCAAAGGGCTCAATTAATTTATAACTTTTAGTGTATTCAGAAGGATTATAGCTATTGTGGCTGTGCCCATGAAAAAATTTATTTAATTTCCATCAATCCTACTTACTAGGCATCAAATATGGTGTGCGTGCATGCATGTGTGTGTGTTAATGCTCTAGAGGCAGTAATTTTTGTTTCCTCAATGAAACTTGCATATAATGATCAAAAAACAAACAATTATAGTTCAAAGGCCATTAAAATTTGAGCATTAGGAGTGGGGGTTAACCTAAAGCAAAGTATATATTTATATTTCAGTCTCTTGGGTTCCTATAAGCTTTGATCTCAACCCAATGGAAAATGTTTGGACAGAAATGAATGGCCTAAAATGTTATGGGCAGTGGCCTAGCTGCTTGGAATGATGCAGTTTCATTCAAATATTATATATAAGGGTTACTGACTTCTATAAGAGCAAAAATAGACAAAATTATAAGATAAGATGGTAACTGGAATGGTTGATGGTTAAAACAATTAAAAACAAATGCAAAATAATAATTCACTTTCATTCTATAATTTCTTCATACAGTTTAACAGTTTAATTACAAGCTTCCACTATCTGTTAGAATATTATGTTTATATGAGACTGTCATCTCACATTTTATTTATTTAAATTATTTTGATGAAAAAACCAAACAAAATTTTACTTCTCGCTAAGCTTAGCTCACATTATCGGGAGGGATAGTGTTGTCTTTCTATTCTGGAGAGGATGAGCAGAGATATAATGCCAATCCTACAAATAAGAAAATCATTATCCCATTATCAGACAAAAGATTTGAATGGGACTTTACAGTATCATCATAATCCAAAAATTATTTTCCATGTAGATAACCTTTAAGATTTTTTGGATATGTAGTGTAAATGGGAGAAAAATCAGATCACTATTGTGGCTGGAGAGATGGTAGATTAAATATAAGGCAATAGCATCCATGCTTAAAGTACTGGATTTTTATTTTCAATTTTTTTTTCTCTCTTTTTCTGAAATATTTTTCAAGGTCTTGCCTACATACAGTTTAATTTAAAAGAAAATATCTGAATGCAATGAGGCATTATCACAAAAACTAAAAAAAATTTGGAAACATGAAAGGGGGGAAAGAAAAGGAAAAAAAAAAAAAGGAATATTTCTGTGCATTAAAAATACAAAATGGACAAATAAAATTTGCAGCACATTTCTGTAATAGTTTTATGAAAACTATGAAACTTACACAATGTATTAGCCAAAAGCTTCATAGTAGTGATCAAAGGAAAATTTACTATCCCAGAGCAATATTATTTTATCATTTTGTACAAATGCAATAAACCTAACCACACTATTTTTACCTAACAACTATGCCCACCAAAACTTACATATCTCATTCCACATGCATTTCATGATCCTAAACCATTTTAATCTGTGTACAAAGAAAAAAATAATTGCTAGCATTGTACAATTGTAGAATTATAGCAAACTAGAAAGTACTATACATGAATAAATTACAAGTACAATTAATAGAAATCAAATTACATACATTTCTTTCAGTAATCAAGTAGCTAGAACATATTAAAGTATATATTCAAATGATCTCCACATATTTTTTTTTAAAAAATTTAACAGCGAAAAGCTCGGATGAGGGTATAATTTGCATTAGGGTTGGCAGCACAGCTCTGACACACCAAAACTTGGAGTTGACATTCTTCCCCACAAGTGAAAACTGTGTGCACAGAATGCATCATAGGTCATTTGGGTAGCTTCCGGTGAAGTGAAAATACGAGTTCAGGATAACTAAAACATCATTACAGGTACCACCATGGGCGGTCGAGGTTGTTAAGTTAGCATTGATGATACGTGAAATGAAATGTTAAATTGGGAAATGATTTTTTTTAAAGGAAAGAAACGTTCCAGGTCTAAGTTTAGGATAACTCCCTGGCATTTGCCATGTATGAGGACTGAGGAAAGCCTGAAAAAAACCTCGGTCAGGGAGGGCGGTCCTGGCAGGATTCGAAGCCCAGACCTCCCGCTCACGAGTCCTCGCCTTTACGACCTCGGCCACCTGTGGCGGTTAGATTCTGACTTAAGTGTATATAGTGTATATACTTTCTTTTTGCAGAGTACTGGTTGGCTCACGAGTCCTCGCCTTAACGACCTCGGCCACCTGTGGCGGTTAGATTCTGACTTAAGTGTATATACTTTCTTTTTGCAGAGTACTGGTTGGTTCCGCATCCGCGACATGATTAAGAAGATTATGATGCAAAAAAATCTTAAATGCAATAACACTTTAACCAATAATTTATTGTAGTGTTTAATGTTTTCGATATAAATATTTAATATAGCTCCCTAAACAACTTTTTTTTTTATTAATCTCCCTTCCTAAAAATAAATATTCTGGGATTATTCGCATATATACTATGCAATGGGATATCCAGATTTGATCCTGTACAATTAATTAAGATGAAGATTTAATCCTGTTTAATTAATTAATTTACATAGATTAATATTTCAAATCTTGGCTGGAGAGACGAAAACTTTCATGCAACCAAAAGGGACTTTTTGGTGCCATATGCAAAGTTATTTACTCAATAGCTAGGGGACCTTTGTTTTCATGGAAGTAAAAATGTCCTTGAAAAAGACTGTGTTGAATATATTTCACCTTGGACAACCATCCCTATAAAGAAAGAGAGAGAGAGAGAGGGGGGGGGGCTCTTGCTCTCTCAAAAAAGTTTCTAGCTAACATACAATGTATCAGGACTAGCCAATGCATTCTTGGATTTCAAACTTTCTTTTCGAGAAACTTCCAGCAGCAAGAGATTAAGCCAATAGGAAGGAAACTTGGTGATGTGTCTACTATATTTAGAAGTTTGGATTCTCATACCATTAAACTTAGAAAGTTTAGTAAAAGCATTTTTGAAGGCTTTTTCATTCAGTTCGCATTGAGATACTATGAGAGTAGTCAGTTGCTTCAGGAAGTGAGATAGGGCTATTCAAACTAGATAAATAGAAATATAACTCATGAAATATAACTCTATTAATAGATTTAATGTTCAAAATTTGCTGATAGATAATGTTAATGACAGTATTCCACAAGAAGAAAAATCAGGTATTTACAAAATAAACTGTGCAGAATGTGAAAAAATCTACATAGGGAAAACAAAGAGAAACATTGGCACACGGTTAAAGGAACATTTCAGGAACATAAAGTACAAGCAAATAGAGAAATCAGCAGTAGCACACAAAATCACGACATAATAAATAAAACAAAATTATTAAAATCAGTACAAGGACCTACGGAATTAGCAACCTGGGAGAAAATCTACATCTACAAATACAAAAACAGCATAATGAACTTCGACATTGTCGGGGATGAAAACATAAACTACAAGTTTATCACACCGCCACCAGAGCAGAATATACATTCCCACAGCTCAACGAATGATCCGACAGTTGAACCTTAGCATGGCTGAAGATGGGAACAAATGTTCTCGAAACCGGTTCCATACATTTATAAAAAGTAAGTGAAGCTTTAAGAGTGTGTAGTTCAACTAATCATACAATGATATTCATTAATATGATTGGCTTCACTGTGTTTAAGTTCCAATTTTACATTTAAATAACTCTATTTGTTTGGAAGATATTGATAATGTAATTTTGAAAATGCAAACACCTATAGAATTTGTAAGTACAGAGTCAGTAAATATTTAAAACTCTCCATACCCTTGCTAATGGGTACCCTTGTAAGAAAGTGTCGAAGGAAAAGGAGCAATAAAGTTAACAGTTTAATTGGTGGTGAAACTTTAATTCGCTACTTCCACAGTGTCTGTGATCTTCCTATCCCTTCCTCCCCTAGTAAAATTCCAGAAAAGCCTATAATAGTAATTTTCAGCATCCCTGAGCCCTCAAATTTGGCTTCCCAATGTGGACAGATAATCGTTTCCCCCCTAATAAATACTCCCCCAACTGTACATATCTCTTGGTTTGTTATGAGAACCATTTAACACCTCTTCCATCATCTCTTAATGTGATTCAGTGAAGCTCACATAATATAGCTTTAAAGAGCTAAACTAATCAAATCCTCAGCTTATTTAAGATTTATATGCCTATATGAATTAAAAGCTATCCTGTTGCTAAGATAAGCCTTTGTATCAAACTACTGACTTAAATTCAAGCATGAGATAGTCATCATATATTTAAGTGTTCAATTTCTATTTATTGCCAGTGTCAAAGCACTACTTCTTTACAATTCCAAATACCTATACTTGTTGCAGACTGCAGTCTTTTACCCAATCTTAGTGTGTTCAACTCAATAATGGATTTTTGTTTGGTTTGAAGATGATTGAGCGTCTTTTTATAATAAAACTATTTTCTGCACATTTTAACAGATTTTCTCAAGTGTTAGGCTATTTCATCACTGATCATATTTCTTGCTTGTGTGTAATTGAACAGATCTATATTAGTTAAGAACTGATAAATTCAACAGTTATCTTCAAATGGTTTTGCGCTTTTGAGCTTTGTTAAAGACCAGATCTTTTAAAATATTTCAATTAATGTATAGAATTAAATGTTTTGTTTTCTACTGAGTTTACCGAGTTTTGCTTAAATTACTTACAATTAAGATTCAACATGTACATATATGTGTTCATTAACAATTTAAATAAATACATGCATTATTTATGATAACCTCTGCCTACAGAGGTGTAGATATTTCTCTCTCTCTCTTTAATTTTCAGTTTCTATCTTTCCATTGTCTCTAAAGTTTATCAAAAATACAAACTAATAATTAAGAGCAGTTCATATTTTGATTTTGCATGTGCAGTTTGCTTGTGGTGATTGTTAACAATAAATGTGTACCAACATTATTAGAAACAAGGAGTTAAGATAACACTGGGCAACAATGAAAATGTTTCGGGCTTAAAAATAGTGAATTTACATGTATTTCCATCTGCTGAATTCAAAAATCACCATAAAAATGATAGATTAGCTCTTGTTTTGAAGATAAAGTAACATTTCATTTTTTAGAGTGAAGATTTTAAATTTAGGGGAATTTTTTTTGGGAGTTGGCACACCTGTCAAATAACAAAACACAAATGCTCTTCAGCTGTTTGTAAGTCATAAACATAGATACTGTTGCTGTGACTGTGAATTACATATAGTTTCTACTCAAATTAATGCAAAATTTCTGGTTCACGAGTGCTTTTTTAGTGTAAAATTTGTAAAAATGCCATGAAAATGTGTAAATATGGTGAATAACTTTTGTTATATTTGTGGTGAAATAACATTTTCCTCACAGAAATGCAATCTGATGCCTCTTGTAAAGACTGCCTATCAGTATTATTTCGGTATGAAAGTAGGGGACCAGGATAAGTCTTGGGCTCCACATATATGTTGCAACGCATGCTCAGTTACACTGTGAGAATGGCTGAAAAAGAAGAAGCAATGTATGGCTTTCGCCGTGCCTATGATTTGGCGGGAGCCTACAAACCTTACAGATGACTGCTATTTCTGCCTGACTGCACCTATAAAGGCAGGATTGTCTATGAAGAAAAGAAGAACAGTTCAGTACCCGAATCTTCCATCTGCTATTCGACCCATTCCACATTCGGATAGTTTACCAGTTCCTACTCCACCCAAAAATTGTGTGTTTGAAGTAGAAGATGAAGACAGTGTGGAACAAGAAGAACCAAACAAACCTTCTACATCCCATGACCCTGATTTTGAGGGAAAAGATGATAAACCGCACAGACTGAGTCAAGCGGAATTGAGTGATCTCATTAGAGACCTTGGCCTGTCAAAGGAGAAGCCAGAAATTCTTGGGTCTTGACTACAGCAATGGAATCTTCTCCAAAGTGATGTGAGAATCTCACAGTACAGAAAACGTCACATGGAACTGCTTCCCTTTTTTGAGAAGAAAAATGATCATATTGTTTGCTGCGACATTAATGGCTTGATGAAGTCTTTGAATTTGAACCATGATCCAACTGAATGGAGGCTATTCATAGACTCATCCAAGCTTAGTTTGAAAGCTGTGTTACTTCACAACAGGAACCTTCTTTCATCTATTCCTGTTGGTCATGCTATTCACATGAAGGAGACATGCAAATATGAAAGCTCTCTTGGACTCAATTAAATATCATGAACACAAATGGAAAATCTGTGGTGATGTAAAAGTCATTGCCATACTCTTAGGAATGCAACTGGGTTACACAAAGCATTTCTGCTTCTTATGTATGTGGGACAGTAGAGATAGGAAATTGCATTATATTAAAGAAGACTGGCCTACAAGAAATCTTCACCCTAGCGAGAAAAATGTCGTTGCCAAGCCTCTTGTGGACCCAAAAGACATTCTTCTTCCACCCCTGCATATCAAGCTGGGTGTGATGTAAAACTTTGTCAAAGCTATGAACCAAGAAGGACGGGCCTTTAAGTACATCAGAGAGAAATTTTCGAAATTAAGTGATGCAAAAGTTAAGGAAGGCCTTTTTTCGGACCACAAATAAGAGAACTTGTAAAGGATCCTGCATTTGACCAAGTTTTGGAGGGGAAAGAAAAGGAAGCTTGGGAAGCCTTCAAGGGTGTTCTTCATGGATTTTTAGGCAACAAAAGAGATGACAACTACAAGCATTTGGTGACAGTGCTCCTGCAAAAATACCGTAACCTTGGATGCAACATGTCCCTTAAGATCCATTTTCTCCACTCCCACCTAGACTTTTTCCCTCCTAGTTGTGAGCTGTTAGTGATGAACATGAGGAGAGATTCCATCAGGACATTTCTGTTATGGAACAAAGATATCAGGGCCGTTGGAATGAAGTACTGCTTGCGGATTACTGTTGGTCTTTGTATAGGGATTCTGCGGAACTCACAAGAGGCAAGCTAAAAGACGACGAAGTCAATAGGCCACCACATGATTCTCCTCAGACACGACTATCTGTGAAGTATTTTTCCAGCAATTTAGAACTCTTAGCATGTATGTAATTAAAATGTATCCTTTTCTCTCAATCCGTTAATATGTAATACTTCCACCTTGTGTATATCATAGAAACTAGAGTTGATAAAATTTTTTCATTGTCATATTTGTTTTTCTCAACCCAAAATTAGTAGGAATTGCCTCATGAAGTGCTCGAAACATTCAAAAATTATTTTTTTGTTGCCCAGTGTAATCAGTGCTTTATGAATTCATGTTTCTAGAGTTCCATTTACCTTGTACCATACATATTTTTAGAGAATTCTGCTGTTTCCAAAAATTCTCCTCGAGTAATAGCATCTGTCATGGCTTCTCTTGTAGTGAAATGATAATGTTTACCATCTACCTCTCCAGGTCTTGGACTTCTGGTTGTGTGTGAAACTGAGAAGCCAAATGTTGTTGGAAACTCTGCAAACAGTCTCTGAAGCAACGTTGATTTACCTGAACCAGATGGTCCACAAATGACAAGAGGACGAGGGCCTTGGTGTACCATTTTTAAAATACCTAATAAAGAAAAAAAATTTTCTTTGTCAGTCTTTCAGATTTTCTTCAATATGTAAAAAATTTTAACAATCCAAGGTAAATGAATGCAAGAATAACACAACAGATAAGCAAAGGAAATTTACTATTATTTATTTACAAGTTTTTCTATTACCATTTTATTATCTAAAGCACAATTAGGCATTTATAATAAAATGAGTTAATTTGTATTCCTTTCCACAATATGCAAAAATGAAATCATAAACAAATATCCAATTTTATACATAAAAAATTCCCCATCTTATAGATATTAAGCTACTAATCATTGATTAATTTCAAACATTTAATCCATTTTTGTCTATCCAACATGAAATAATATTCCCAATTTGACTATAGCCTAACGAACACTTTATCTTAAACCATAAAGGTGTTTACCCATGCTTATCTTTCTACAAAATATCCCAAAAATGAGGCCAGTTCTAAGCTCCCCTCACTTTTTGTTTCCTGGGTAAGTCCTTTGTGGTCCATACAGATGTTTGCCCACGCTTTCCTTTTTATAACAAATCCTGAAAATAAGGCCAGTCCTATGTTCCCCTCACTTTTTGTTTCCTGGGTGAGTCCTTTGTGTTTAATTATAGATACTGAATAAATGAGTGTACAACAGGAATGTTCAACAATAATGAAATCCTGAGCTGATTTTTTTTTAATAGATGAAATTATAACACTTCTGTGATGAGAACTCAAGATGTTATGTGTCAAAAAGAAAAAGTTCACTGGAGAAAAAAGCTTACTATTAATTATTTATTGCTAACTTAATTTCACATTTTTACACCATCTTTTATAAAAAGTATTTAATTGTCTGATTACTTTCACTAGTATAAATTTGCATATCCCTTTTGAACCTCCCTTGATAAAATATATAGAATGGGCCTGAGTAATTGCATTTTAAAACCCTTCACAACTGATAACACTAAATTTATGGAACTTTAGCTGCAATATAAATAACACTAAATAATGCATTTTAGATTTCAAATATTAAAAATGATAAATTGGAGTACTGCCTATAGAACTGCAACTATTCATCTTGCACTACAACAAAGTAATCATTTTAGCAAGTACAGATTATTAAAGAATTTAATGTTCCCATTAAGAGCCAGTTTTTATATCAAACAACAAGATACTAGCCTAAGTAGTTTCATTTGAAGACACTGGTGGAGAAAGATATATCATGTAATACTCACAGATGTTGGCAATGTTAATTGGTTGATTGTTTGCTGGTGGCCATTGGGAATGTTGAAATTTAGCATTTTTTCCCCTAGCTTCCCAATAAAGAGCTTCCAAATTATTTTTCATTTGTTTGTTGTTATCTAGTTGACTGCATTCCAGCAGATGTTGTTTAAGTATTCACATCCTTGCACAATGGGCAGTAGCTGTCCTTGATTAATTTCATCCTGAAGAGAATGTTCTGACAGGCAATCATTCCCAACAATTAAGCAGAATTGATCAACTCCAATTTTTCTTGGTTTCAATAAAAGATGTTTGAAAGTGTTTAGATTTTCATATAGTTTTCCTTTAAGTTTTTGTTTGATATTTTGTTGTTCTTGTTCAGTTATTAATCTTTTTAGGAGTTTCAGTTTAGAGGGAAGTTCTAGTTCAAAAGGTGGTTTTAATTTTATATTGGCTCCTTTTTTTGCTAAAGTATCAGCAATATCATTCCCCTTCAATCCCATGTGGCTTGGGATCCACTGTAAAACTATTTCTGTATTTCTGATCTGGATTATATGATATAGTTTTCTTATTTTATTACAGCGTATGCTGATGGGTTACAGTAATTCATTATACTTTGTAGTGCTGCTTTAGAGTCACTTAAGTGACTCTAACAGTTAACAGTTCTTTTATTTTTTAGGTCTATATGGTAGATTTTCTAAAGCTGCTGTAATCATCATTATTTCACCATCAAAATTGTTAGCATGCTGTCCCAAAGGTGTATAATGAGAGAATTCTTCACAGTATATTCCAAAGCCTGCTTCTCCATTTTTAAGAGATCCATCTGTATACACTCCACACTATATATCAGTCAGATAATAGTTTAGTGTTGCACTAAGTGCTATCAATCTTAATACCTCAGATGGGTCGTTCTTCTTGGAGACCATTATATCCACATTCAGTTTCACATTGATGTCTATATTTTGTAAGGGATCAGTAGGTATGATGACAGGTTTATTGCTTATTTTTAAAATTTTGCCTAAATCTTCTTTTTGTATGTAATTTTTGAAATTCTGTTTTGTTTTTAATCGTTGTGTGCTGTCAGGAATATGAAACCATTTATTCCTGTGTTGATTACTTTTAATTTCTGTCCCAGTATAGCCATTTTAACATCTAGCTCTATTTTAATTGGCAGGTTGTTAGTTATAATCTGTCTTGTAGCAATTGGTGTTGTTTTAATATTGGCAATGTTTATATACAAGAAAATATGCAACCAGTAAAAGTCTTTCTGAAGTACTTCAAGTTGTTCTACTAAGCAACACTGAATATATTGTATATTCAGAAAAAGTTTGGGAAGGATTTTGAAATACTATATTTCATTCTTATAAAATGTGGCTGTCCAAAAAGTTTATCATAAGATAGTGCGTCTCAGGCAGAGTTTTTTTAGACCACAGTCAAGATGATCAGAATGTTCTCAACAATGTCCTAATGAGACTAACTTATTTATTTGGTTTATTTAAAAGTGCTCTTTAATGTCTCAATTCATTAGCATCCCACTTAAATTAAAAAGTGAAATAGCCAATAAATTTTGGTCTGAGACTTTTTCTTTCAGACTTTAGGTTCTTTTACATGCTGTAAATCTATGATAAAGAATCAATAACTACTTCCCTTCTGAAGAAAATCAACTTAGGATTTTTACTAATCAGACTGCTCAAGTTTATTCCAGGCTTTCCTCAGTCCTCATCAATGGTAATTTCCAGGGAATGCTAGTATCCTTCCTTTCCAAAAAAAATTATTTTCCTAATTTATCACTTGAGCTTATGAATTATCAATGTTCACTACCACTTTATTATTAGTTATAGTTTAATGTCCCTTTTAACAACTAAGGCTTACAGAGATAATGAATCTATGATGATATGAACATGTAAATAAGCCTAGAACACACAACACTTTAAGTTACATTCACTTTTTAACATTAAGAAACAACTCTGGACCTTTCATGGTTCAAACCTGGTAACTCTGGATTTGCAGGCTAACTCACTGACCACAAGATCACAGACGCCCAGTAGTGAAAATGGGCATGAAACACTATTAAAACCAAATCTCTTAATGAAGCAGTTTCATTTATTTTCTATTTCCATTCATTAAAACAAACATGCAAACATTTTACATTAATGTGTTCAAGTTTTTAACACTAACTCCACTTACTTTTTTAAAACTTAGGACTAGTTTTGGGAGAGGTTCCTCCCATCATCGGCTGCTGTTGACTGAATGCCATTGTTCGAAACGGGGGATGGACACTCGTTCGCTCCTGTAGTGGTATCTTGTGGTTCCAGTAGAAACTTGCTGAGTTCATCCAGCGACGGAAAATCATAATTCATTAAGCTCTTCTTATTTTTTAAAATGAAAATTCTCTCCCACGTGGATAGTTCTATTGGGTTGTGAAGTTGTTTCAGTAATTTAATTTATGGTTTTATTTCATGATTTTTATTCCAAAAATGAGCTGCTGTTGCTGATTTGTCTATCTGTTTCAATCTAATCTTCCTAAAGTGTTCTTTTCTTTGAATTTCTAAATTTTTGTTTTCCCAATGTAGCTCTGCTCACAATCTGCACATTTAATTTCATATATTCCTGATTTTTGCTCTGTAGGGATGGTATCTTTCATTGTGCAATATACTAAATTTTTTTATATTATATTTGTTCTTTGGGGCTAACATTATTCCATGTTCTTTGAATATCTTCCTAAATTTGTTGTGGTAAGTTGGGTGGTATGTGAATGTGAAATTTAGAAATTCAAAGAAAAGAACACTTTAAGAAGATTAGATTGAAACAGATAGACCAATCAGCAATAGCAGCTCATTTTTGGAACAAAAATCATGAAATAAAACCATAAATTAAATTACTGAAACAACTTCACAAACCAATAGAACTATCCACATGGGAGAGAATTTTCATTTTAAAAAATAAGAAGAACTTAATGAATTATGATTTTCCTCCACTGGATGAACTCAGCGAGTTTCTACTGGAACCACAAGATACCACCACAGGGGCGAACGAATTTCTTTGAATATCTTCCTAAATTTGTTGTGGTAAGTTGGGTGGTATGTGAAAGTTTCAATTAAAAATATGACCAACAAGTTTCCGGCCTAGCTATGGGAAACCCTTTGTCTCCATTTCTAGCAGATCTTTTCATGAGTTCATTCAAAATACACATCACCAAAGCGTTCCCATTGATCTTCAAGACATGGCATAGATACGTAGACGGCATATTTGCAATAATACCAAAAAAAACGTTCTCTAGATGCATTGAAACTCCTTAACTTACATCACAAATCTATACAGTTTATCATAGAAGAAGAGAGAAATGGATGTCTTCCATTCCCAGATTTCAAAATAATAAGAAATGCAAACAGTCTTAGCTTTGGAGTTCACAGGAAACAAACACACACTGAAAGTTACATAAAAAATGATAGTTATAATCCCATCCCACAAAAATATGCAGTGTTTCACAGTTTAGCACACAGATTAATCAACATCCCATTGACCGAAACAGAATACAAAATGGAATACCAACACATAATGAAGACCAACCAACAGTTTCAACATAGACTCGGTAACAAAAATCATCAATAAAGCTAAAAGACATAAATCAATTAAGGAAGTTTCTACACTTAGAACAGCAAAGAGATATAAATTCAAAAGTTTCACATACCACCCAACTTACCACAACAAATTTAGGAAGATATTCAAAGAATATGGAATAATGTTAGCCCCAAAGAACAAATATAATATAAAAAAATTTAGTATATTGCACAATGAAAGATACCATCCCTACAGAGCAAAAATCAGGAATATATGAAATTAAATGTGCAGATTGTGAGCAGAGCTACATTGGGAAAACAAAAAGAAATTTAGAAATTCAAAGAAAAGAACACTTTAAGAAGATTAGATTGAAACAGATAGACCAATCAGGTATAGCAGCTCATTTTTGGAACCAAAATCATGAAATAAAACCATAAATTAAATTACTGAAACAACTTCACAACCCAATAGAACTATCCACGTGGGAGAGAATTTTCATTTTAAAAAATAAGAAGAACTTAATGAATTATGATTTTCCTCCACTGAATGAACTCAGCAAGTTTCTACTGGAACCACAAGATACCACCACAGGAGCAAACGGGTGTCCACCCCCTGTTTCAAACAATGGCATTCAGTCAACAGCAGCCGATGATAGGAGGGACCTCTCCAGAAACTAGTTCTAAGTTTTAAAAAAGTAAGTGGAGTTAGTGTTAACAACTTGAACACATTAATGTAGGATATATTATCCCTCCATTGTATACAGCTTCGTAAGTACAATTTTACTTAATTATACAAACATTTATATGTTCACTTGTTTTCTATTTACAAAATATGACTAAATTTTCTCAAGGTTTTAAACAGATGTTTTTGATAGCAACATGTCTAATTTAATCTTAATAATTTTACCAGTGGGCCTTGTGATTGAGGAAGTGTATGCAATTACTAATTCTACAACTTATATTTTGAGTTCATATAAATGTCATTTGAAACAAATGGAAAAAAATTAAAAAACAGAAATACATTTTGTGCTATTGTTGGATGAAAACAGTTTTTTGCTTCTGAGTGGCTAAATGTTTAAGAATATCTGATTAGAAGTGTCAGTAGCATTTGCATCAAGTATATTTGTATTTTTCATTTTTTAATGAATAGGCACAGGAGTCTGTTAAAATAAATGCCCAAGATACCAGCAAATATGCCATATACTCTTTATATTTGTGATCATTGAAGTCTGAAACATATATGAAACACCTTTTATATGATTTTCAATGATTACATTAAAAATGCATATGCATCCTAGCCATAATTATAATAATATGCAGTTGTTCACAAAGAAACATACTGAAAAGATTTCAAGCATTATTTAGGACTTTTTAGTTTCTTATTGTTAATATGTTTTCATCAATTTCATGCAAAACTAATGTCTAAACTTTCAAACTCTACTTAAGAATAATAAATCTAATACACCTTATTTATAGGTAGGAGCTAACATGTCACTACTAGAGCCCAAATTTTTCATTTCACCAGTTAAAAATATGGGGAGAAAAAAAATCAGCAAATACAATTATTTGGGGCTATTTTATTTTTTTACTATATACATTATACTAAAGTTTACATATCAACAGTATTGATATAATTAAATATTTTACACATTTTTTACATTACAGCATTATTTTTATTTCTCTCTTGGGAAAAACACCTTTTAACTGTCAAACAACTTATAATTTAAAAAATGAGTGTATCCAATGAAGAGATAGGCTATAAGAAAAATCCAGGTCAAGAAATAGCCGTTCCCTTTTAAGATTTCAAAATTGATTTTAATTATGCTATATAAATAGCAGCTTCAACTGAATTCTTTTACCATATGATTTCATCTCATGTATCATCAGTTTCCATACCTAGATTTATCAGTAGTTAAAATGTAACACACAATTAAAAAAAAAAAAAAAAAAAAAAAAAAAAAAACAGCAACTACAGTAAGTAGCTGGTAGTCTGTACACTGGAAGACAAAACATGACCGACAAGCATAAACCATATCCCATTTGGAAAACAAAAGTATTTGCTGATGCTTGATTCACAATGCCCCCTTCAGTTCTTACTCAAGTTATGCTGTAAACAGGAAATGCATTTGCTCAGACTTTATACTCTGATAGCTAAGCAGGCTAAAGCACACGTCTAGTAATAAGAACTATGTAGGTTCAAATTCTCATTATACTTGAATTTTTTATTTGAATTTTGCAAATAAAATTAATGTTTAATACATGGTATTACATATATTTTAATGGACACATATATTTGAATTTTAGGCATTTATGCTTGAATACAAAAACAAATTAATCATCTTAATTTTTAAAATAAATGCAATATTAATAAACATTCTAAATTGATAAATTAAAAAGAAAATATAAATTGCCTTTATTTTATTTAAAAGTATTTCCTATTTATTTTGAAAACAAAGATCATTTTATATGAATTAAATCTGTCGTCTAACACTCTTCATGCTTCACTAACCTTAAAAATCTTTGAAACCGGTTACGAATATTTTTAAGGTTAGTGAAGCATGAAAAGTGTTAGACGACAGATTTAATTCATGTGAGCTTCACTGTGTTAGTTCCACATGAAAATTTTTTTTGAAGTTTTTATAATTTTTAAAAAATTTTAATCATTTTACATTGTTTATGCATGATTTTTTTAAAAATGTATTTAAACAGCACGCTCGATTATGCAGCAATACAGTGTGATCAGTGCTGCTTTTTGCCACAGTGACATCCAATTTGCCATTATAAAGTCACTGGCTAACGAGCAGTACTCTAGCCCATAGGCAAAACACAACGGTGGAAAATAACAGATTGCACAGTATTACATGCTTAAATTTGTTTTCTTCAACTTTTACAATTAATTTTCATATCCACTATAATATAATATTATGATACATTTAATATACGGGTAAGACAAGCTTTGCTTAATTAATTCCTGATTAATGACTCCAGTGATAATTAAAGTTTACTGTAATTATCATTGGAGAGAGAAACATATGTCTCTAAATGCCTTAAATTCAAATAAGGCCTTGCAATTGGAAGCTTTATTATCATGTATATAATTAACATTATTTTACTTAAAAAAAATAACAAGGCATACATGAGTAGGATTTGAATGTCAATAGTTCTCATCACTAGGTATCTGCTTTTAATCTATCAGCTTATGTCTGCCATGGAGAACTTGATGTAACTGATTTTTTTTTTTTTTGAGTAGTGTTTAACACCCATTTTTACTACTGAGGCACCACAGGCGGTGGACACTGATGATACATGAGATGAAATGATATATTGGGAAAGGATTTTTTTTTTTTTTTTAAGGAAGGAAGCGTTCCAGGCCTAAGTTTAGGTACCTCCCCGGCATTTGCCAGTTATGAAGACTGAGGAAAACCTGGAAAAAACCCCAGTCAGGGAGGACGGTCCTGGCGGGATTCGAACCGCAGACCTCCCGCTCACGAGTCCGTGCCTTAACGACCTCGGCCACCCGTGGCGGTATGTAACTGATGACAGAATAAGGCTAAAGCTGTTAGACCTGCATGCACATACTTCTGTGAATCAACCACTAAGCTAAAGAGAACTTGGACAAATAAATGCTTCAAGAGTCTGTTTTTCTTTTTTTCCCTCCTTGGGTGTACCATCCCATAACTAGAATTATCTGGCATCTCTCTTAAGAATCTATGAATGCAGTGGAAAAATGGATCACAAATTTTGTGCACTGTTAGGGAACATAGGGATAAAAGCTAAAGTAAAAGTCCAGTATGGGAAGCTAGTATACTTGAAATCTGTGCAAGTTTTAAATCTGGTCCACATGAAAGGCAACCTTGCATTTGTCACACTCGAAGCAAGCAAGATTCTCTGCCCCCCCCTCCTCACTGTGCTTTGTCATTGCACACCTTGCATCTTCTATTTGGTTTTGTCTTTATCAGTTGGTGATATTTTCATTGGAAAATGACCCCAATTTCTTCCTGGAAGTTGAAGGGGATTTTTTCCTAGCTTGGCCAGTCAAGGATTAAAAATCTCCTAAGGGTTACAGTCTTCACTATTTGTTCTGTCGAACTGAGCCAGAAGTTTGCGAAACTCATTCTTCTACCTTTTGGGTTAAGAATGAAACTTGCATTTAACATTGCAACATTAAAAGTCTATTATCTTCTCATCTGAGGATATGGAGCTAAATGCTGGACAAGTGCATCAACTCTATGCATTATTTTTAATAATCAATATTATCTACTTTTTCCTCTTATTCCTGCTATTGCATGATATTTTATTATTGTTTTACAATGCAAAACATTTCCTTGTAAAATTTTGCAAATTCTCTCACATTCAATTTCTAGACTCTAGACCATGGGTTCAATGGATTTTTTCATGTGTAAAAATCCAAAGAATGGCTTCCTTTGGAAGGGAAGTAAAGCCGTGAGTCCCATGTCGTACATTTATGACAAAAAAAAAAAAAAAAAAAAAAAAAAAGAAGAAGCATTAAGCCTGAAAGAGGCCTCTGAACAAAATTTACGGGCCATTTCAAGCACTGAGTTGAATGGGATGATGATGACCCAGGATATTAAGAGCATCCATAAATAAACCAATCAACCAACATTCAATTTCATATAGATCAATGATGTTTAGATTGCTGCTTGTTGTTCCTACTAAAGTTCAAAAGATAATACACAATATAACTGCATGGTACAAAATTAATTTCAATTAAAAAGAAAAGGCTTCTGCCATATAGCAATAAGTTGTGTGAACTATCAGAAAATACATATGCAATGCAGTAATCTGTAACATTACAAAATATGAGCTGGCAGCACGATGACAGGAGAAACTGTCATTGTACTTTACAACATTCTAATACTGTGATGGGAGATATCGGCATTGTAGGCCAATGGGTTAATGACAAATTAAATAGATTAAAAAACACAACTTATTTAAAATTCTGGCATGTGGATATACTTAGAAAATACTTTTTCCTTTTACTCCCTTCAGAAAGCTAACAAATGCTAGATTTGTTCGATACAAAGTTTTTATATTATTACACTTTACAACATATTTTGATACATTACATATTTAATTGATTAGCATTATATGAAAATGTGGGCTCTAGTTATTACCACAATGTTAAGAGCAAAGCAATGTGCCATAACCTTTCTACCATTTTGCATGAGCAGGGTCTTTAAATATCAAATGTACTAAATATATCTTTTTAAAAAACTACTTTAAAAATAAGAGCAGATAATAACATTAACAAATATTTTAATATCAAATGGTTTACACTATCTTTCAAGTGCAATACTAAATAACTTACTTGAACTATTTAGATTTTGGCATATCATGTGGATAAGTCTTGTGCAGTACATTTTGGTTTCCTTAACACTGTCCAATAAGCTATTTTGCTTTTGTAATTATATTTTTGTGTTTTAACTTCCAACCTTGAAATCAATAAGTAAAATCACATATATCCTTTCTCAACTGAATGAAACCTGGATTTTAAGAAAAATTATTTGCTGCACTTATTGAAACTAAGCTTATATATAACAAAATACTTAACACATACAAATGAATATGAAAAAAGTCTACACATTCAAACTTTTTTTTTAATTTGTTACTCAAGAAGCACCTAATATGTAATGGCTGATATGCATAAAATCAAAGTGTTTACTCCTAGTTTCTACTTGCTAGTGGAAGAGGGCAAACACTTCCCTACAAAATGGTATGTATAAACATCCACTGAGTCAAAGAACACACCATCGCTATCTCAGTGTCTACTGATGCACACATTGTTGCATACTTCTGCATACAAAGAGGTGATTCACATAGCATGTTATTGTGTTGGTTTAAGCAGCTGTCATAAACCTTTAGAACACCATGAGATTAAAGGAAGTTGGATTAAAATTATTTTTTGGCTGAATCCTCGATTTACTAAAGCTGAGGTTCATGTAGTAGAAATCATTTTACCAACATTAGAGCAAAGAAAAGTGCAGCATTGAAACAGATAATTCAAGATGTTCAGAGCATTTATTGACTTGAATTTACCGAGAATCAAATATTGAAAAAGATCCAGAATATGAAAGCTAGGATCAAGGGAAAAATAGATGCAAGGAAAACAGGAAATAAACCCATTCAATAAAATCATGAGAGAAGAAATCACTGGACATTATGGAGGACACAAATTCTTCAATAACAGGTTGCTAGGTAAGAATACATATACAGCAATTAGTATTACATAATATTTATTTTATGAGAAGTAAATAGCATACAATTACAGCATTAGGCATTTGCTATTTATTTCAGAAGAAAATCAGCTGCAGTAGCAATTTTAGCAAAAGACTGCACAGATAAATCTTCATCCTCCATCACCATCAGAATATGAATTGAATCTACAACTGAGAAAGCCACTTACCTAGAGCACAGAAAGAGAAAAGAAAAAAAAAAAAGGTGACATCTACAGACCTAGGAATGTATTGTCATAAAGCAGCTATGAATGTTAAAACTGAAAGAGGAAAAGGAGGAAACGGAATGAGAAGAAATATGCCATTTAAATGTGTTGGTATACTTCCTATCCAGGTTCAGTTTAAATTGTGTTTATGCAGACTAAGACAGCATGTGTTTACTATCATTGAAACTGAAGAGAAGAAGTTACGGGAAAAGCAGAAAAGGGACGATAAGGAATTTAGATTCTTCAAATGTGCTAACCATACATGCAATTTGTTAAAGAGCATCCATAAATAAATAAAAAAAAATACATGCAATTGTGTTTGTACTATATTATGCTCAATTTTAAATTATGCGGATAATGATCTTTCCATAAGTGCCAACCAATTGTGTTGGTATATGAGAGAGAAGAGAAATATCCACAGCAAGTTATTTAAATTATATGTGATAAAATACAAATACCTTGATTTACACCATGTTTCCAGCCACTCCACTCTGAAATCAGGGATTGCCAATGTAACACACAAAATTTTAAATTTTTTTCTTCATTAGTAAGTAGTTGTCACTCAGAAAACACTGCAACATCCACTGCACATTTTGCTTTATAATTATGTGGTTAAGAGTGTTTAATATCAGAATCTCTATAAATATTTCTTTGTCCAGGAACATTCATGAAATATTTCTGCATTTAAGTTGGCTTTATTTGTTCTCATGAGTTACCTGTACAGCACAATCACTGATCCTCTTGGTCTTTATGCATATGAAAACAGAGCAGGTACTACGGAGTGTTTGCCTGCTACCACTAGAGTTGATGTCGCAGTGCTACTGTTGCTTGCTAGGTTGCTTGCATATGACCGAGTAAAAACTCTCAATAGTCAAGTGTGTAAAACATTTATTCACCTTTATGAATATCAGCCAATGTTTATTAACCTATCTTAAATTACTCCATAATCTCTCTGTAGATTCCTTTAGCCTCTTCCATGTCACAATTTGCTGGCTGATAAATTATTTCTAAGACCATATTTTAACCTCTAGTTAACCAAACAATTTTAACAATACGGTCAGGGTTGCAGCTGCTCAAATGCATCCAATGCACAATCAGCAAAATGTTGAAAATGCGCTTTTCTTTTTCACAAAAGTTAAAACTGTTTCTTCCCAAATCTGTGTACTGTGCATTTCAGTAACCATATAGGGATAGAATTTATTTTATAGCAGAATGTGCTGATGTACAGCTGAACCCTGCTTATGCTAACTTTGCAAGAGATTTTCACAGTGATTATTTTAATCAATCAACAATATCATCCAGTTTTTCCTCTGATAATGCATGATGCCTGCATCACATTTTATTGTGCAATACTGATTATATTGTTTTGAATTTAAGCACTATTTAATGAGCTGTAGATCTGTCATGTGGATTAACCCATGGAAAACATTCTTGTAATTCTGCATGACACTAAGCAACTGATTTATTATAGCAAATGAAAAGGTGTTGTTCTGTATTCAATATTTTAACCAAGGCAAAAAGAAATTAAACATAATAATACAGTAATTCCTCAAAGTCCCAAACCTAAACATGCACTAATTGATTAAAAAATTTTTAAAAAATTATAAATCTTTAAAAAAAGTTTTCATATGAAACTAACTCAGTGACGCTCATGTGAATTGAATCTGTCATCTTAACACTCTTCATGCTTCAACCTTAAAAATATATACGGAACCGGTTTCAAACATATGCAATCTCCATCTTCGGCTTTGGACAACTGGTGTGAAAGGTTGTTGTTACGTAGTATCAGAAGCAATGTTCCGCTCTGGTGAAACTTTTATGAACTTAAAATTTATATTTTCTTCTTTCGGAATGTCAAAATTCATCAAATGATCCTTATGTTTGTAGATGTAAATCTTTTGCCAAATATCCAATTCTACTGGTTCCTGTACAGCTATCAATAATTTAACTTTTTCCTTTATATCATGATTTATTTAAAATACAAACAAATATTCGTTCCGTATATTTTTAAGGTTAGTGAAGCATGAAGGGTGTTAAGACGACAGATTCAATGCACTAAGTGACCTTATCAGTCACAATATCCTTGAATGTTAGTGCGTGCTGATTTATATGTGGTGGGTGAAAAACAAAATGAAGATCTGATACAATGTTGGAAGAGCACATTAGTTACAGGAGGAGTGGAGAGATATGAAAACCAGTTGCTGTGATAGTTCTCCATAGGGTGGAAAATAGCCATTTGAAATTTTCTAGACTCTCAAGAAGCTGAAAATTAGCAGGATAATGTGCACCACACTATAACAAATTTACTGAAACAAGTATCTTTGCTGACCGTTCAAGATCTGTGTGAACTAGCACAGTGGTGAAAGCAGAGGCAACTTGTATCAGACCAAATCCACCAGTTCAAAAGCAGAAAGGATGGGGTGTGAAATGAACATTTCAAGGAGATCAATGTCCAGAATGACGAAGCAAGACCTTGAATCAAAAGCTTTTTGCAGCAGTACTAGATATGTTTCATAACTCCAAGACTTAAGCAATAGAGCTGAAATGGAAACGTCTACTTGAGCATTATGCTAAAAATTGACTCAGAAAGATCCTTTTTACATGAGAAAAAATGTTCAACATTGAAGAGAGCTACAACTACCAATATATTAGTAAGTTTTGCTACGAATTCCAAAGAAGCTTGTCCAAATATTCAAGAGGGACCATCATCCTGCCTCAGTGATGGTTTGGCAAGCAGTAAGTTACGATAGTGTTACAAAGCTTCATTTCTACCAAAAAGGAATAAAGACAACTGCCAGAGTATATCAAAACAACTCTCCTTGAGCCTGTGGTGAAAAGACTTGAACACTACTTTGTTCAAGCAATATTTAGCAGCAGCAGCCTATAAGTTAGAGTCCACTCAATCTTCATTTGAGAGAAATGTTCTTCATTTTATTGCTACCCAAGATTGGATCTCTAGCAACCTTGACCTCAACCTTTCGAACTACAAACTGCAGGCAGTGCTTGAGGGTGTTATTTATAAGAAAATTCACCCCAATATTGAGTCTTTCAAGAGTAACTTGGAAGCAGCAGTGACAGATTTTCCTATGGAGATAGTACACATTGCCATGATGCATTGCCCATAGACTCCAGTTCTGTATTAAGGCAAAAGGGGGTTATTTTGAAAAATAATATGTGCACTATGTACAAAATGCATGTGGGTACTAGGCATCAAAGTCAAATTTGAAATACGGCAAAATATGTTGTTGCCATTATAAAAAACTTGTAACAGAATTTATGACCAAATAAAATAGTATAAAAATTTTCCTGCAACACGGTTCCTAAGCACTACATTATAAACTTTTTATTTACACTATTTAACAAGTGTTTCTCGGTAAGAAATTCACTGTGTGCAGTGAACACAGTGGATAACAACATGCTGCTAGACAGTTGCTATTTTTACTACCAGCAATGAATTAAGCCAAGTTCACATTATCAGGTGATGCACTGAATAAGTTTATCTCTGTTCTATAAGCTGGCTGCCAACTGATAATTAAATATCTCACTATAATACTTGATAAAACAGTGTATAAAATTACAACATTCCTATCAATGCATTCCCATTATAATCATCTTTGCATGATACTGGTTTATTAAACTTAACTATATTTTTTGTGTAAAATTTGCAAAGAGCTAGATCTTATGACACATTGAAAAATGAGAATTGGTTATAGTGAAAAATATTGTTTATAAATATCTTAATTTTCTTCACATTCATCTTTTTAAAGAAAAAGAAAAGAATAAACAAAAAAAAAAAACACACAGAAGATGTCTTAAAGAGTCAAACTTGGCCCACTAATTAGTCAACCATTTCTAGTTCCTGGTTCTCAATCATCAGCACTTTTTATACGCTAAAATATACATTTACACAGTCCTTAAAAAGGGCTAAAAGCATGGGCACATTGTTTTCCTATAGTCATTATATTTATTTCACTTTTAATCCTTTGGAAAGAGTCTTGCTCTGTTTTTCTAGAAGTTTAAGCGATTATGGTGAATAATAGATAGGACCTAAAAATTGTTGATTGTGTAATATATTTATAAATGTAGCATATGTATAAAATGTGAACATTAATTACTTTAATGAAGAACATATTCACAGAGAAATGTCAAAATTTTTAATCTTATAAAAAGATTTGTGCTTCAGTATTTTTTTTCGTGTTCTTGCTAGATTCATATTGTAGAAGCAGAAATGTGGATTTACTTTCAGTTGAAACTCATTTCCAATTTCTGCCAAGATCAAACCTTGAGTAAGGTAAGTAAGTAAAGCTCACACAAAAGAAAAGTGTAAGCAGGAGTTCTAGGGTTCGAATATCACCAGGACCATCCTCCAGGTTTTCCTCATGAATGGCAAATGCTGGGAAGGTACCCTAAACTTTGGTCTGAAATGTTTCCTTCTTTAAAAAAATTCTTTCCCGATATGTAATTTCATCTCATGTGTCAACAATGTCCACCACTTGTGGTGCTTCAGTATTAAAGGGGCATTTAAAAAAAGAGAGAGAGAGAGACCTGACTACAAAAATTGCAAAAACAGTTTTAAACCATTTTAAGTTAAGCTTTTATATGTAAAACAACTATAAGTGGGCCAAAAGAGCTTCAATATTCGTGTAACCAAAGCTTTGCTAACCTGAACAGTATGCCAGCAACAATGTGTTTGTATTTAATGAATTGAAAATGCCTATGTAATATGCATTGCATTATTAGCAGAAACATTTCATTTAAAAACATTATTCAGAATCTAAAGTCTGCCTATCTAAAGCTGAGAAATGTCAAAAAACTTATCCTTCGGCCAGGGTTGGCAAGGTACTTCACTTATTTTTTTACATATAGTATGCATAATTTAATAGTCATTTACATGACAGAAAACCAGTTTTATACATTATTTGTTTTCTGTCTATATTAATAACAGAAAAACTAATTATACATTTCGAATCTTACTTTTATTATGTATTCCAAATTAAAAAAAAATCATATACTGTATTTTTAAAAATTGAGAAAACTGTCGTGTACATTTCACAGTACCAGCAGTACACACAATTTATTTGGATTTGATTTCAAAATTAATAAGAGTTTAAATTTCCCAAGTGTGCTTTATGTAGATACGCTGAAAAGAAACTTGTTTCACCATAACACCAAAAGAATTTAAGTGCCGATTGAATTGATCATTCCTATTGCCTCCTGTCGTTAATATTGCACTATTTCTGTTTTTTCTCCCCCTTTTATATTGTAATTCTATTTAATCAATTTAACCAGCTTAATAAGCAAAATTTTGTTCCCTTATTTTTTTATACTATAATACTTGTACCTTATGTATTTGCATAAGACTGGTTGAATGAAAGAAAAGGCCCTGTGGCTTTAACTCTGGCAGTATAAATAAATAAATAAATAAATATAAAAAAATAAATACTGTAGGATACTTAACTGTTAGGTTCTAAATTCTGACCTTCTTTAAACCCTCTCCCCATCTGCAGCCATCAAATTCCTTATCAAAAGTAAGCATTTTCCTGTGTGAATATGAAAGCTAGGATTAAATTATAGAATATATTGCACAAGCACCTAACACCTACATAATGAAATTATTGTGTGAATTTTTTAAAGCCTTCTTTACTTTAAATAATTGCAAAAACCACAATTTCTTCTTATGCTTTGCATACTTTATGCATTATTTACATGTCACATACAAAAACACTTTATTAAGCACAATGTCACAACCCTGGCTTCAGCAGGAGGTGAGAGAAGGGAAGATACTCTTTTCCAGAGTAACAAATCTCCCTGGTCGATACTCCATTATATAGGTGACAAGCAGCAGATGTGTCAATGCTGAACTTTCTTTGCTACCAATAATACATGTGATTAATCTGCTGGATGGCTCATGACATAATATACAATCTTAGTACTTGTACATTGAAACTTCTTCACGTCCTACAATTGCCACTCTTGTGAATATTACACCATCTACAAATGTCATACCGTATTAAATTAACAAGTGCTAGCATGTAGTAGCTCTTGATGTTGTATTAGCACATCAATAACTTTAAGGCTAAACAAAGTACATGTTGTGTGAACTATTTTTTATAAAAATCAGTGATATATGCTTTTCTTTAGTCAATATCATTGCATTTTGATAAATCTCAGCTCTTGTTAAAATTTTAGAGCATTATTAGCATAAAGTCGGTGGCACAATAATATTGTTTTAGACAGCTTAAATAAAATAAATATTGCACAGGTTTTTGTAATTTTTCTTTTAACTTCATCAAATCACAATATTTTAAAATGTTATTCTTTTATATTACAATAAAACTCACTTTGTTAAATGGTTAAAAATCAGAACTAAGCAGATCATTTTCCAGAGCACAGAATATAGGAGTTGTGGAAAACCCACAAAAATACAGAGATGATATTCAGGGATACCGAGTAATAAAACTTTCTGCTGTTTTTTTTTTTCAAGCTCTAGTGCAAAATATTCATATAGCTTTTGTTCCAAAAATCATGGCCTTTAAAGCATTAATAACACAAAATATTCTGGCATTTTGAATTTTTTTCTAGAGATGCCAGAAAATTACTGTAATTACACTGAACCTCCCTACACTGAAAGTTGATCTTTATAAGTTCATTGCCCTCCAAAGCCTTCTTTTATGCTCACAATTTCACTTTGTGGTAGTTACATTATCCAAAGCATTGCTATCATCCTGTTGAGAGTATTTTTCACTTAGAAGACTTGCAGATCTATTTTTTGGACGTGGACAAAGGAGGAATTAAAGTACTGTTTCACTATCATTTCATTAAGGTTACATTAATTAAATTTCCACAAACACCTGAAAAATGACTTAGAGCCTATCTTCACATGACCTTTACTTTAACATAGCAAGTATCCATAAGATACACAACACAAGAATGTTTCCCATTGCAACAAAGAGAAAATTGCTAATTTAGCAATAGTTTTGTTTTTTAGAATGATATTTAATACCATAGCATATTCATTGTGCTCAACAAACCAAATATAAATGAATATTCAATTAGCGTATGTGGGCCTCTGTAGTATTAAAAAGCTCATTTGTTATATTCACTACCTAGGGTGAAAGGCTCTTCTGATTGCTAATCTACCACAACACTTAAAGTTATGATGAACTTGGTTCCTTATATATTTAATTTCTTCTGTGTTTACACATTTCTGTCCAATTTATATTCACTATGTAATTTAACATTTGTATATGTACATAGGGCTGCCTATACATAATGAATAGTTAATATTATATACCAATATTTTTTTTTTTTCTGTTATGATCAATACACTGGGAAATCTTATGTTGTATCAATTTTCTTAGTGCTTGCTAGTAGTTAAATATACATCTCATGCTGAAAATTTTATGTAATATAATATTATATTGGTTTTCACTCTCTCTACCCCACATTGTAAAACCTTTATCATAAATTTACAGAAGATTTGGAGAAGTGTTTATAATTAATGCAGCAGATATAAATGAATTAATCACTATGGAACAATTTTTTGTCATTTGTGAAATATTTTGTACATATATGGCATTTTCATCTATATTATTAATAAGTATACAAAATATTGCATTGACCATATGTGTGCATAAATGCTTAGACACATTTAAACTGTTGGAGGAAGTAAGGTTATAGTAAGACATAATATAATGTTAAATATTTTAATGATTATAATATATACATGTGCTATGTGATGACATCTATATAATAACATTTCCTTTTGCACCACTAATAAGAATGAATAAACATAACATTTAAGTGCGTTCGTTTATACGACGTTTCTCTGTTCTATCTTTCTTTTCTTATGTTAAAATAATTATAATTGAAATTTAAAGGCACTACATTATACTGCAATATCAATTGAATATGTATTTTACAGTGAAAGAATTTAATAAATTCCCTTTATATCATTCTTATCCTTCTGCTCTATTTCCGATGTCCCCCTCTTAGTTTTTTCTTTAGTGAATATAAATTGACAGTATTGATTTCTGCGGTATTGCTGACCATCCCAGGGCTGACCGGTAGGTTTCTTGTTACACATGGGTAAATGTGTTCAGTTTCCTCACCTTTGGCAACGTGAAGAATTTTCTACGTCTGTTTTCTATTTGCGTATAGCAGCAATCTTACAGCTTATATTTCACAATGCGTAAAAAAGAAATCACAATGTGCAACACAATAAAAAAGTGAGAACGAATTACTTCGTATCACTTTAATGTGCCGAGAACGTGCTGTTACAACGTTTTCAGCGCCACCATTTGCTGTATATGAGAAGCACCACCGGCAAATAAAAGACAATAGCAATTCGCACTTGACTTCGCCGTACAGTCGTTTAGAAAAATTTGACACCCTGATTATCGTCAAACATGATGATCTCTGCTTTTCCCCTTCCTTCCAGTTTATGCAATGCTTTTACAAGAACGTCGGTGTCCAGCCCATGAAAATCTGAAAAGAAATCAGATTATAAATAATGCATAAATGTGCTATTAATATTTTACTTGATACACACAAATTGCTGCACATGGTTTACACAAAAAAGTTGGAATTTTGCGTTTTGCAAAATTGGCGGCTTATCTACGCACAAATTATTTTTTATGCTTAACTGCCAATAACAAATTAGTAAATTACTCGTTCGTAAATTCTATTTATCCGGTTAACGAAATACCGGAACTCATTTATTAATCCATTATCGTTCCTTCAAGTTATATCTAGATTTGCAGATTCTAAAAATAAGTTCTCATTACGCTGAAACGGGAGTTAACACGAACTTCATAAATATAAGGGGTTTGCCTGGGTGGCAGTAAATATGCGTTTTATTTTTCCACTTTTTTTTTTCTACATAACAAATAAATGGTGTATTCCCTTGCATGTGGACGAATACAATGTGAATAAAAAAAAATACTCATAAAAAGTACTGCAAAATACAGAATAGAGTGATTAAAGAAGCAAAGATTAGGTATTTTTAACAAATTATCAATTGTTTAAAAATAAAATTATAAATGCTTGGAATATTATTAAAAAATAAAAAAAAAACCTGTAAGACAAATAAAAGATATTTCCTTTTTAGTTTATCACAATGTGAAAATTTATAACTTATAGATTATTGCAAATGCTTTTAGAGAAATGTGTAAACAAAAATAATTTAAGAGTTAAGGCACTAAATATATTAACAAACATAAGTAAACATAATTTGTATCATAAATTTACTGCTAGGCCAACTTCTCCCAGCAAAATCGAAAAAAAATTATTAAGTTGCTCAAATGCAAAAATTTGTCTGGATGGGATGAGATAAGTACTAAATCATTAAAAAGTTCTTCATCTTAACTTAGTAAACCTTTAAGTCATATCTGTAACCACTCATTTATATCTGGTATATTTACAAAAAAAATATTGAAGCATGCTTAAACTGTTACCAATGTTATGAAATTCATCAATCACAGATTTCCAAATCCTCCGTTACAAATGGGATATTATAACAGTGTACCTCAAGATATTAAGCTCCTTGGTTTAATAATCGATAACCATCTGATCACATCGATCTTATCATACCTAAACTTAGCAATGCATTAATTGGTATCATAGTATGATTCAGTTGAACTACACACTCTTAAAGCTTCAATTACTTTTCATAAATGTATGGAACCGGTTTCAAGAACATTTAGTTCCCATCTTCAGCCAGGCTAAAGTTCAACTGTCGGATCATTCATTGAGCTGTGGGAATGTATATTCTGCTCTGGTGGCGGTGTGATAAACTTGTAGTTTATGTTTTCATCCCCGACAGTGTCGAAGTTTATTATGCTAATTTTAATTAGCAATGCATGCTATGCAATATGTGCATTATTAACATTAGATTCAATTAAGACTTTAAAACTAGTTTATTATGCCTATTTCCACTCAATAATGAGATATGGATTTATATTTTAGAAAAACTCATTAAAAATGGGCATGTTTTCCTATTATAGAAAAAAGTCATATGAATAAATCGCTGATACACATAGCAGACATTCATGCAGAAACCTCTTTGAACAATTTGAAATTTTAACTCTTCCATGTGAATATATATTATCCTCATGATCTTTTACATAAGAAATAAAGAACACTTTGTACAAATCAAAATATACATACAAGAATACCAGATAAAAAGCAAATCCGTATAGATCAATTTCAACACTTTCTTCCATCAAAAAAAGGGTTTATTATGAATGCATTTTAGTACAAAACATCCTCCCCTCTAACCTAAAAGCCTTAATAAACAATGGCAAATAATTTTAATCTGCTCTTACAAAATACCTGTGCAAAAAGGTCTATTATTCTGTAAAGGAATATATGAGTGACATTCTACTGATTTAAAAACACTCAGTGATTTTATATCAGTGTTATGTAAATAAGTATACTGTAAAATTTGTGTGACAGTGATTTGTCTGTTTCTGCTTCTCTAGTTTTGTTGTTTCAATTGAGCTGTTCTAGGTGTTGCTTTTTAATTTTTACTGCAACCATTTATGCAGATGTATACAATATTGTTTGTATATGTAGAATGTGTGCTACTGTGGTAATTGTAAATGACAAATTCTATATTTGTAGGCCTTTGTGACTACTTTGTGTCCTCAAGGAATGCTCCAAACTCTTTTCAAAAAGGGAGACAAAAGCCCATCATCAATTACAGGCCTATAACACTTTTAAGTTCATTCTCAAAGTTACTAGCAAAAATGTTGTATAACCATATGATGAAATACCTAAGCTTAAATAATATTTTAACATTCTCCCAGTTTGGTTTTAGAAATGGCATGTCAACTAACAAGGCCACATTTAAACTCATTATAGAAATCTGAGAAGCACTAGATAGGAAGGAATATGCTGTGGGGATATTTTGTGACTTAGCAAAAGCATTTGACTGTATAGAACCACTATCACAAAAATTAGATTTCTTTTGGTTAGAAAATTTAAAACTAAAATGGTTTAAATCTTATTTGTTTAATGAAATGCAAAAAGGTGTAACCATCACCATGAATTCTTAGTAGGAATTATAAAAAAGATTTGCTGCAGGAATCAATGTAGGCTCTCTACATTTTTTTAATTTTTATCAATGATGATAATTCATGAATCAAGAGTACTACCTTTTGCAGATAATACTAGTGTTTGTAACAGGAAAATCTCAAGAACTTCTTCTGTCAACACAGCTACAAAAGCTTTTTATGAATCAACTTACGGTTTCAAACCAATAAAATGTTGCTGAATATAGATAGGACAATTTTATTCAATTCAGTACAAAAAATAAATATATCAGATCTCACAATCAATTATCAAGCAATGATTTATACAAAATTTTTAGGGTTACAAATTGATCAAAATCTTAACTGGAACAAACACGTTGAAATGATGGTTCCAAAACTTACTTCAGTATTCTTTATTCTAAGAATTTTAAATGATCTTTTGCCAAGACATATTGTGTATGGTATACTTTGCATATTTTCATTCTGTAATGGAATAGGAATTATTTTGGGGGGGTTACTCTTCTTATAGAGAAAAAGTTTTCAGTTTGCAAAAGAAAGCTGTGGGAGGAAAAGAAGAGAATCCTGTACACCTTTTTTCAAAAAAGTAAATGCACTTACTCTCACAGGAGAATATATATGACTAATATGTTATGAATAAATAATCTCCACATTTTTAATAAAATTTCAAGAGTACCATAGACTAAATACTAGAAACAGGAATGATTTGTATAGGCTGGGTAACTTATTACAGATTTTCCAAGGGTGTCTACAAGTCTGGATTTCAGATATACATATTATGGCCTAGCCAACAGAACTAAATTATTAGGAAATGAACATAAATTCATATCTTTCAAAAATTCTCTTAAAGAATCTCAATAGATCACACATTCTACAGTAATTATGAATATTTTGAACATAATTCATCATAATTAAGTATATGTTATGTTTTGTTTTGCAGGCATGTTCTATATTTTAGAGCTTTCGCTCAACCCAGGATCTACAGAATGATATATACAGAGGGTGCCTAAAAAAATGTACACTTTTCAAGCAAAGAAAAAGCTGTGTTAACATAACAAAACTGAATTCACACAAACAGAAAACGATGAACACTAATCATCTTACACTTTTACAGTTACAACAGTTGCTCAAAATGCCCACCATCGGTGTTGGTACAGTTCTGAACACATTGAACTACTGATTGAGCAATGTTTGCAAAAGTGTTCTCAGCGATTGCAGCACATGCCATTTTAATTTTTTCCTGATGTGCTGCCAGTGTAGCTGGTTTTCTACGGTATAAAACATCCTTAAGAGTTCCCCATAGGTAGAAGTCCAATGGAGTTAAATATGGAGAATGCGGTGGAAACTCAAATTGGACCTCTTCATCCTATCCAGTGCCTTGGAAGATTGTCATCGACGTACGCACGTACATCTCGGTGGTAATGTGGTGATGCACCATCCTGTTGGAAAATTCCTCATTTCCATAGAGTGTATGAATGGCAGGTAAGACGGATGTGCATAACATATTCAGGTACACTGGGGCAGTTCCTCCTCCAAAAAAGAATGGTCCAATTAGATCCCTTGATGAAAACCCACCCCAAACATTAAACGTAAATTAATAGCCTTTTTCAAAATAACATGTGGATCATTTGCATACCAGTAGACACAGTTATGCCGGTTTACAGTTCGTTCAACTTAAATTGTGCCTCATCAGGCCAAACAACTTTCCCTATGAAGGCCTCGTCTTCTTGCACCATGTTCCAAAACCATTCATAATACTGCATTCTCTGATCAGTGTCATCTTCATTTAATGCATGCAAAAGTCTTTTCAACTTTGCTGTTTTAATAATACAATGTGTGCTGGTTCTGCTAATCCCAGTCTCACATGCACACTGCTTTGTAGATTTCTGCAGTGAGTGCTCAAAAGTTCCAAAACCATAGCCGAGGATGTGGGGCTTGTTGCTGTGCGATGTCTCCCAAATTTACCCTTGAGAACATTGCATACGGTACCACGAGTTTTAAATTTGTCTCGAATGCATGCAATTGTTACTCGCATTGGTGGCTCTGTTCTGTATACGCATCTCCATTGCCTATAACTTCAATAACATTCTCTTTTTTTCAATACCACTTCAAAATTGCTTTCCGCTGCTCAAACGATAATCTTGGTTCCATTTTGTTGAAGGAACGCTACCATAACATAATGCGAGTCACATCTGTTTACAGAACATCATACGATAATCTTGGCTTCATTTGTTCATTGTTGATTTATCTGTCACATAGCAAGCAAGCTATCATAATGTATGTGAGTCACATCTGCCTACAGAACATCATACTGCACAATACTGTTGTTTTTCTGTCCAACTTTGAAATATTAAATACATAGATATCTACTGTGAAAGTGTGTATACATTTTTTGACACCCTCGGTATATAGCCAATTGTACATGCCATTAGCAAAGTGAGCCACCTTTCTTTGTTAGAATCTGTAATCATACAGTGAATTTCTTGCTGATTTTAATGCAAGAATCACTTGCAAATTATGCATTATGGCATGTCTCTTAAATTATGACAAAATTATCTACTTTGCTACATTTTAGTAATTATATATGACAGATAAGACATGAAAACTATTTTTTTTTATTGAGAACACGGAAAAACACGAAAAATCTGAGATATACGATTGAAGGTATATGGCATTTACTGCCAAGTGGATCACCAAAGGAAGGCTGGATATTGGGGCTAAAGTCGGCATTCTGCCCTATTTGAAGGTAGCTGTCCACCTCACCATTGTTCAATAGCTCAGGGCATGTGCACTCAGTGCTCCCCCCAACTTTGTGTGGCATTCTCATGCATTCCTGTGCAGAGAAATGCTATTTTCATGTAGGCACGTTCACTCTTCGTGACCTCCATTCCTGACTGTGATCTGAACTTTGGGACATGCTGAGACATGCACCTCTACTCACATACACCATCTGGTGGCTTCATTCCAAAGAACATTACATATACTTTCAATGGTATATCTTTTTAGTGTTGTCTCTTATTCACAAGAAAATAAAAGGTTGCCATGACTTAGGACTTATTACTCACATATACAAAACTATTATTATTATTATTATTATTATTATTATTATTATTATTATTATTATTATTATTATTATAGAATATGTAGGAATTATAATTTCTTTACAATCTACTTTGTTATAAGTGTAATAAGTGCTTTGTGATAAGTGGCTACTACCAAAGATAAGAAAGAACTAAGGCAGTTAGTTTAGGAAATACACTAACAGTATATTTGGTCTAATTTTAATTTTATTTTTCTTGCTTCTCTCTGTAGGTCTTTAAATAACAAATGGAATAAATTAATGATGGCAATCTTGAGCCTAGAGTCTGGCATTCACTGTTTAAGAATGATGAAAAAAAAAACCTAATTAAGTAACTTGTCTTTACCAAACAACTGGTATCATAGTCGGGCAATGAACGCCCTAACAATGAATGTGGAAAGTGTAAATACCAGACAATGTTACAGGATAAAAAGATGATTTTGAAGAGCACGAGAAAACTTGGTAGTGCAAAGGCTATATATCAGAGGGAAATTTCCAATTAGCAGGAGGATAGTAAATATGACACTTTCTGTATATTAAAAAAAGATTAAAGCATTGAATTTAGTATTAAGGGATAAGAAGGTGAGAAGAGAAACAGATATGATACCCATCTATATTAAAACTTTTAAAGAATGACAAAAATATAGGTTGCAAATATAGGGAATCTTCAAACATTACTAGCAAAAGAGGTAGAAAATGTAGAAAATCTAGAAGTCATCAGATATTGAATGAAGACATAAATTTAATTTTCCCTGTCTGGCTATCTGATAAACAGAGTATGGAAAATGATCCTAGAAATTATTGGGATGGATGGCTACAGAGTGAAGAGGCTATGAACAAGTGAGATACAACAAGTAACTTTAGTACTTTAAAGGGTATGGAACAGAGGAATTTACTGGTAAGGCAGAAACGCTGAGAAATGAATGCACAAAAGCAGTGGTAGGTACAGCAGTTTGCATTGAGCTAGTAAAATATTTCTCTCAATCCCACCAATAAGCACCTGGAGCATAATATTCAGCACAATACCTCCATCTCATGCAATGATACAGAAAGCTATTAACCTAGGCAACAGATTGCTTATATCTGCCTGTACCTCCAGTAGAAGTCTCCCTTACTTTTTAAGTCACCTGTGAAAATTAAAAAAAATTTTGGAAAATAGTTTCTCCAATAACTCCATCATTTACACTACAGCAGAAGACTAACTTATTTTATCACATATCTGTAAAATCGAAAATGGCTTTCCCTAAACCTTCTTCTCTATTTACATTGACATTTACAGCTCAAGTACCTTACAAGCAATTCTAATCAAAATTACAATTTCAGGCAGTCCCAAAGACAAATAGAATGTTCTACATAGAACCTCAAACTATTCATAGTGCATCCAATACATTAATCAGCCTCAACTCAGAGAGAATGGAAAGAGGAAATCAACATCTTAAGTTAATGTGTGCAAATAAAAACAAGTTACCTCTCATGCAATTGTGCTGAATAGTATTTTAATGTATACAATGTATGAAGATTAGCAGCTGTTAAGACATTTCTTAGACTCTCGAACATGTCCTCATACCCCATCCATATTTGTCATCTTGCTTATCTGGTTCTCACTCTCAATGCATTTAGTTTAAATAATAAATATTATCTACAAATTAAAGGCTTTGTGATGGGCACCAAAATGGCACTGTCTTATACCAAACTTTTTATGGCTTGCTTAGAGGAGGAATTTCTTAAGTCAGAGCCTTTGGTAACATTATTATGGCCGAGATATATTGATATATTTGTGCTTTGGACCCATGGCTCAGAATCTCTTAATCAGTTTCTTACCAATCTTAAATCCAAATTTTCAGTTCAGTTCACTTCTTCTGTCTCTCCCAATGCTGCTACGTTCCTAGATATTGATATTTCTTTATGTAATGGCTCTTTTCTGTGCATCTCAAGCCATCTAATTTACAACAGTATCTTCATTTTGACAGCTGTCATCCCTTGCATACCAAAAGATTATTCCTTTTTCTCTTTCAATCTGTGACCACCTCTTGGTAACATGGGTCATCTCTTGACCCATACATTAAAAATCTACCTCAAAAGTTCCAAGATCAAAATATCCTTCCTCTCTTTTATAATCCTGTATTATCTCAGTACACAAAACTGTCAATGAGAACTTCATTAACCTTACCCTACATTAATGTGTTCAATTTGTTAACACTAACTCCACTTACTTTTAAAAAGTAAGTGGAAATAGTGTTAACAAATTGAACACATTAATGTAGAATATATTACCTTTTGTCTACAGCTTTGTAAGACAATTTTACTTAAATTCATTAACCTTGTTACTACTTAAGTGCCTGGGATTGAAAGCATTAGACCTATTTTGAAAGAATGTCACTATACTTTATTAATGCATTAATCTTTAAGTGATTTTTCTAAATTTATGCCCTGCCTTACTTTTAGCACACCCCCTAATCTTAAAAGTATATTTTGCCGCAACCTATCTCCTTTCAATTTATCTCGTCCTATTGCAGGTTCACATCTTTGTCAATAGTCTAAATGTAAAACTGTGTGCTAATTATGCCAAGTCATTCATTCAACAGTCTAATTTATCCACAGAATTTAACATTTCAACACTTGCTACCTGTTCTTCTAAGAATGTCATATGTATGTTATCTTGTAAGCTTTGCAAAGCATTTGATATTGGTTTTATTTCTATTGTTATTTTGCTCCATTTGAACAATCACAGAGATTCTGTTAAAACCAGTCTCCCTTGCTGGTTGTCAGACATGCCCTGTCTACTGTAAGGATTTCGATAATGCATTTAATTTAATGCTTATTGATGCATTACCTATTCATAGCTCTGAAAGTTTACCCAGAGATAGAGATAGAGAGCTATATTTTTGCATAAAGCACATATTTAAAAAAAAAAAAGTACACACATCAACAAGTAACAATCTTTTTAAAATACAAATAATCTGAAAACAAATAAAAATAAATAAAACATTTGAATATAACTCAACTATCTAATTAATTAAAATTTAGTTGTTAAAATAAGTAAAAATCTGGAAGAACCCTGCCTCATGAGAAATTTTTGCCCATACAACTGGGTTTAATATTAAATATATTTTTATTCTCTCTCTCTCTCGTTTGTTTTATCTGTCTCCATGCATAATGTTATCTTTGGTATTCAATATTTATTTTGCCATCTTCAGTTGTCTTCTTGCCTTAGAAGAACTCAAGAAGTTTCATATATATATATATATATATATAACATTATCTTATGCCAAATTACAATACCCCTATCCATAAAGCAGTTTATTCTTGTATTTTGAATATAAACAAGTTTATTCTTTGCTCATCCTTCGCAATTTTTGCATTCTTATCTGTCGAATTCGTTTTTCAATATTTGGAACATCAGTCTGTATTGCACACAACAAAATAGCACATTTCAACTTGGTGACCAAATGTTGACTACTGTGACATTTTCATTATTGAAAGACTGTCTACACATATAATTGAATGAAGCATGCTCAATATATCACCGATTTGCCCATTTTTTGTTTTTTTTTAATTCATTTATGGATGCTCTTTAACATCTCAGGTCATCAGCGTCCCATTCAACTCAGGGCGTGAAATGGCCGACAAATTTTGCTCAGAGGCCTCTCTTTCAGGCTTGAGGTTCTTTTTTGTGCTGTAAATGTACGACAGGGGACCCACAGCTTTACTTCCCTTCTGAAGGAAGCCATACTTAGGATTTTTACGCCCGAAAAAATCCATCGGTCCTGGCCGGGTTCGATCCCACGTCCTTGGGTGTAGAAGGCAAGTACGGTAACCACTACACCACCAGGACAGAGTAGTTTGCCCATGTAATCATAGAAATGAATGGGAAAATTTTAAAGTAAAAATTTTGCAGACTTCTTTTGTTTTGGAATGAATCAGTCATTTCACTACCACATCTATAAGCTCTAATATAACAATTTATTATTGAGGAAGTCACTCATATTTCACTAATTTTGTTCCACTTACTGGAATGTTTCCTGGAATCTTAAATTGAACTCATTATGCAGTTTGCCTAATATCTCGGCATATTCTCAAAAATGACTGATTTCTTGACATTGAGAAATTGATATTAATTTTTAAAGATAAGTTATGTTACTATTAATTAAAATTAGTTTCCAAATAACAGTTCCTGCTCTGATATAGTGACACAGCTATGAGATGATTTGTACCTTCCTTTCAAGAGAACGATTAAGAACATTGAAGTGACTTGCTATATCAACAGGAAAGTAGGTCAAAGATAGAGATAGCAGATCAAAAATATTTTTCATTTTAAAGTTTGGGGTTTTGATGATGACACTCATGGCATTTTTAAGTTTCATGCTTTTAGCTAATACTTCTCTTATGGTGCTTGCTCTGCAAATTCCCAATCTTAAATGTCTCGAGTTGTCTCATTATTAGGCATATTTAAAACTGAGACATATGGTACTAACATTATGATCTTGCCCATATTCATTGAATTTTTTTTCAGTCACTCAACATTGCAGTTCTCTCCATGTTTTACTATGAACAGCACAATATATATGTAAATTATACTTCTTAATTGTGTTAACCTTGTCACACATTAAATACTTCCATATTGTGATCTGATACTGTACTGTACTGCTGAGTAAAGTTTTTCTATCCCTTACAATGAAATGTAAGCACCACCCACTGTAGCATCCAATCACATTATGGTCGCCAGCTGCTCAAATTTGCACGAATTTATGGTTTCTGTTATGCATCCAATACTTCCCTCCTCTAGAGCATTATCAGCAGTACTTTAAATCCCATTACTACACATCTGTATTTCACTAGCTTAACCTCTTTAATCCATTTCATAAGCAAATTATCAGCTTATTATTTAGAAGTGCAAATCACCCATTATAACCAAGTTAGGAAGTTTTTATTAATTAGGTTACAAGAATTTCTCACAAGTCTAGCAATAGACAGGCAGTAAAAGCAGAAAGAAGAAATCTAGAACTTGTAGACTTCTAGAACTCTGTTTTATGGTATCACATTAGTACAGACACTACTAAGTGAACACTGGAAGCAAAAGAAGTAAATGAATTACAGCAAAAATGATGAGCCAAGGCAATTCTGCTGGGATGCAAACTAAAGCAGCTTAATGCTCACCCAATAGCAATGAACACGAAAGGAAAGAAAGGAAAGAACTTGGCCTAGAACCTTAGCTGCTACATTGGCCACTAATATAATTGCAGGTTATCTCCTAACACTTTTAGGCAATAAAGAAAGGAAGCATAGATTTCAAATATGGAAGGATTTCTCAGATCAGCAGCTACTTTCATTCTAAATTATGTTGAAATCTGCTGTAAAGAAAAAAGGGAGGAATTAAGAAAAAAAATGTCCAGATTTGCTTGAATTTTCCTGATTTCTTAAGGTATTTTCCTATGTTTTAAACATTCTTGAAGTTATTTCTCTTTTATATAATGGCACACAACAGTTATGGATGTACCATGGCTAATCAAGACTTCTCTGACTTGAGTTTGATACTGAATTTCACCTGATATATTCTGCTTTTTGATAGTGTGAGAATCAGCCTGACTTTTTTCAAATTTAAAAATTGTCAGGCTTTTTGGTTACAGTGCAGAAATGTATGTCTAAAGTAAAATTTAAAAATAAACAACAAATAACTTATTACACATGGACAGACATAGTTTAGAATTCAATAGAAAATGACTTCTTTCAAAATATTGTAGAGGAAAATTGGTATTTTAAATTATTAAAAAGAAATTTTTGAATTTGATAATCATGAGAAAAGATAGTGTAGTAACAGTTTCCAGTTTGTGTGAGCAGATACAATGGATGGTTCCTGTTTCTCTTTCAAAAATTGTTTATGTCCCTCTTCTATTGGATGAATATGAAAGCATTAAAAGAGAAAGATTTTAATTTTAATTATATTATTTCTTGTATTCAATTCATAAATGTAAGGCAAAATAATGTAATATTAGATGATGTGCAATTATTTCATCAATTCCATGCTGTATAAAAATTTTGTTTTTAAGCAAGATAATTCATTTTTTAACCAGACCTCAGATTTACAGTGAAACACATTTTTTGAGCATGTTTAGAAAAAAAAGTGTTTTAAAGAACTGTTGTGTATAAATTAATTCTTTGCCATTATTCTACACAATGCCAATGTTTAATAGGCCTTTTTACTGATTAATACTGTGAAATCAGATGAAAAGAATTGATTCTAAATAGAATCAGTAAGGGTATGTTACTACAATATAATTGTAAATTTTTCTCAATGCAGATTTTTATGCACATTTATTGAAGAACCCTATGTGCCAAATGCAATTTTTTCATGAAACTTTAATGTTCATAAATTGATGGGCATATTTGGATATATAAAATCCATAAATAAATAACTAACTACCTAAATAGAAGTTTTGAATGTCAGGCTTTTTATCCAAATGTTCTGTTTTGATCTGGTCACCATACTCTGATTAAACCTCTTCACATCTAGCTGGAAGGTTATGGCATCATCAAGAGCTTTAGGTTTTCTCTCTTCATACTTAACCCACAAGTTGAATAATAATAATAATAATAATAATAATAATAATAATAATAATAATAATAAGTTATCATCATTATTATTACATTATATCAAAATAACAACAAAAATAGCAGGTGAGTTAAGATATATAACTTGGATATCAAAATTATAGAACGAAAACTGCATTCTAGATATGTTCCTTTCACCTGAGCTACATTGTTAGAATGAAGATATTAATATGCATATAACACAATATTCTTCAAATGTTAATGAAGCTAATATTAACTGAGGTAGCTTCTGGGTTATGTATATCCAAACTAAGGCTCAGATTTCTATCTGAATTTAGTTAAACATTGTACAATGACTGGTAACGAGCATCATAATCACTTCAAATTGGAAAATTATGAATAAACATTGATAGATGTGCAGGCTCCTAAACAATATATGTTTGCACTCAACAAAAGTTGAAAAGTACCATTAGACTACTGTCAAATTAAGTATAAAATACACATGTAAATTTAAAGTTGAAATGATTGATGACAAAAAATAAAGAACATTTCTTAAGTTAAAGGAGCACATTAACATTTAACATTAAATTTTGTTTTCAAAATTGTGCAAGAATGTACAATATTCAAATTTTAGAATAACTTTGATGAACTACCAATCTTTTTATGCTTATGTTCTATGGTACAAATAGTATTGACTAACCTAGGTGGACTGTATATGAAAACAAAAGCATTAAAATTAATATTAATCATGTAGATTTTCCTGAATTTACAATAAGATAAAATTATGTATGTGAGCTAAATTTACACAGTTCTATCCATTTCATTTAACAATTTTACCTGCAAGATACTAATATAAGTGCCTATATAATGCTGATGTCACTATATTGAATATTTTTTGCTATAGTGTTTGCAACTTAATAACTGCATCATAACTAATGAAATGATGAACATATGGTCTTTAAGAAACAAGATGATAATGTTGATAAATGGCCCATGGCTAGCTGCCATTTTAATATGACACCCACAGCTGTCAAACTATTTCATCATATATGATGAAACACTAAAAATGGAAGATATAGTTTGTCTTGTATGTTGATTATTTACAGGAGCATATGAAGAGCAAATTTATTTTATATCATCATTTATATGGCTAAGCATGATTTCTTTGATACTACTATCCTCAAAAAAAGAAAGAAACAGCTTTCAAATTTTTAATGCTCAAATACAATGCCTGGGCAAACAATTTTCCTTACTAAATTTATTTTCTCGGTAAAAAATGTGAAACTATGATTGTTTTACATGTCAATGGACTATGAGATCAATTATATCATGACATATTTATTTTTTTCATTCAATTCATTTCTGCATGCAATTAAAGCAAACCACTTGCAAAGTTTACTTATTTTAATGGAAAAACAATGATTGCATGGTAAGTTACCAAACTTCTCATCAATAAAAGAATAAAGACAAACATACTCAACAACCGGCTTACTGGGCACAAAAAGTTGCTACTTTATCAAGAATTCCAATTCTTACAGTGTTTTCACTTGTATGAGATTTACCATTCTATTGCCGTTGTTGCTAGCTCCTATTTGACTAGTATTTTTTGTATTTGCTTTCTTTATGCAGTTCCATTCATTATGTCATTTCTTGACATGAATATGACATTTATTTAAATGCTAAGAAAATATACAATATACATGACTGTCTATAATGGTAGTGTCATTTCCTATTACTGTGCCTCTAAATGACTTTGCAAATGGGTATAGAGTTCACCAAAACTTAACTTGCCAGAGACTTCAGATTTTTACAGCCCATATTTTTATAGAAAAATAGAAATGATATTGGAAACTTTGAACCAGAAATATGATAATATAGACCTCTTGATATTAAGTGACTTCAATGCTAGGGTAGCAGAGGAACAAATCTATGGAACTGAAGCAGAAAACTATCTAGAAAAGGAAAATCTAAATATACAGACGCATCGTAGAGATAAAAAAATAAGTAACAGAGAAGGTAAAAAATAGATTAAATTTAGTGAAGTCAATAACCTAATAATGTGCAATAGTGCAATAGTATAAGAGGGTCAGATAAGAGTGGACAATACACATTTACTAACCAAAGGAGGTAAAGTGTCATTGATTATATGCTCTGTTCAAGGAATCTAGATCAAGTAGACTTTAAGGTTATGCAGAAGAAACAATAATAGAAGATGATTCCCTTTAGGGAAATATTTGTAAAGTTTACTTTATAATATGTATAGTTAAGAGTAATGTAGGATCCATATACACAACAACCGGGGTGTGAGCTGTATAGAATTCTTTTTTTTTTTTAATGATTTATTTATGGACGCTCTTTAACAGCTCAGGTCATTAGTGTCCCATTCAACTCAGGGCGTGAAACGGCCGACAAATTTTGCTCAGAGGCCTCTCTTTCAGGCTTGAGGTTCTTTTTTGTGCTGTAAATGTATGACACGGAACCCACGGCTTTACTTCCCTTCCGAAGGAAGCCATACTTAGGATTTTTATGCCCCGAAAAAATCCATTGGTCCTGACCAGGTTCGAACCCACGATCTTGGGTTTAGGAGGCAAGTATGGTAACCACTACACCACCAGGACCGACAAGAGCTGTATAGGATCCTGAATTAACACGCATTCCTGGATCAAGGAAATATTGTAAAATTGTAATTGTAAAAGGGTAGAAATAATAATAAACATTCATTCATTAAAATTATTTTGCAATGTTATAGTAATCATATCCATGTTATGAAGTTTTCAAAGACCCAGCAAAATTACCTTAATATTAATTAGGCATTAAAATATTTATATTAAATAAATAAATACAAATTATAGGATAATTTATAGTTAAAACTGCAGAAAGCAGTTATAGAGCATTTTGTTTTCTTCTACTTTCAAGATTTCTGCTTGTTTATGTGATAGTAAATACTTTATTTAATTCCAGGTTAGAGTACACAGATTTCATCACTTGTTTCAGCATTTTTTCTAACATTTTTGCAATTATTCTGCTAAAAAATAATCAGTGAACATCATTTTTAATATAATATTTATAGTCTACTACCATAGTTCAGAAGCTAAATATCTGTACATGTTTCAGCTTTATTTGTAATTGGGACAAATAGTCAGGTTTTTCTAAATAGATCTCCCTCACCCTGAAAAGTAACTTTAGCTCTGGACTAATTTATATCTTCATTAATTTATTTCTGTCGCTACTCCAAATAAATATGCTTTGCAATTAACTAAAATTTTAATTGGAACTTGTACAATGAAGCTAATTATTTAATTGAGATCATTGCATGAATGAGTTCAACTAAACACTCTTATTGCTCCACTTGTTCATAATATGTAGAACCGATTTCAAGAACCCTTTGTTCTCATTGTCAGCTAATTGTTGATGCTGGATAATTCGTTATGCTGTGGGAATGTGTATTCTGCTCTAGGGAGGTGAGGTGAACTTAAAAGTTTATGTTTTCATCCCCAGAAGTGTTGAAGTTCATTAAACTGTCTTTGTATTTGTATATGTAGATTTTCTCTCATGTTGCTAATTTTGTAGGTCCTTGTACTGATTTTAATAACTTTGCTTTATTCATCATGTCATGGTTTTCTGTCCAAAAATGATAGTGCTACTGCTGATTTCTCCATTTGCTTGTACTTTATGTTTCAGAAATGTTCTTTTAACCGTGTGCATTTGTCTCTCTTTGTTTGTTCAATGTAGAACTTTTTCACATTTTGCACATTTTATTTTGTAAATACCTGCTTTTTCCTCCTGTGGAATACTGTCATTAACATTATCTACAAGGAGATTTTTAACATTAAATCTGTTGAACAGGTGCCAACCTGACATTAAAATTTGTAAGAATTTTTTTCATAGACCATGCATGATATGTGAATTTTTAAAAATTAGCTTATCTTTTTCCTGCTGAAAATGTTGTGGTTTCTTTGATAAGTTTTAAGACCCATCATTAACAATATAAATACTCCTTCATATTATTTAGTGAGGTGGCTAGCTGATAGATTCAAGACACTACCTTAATTTCAAAGCAGGAATATAAATAATTCATTTCAGTAAAGATATTTTTTTTTGATTGATTTATTTATGGACACTCTTTAACATCTCAGGTCATCAGCGTCCCATTCAATTCAGGGCATGAAATGGCCGACAAATTTTGCTCAGAGGCCTCTTTTTTCAGGCTTGAGGTTCTTTATTGTGCTGTAAATCTATGACACGGGACCCACAGCTTTACTTTACTTCCCTTCTGAAGGAAGCCATACATAGGATTTTTACGCCCCAAAAAATCCATCGATCCTGGCCGGGTTTGAACCCATGATCTTGGGGTTAGGAGGCAAGTATGAGTACCACTACACCACCAGGACTGACATTTCAGTAAGAGAAAAAATTAAGGACATAAAATTACAACTTTCTGACACATTAATAACTTTCGACACAGAATCACTGTTTCCAAGCATACCTAAAGAAAAACTCCTAATTTATCTGCACGATTGGCTAAAAACAAGTGGAATTAATGATGCATAAAAGAATACATTAAACTCATTGAAATTTGCACTAATCAATCTCTTTTCTTTCAAGGGGAAATTTATAAAACAACAATCACAACTTACTATCCTTATCTCCATTTTTAGCTAACCTCTTAATGAGCAGAAGTGAAACACACATCAATTCAACTTTCCCATACATTTTTAAAATATGGTACAGGTAAACCATATGATGATATATTTGCATAGTTAATACAAAACCATTGATGATGCCATAAAACTTCTGAATATACAAGATAAAAACATACCATTCACATACGGCACAGAAATATGTTGTCATTTTTGGATATTAAAATAATGAAGCATCAAGGAAAACTGGAATTTGAAATATACAGAAAGAATACACATGCAGACAATCACATCAAAGCTGATAGTTTTAACCCGACAATGCACAAACATGCAGTTACCAATAACTTAACACACCTACTAGTTAACCTACAAATTAGCAAAGAAGAATACTTTAAAGAATACAAACAAATAGAAAGAACAATGGTTAAAAATGGCTTTAAAAAAGAACTAGTAAAAATACAGAAATTGAAGAGGCAAAAACTTAAAGAAGACACAACATTTTCAACAGGAAAAAGATATGCTAATTTTTAATAATTCACATATCATCCATGGGTTATGAAAAAATTTCAGAACATTCTTAAAGATTTTAATAACAGGTTGGCACTTGTTCAACAGATTTAATGTTAAAAATCCCCTTGTAAGCAATGTTAATGAAGTATTCCACAGGAGGAAAAAGCAGGTATTTACAAAATAAAATGTGCAAAATGTGAAAAAGTTCTACATTGGACAAACAAAGAGAAACAAAGGCACACGGTTAAAAGAACATTTCCGGAACATAAAGTACAAGCAAATGGAGTAATCAGCAGTAGCACTATCATTTTTGGACAGAAAACCATGACATAATAAATAAAGCAAAATTATTAAAATCAGTACAAGGATCTACAAAATTAGCAACATGGGAGAAAATCTACATTTACAAAGAGTTTAATGAACTTCAACATGATGAAAACATAAACTTTAAGTTCACCTCACCTCCACCAGAGCAGAATACACATTCCCAGAGCATACGAATTATCTAGCAATCAATAATTAGCTCACGATGAGTACAAAGGGTTCTTGAAACTCTTTGCAAGTAAGGGGAGCAATAAGAGTGTTTAGTTCAACTCAATCATGCAATGATCTCAATTATGTGGTATGCAATATTAACAGATCAAAATATATAAAACATTCAATTAATATATATAAAAATTTAATAAACATAAAATAAGTAAACTAAAAGTTTATTTTTAGTTCTGATCTATTTCACTATTTTTATTAGACTTTTTATCATATTTTACAATATGCTACTGGTATTAAAAGAACAAAGGAAATGAAATTTCCTTATTTTATTCCTAAGCTACTTCTAAAAACATTTAAGTAAAAGTGTTATGTTTGCCCCCTCCCTGATAAAAAAATTAAAAATACATTTTCATTTATCAATTACAACTGCAACCACAAAATTCGCATAGATGAATTCACATTAACCCATTGCATATCTTCTACTTTGCTTGTTATATTATTAAAAGGAAAAAAAAAAGGAAAATTTACCTTCATCTGCTGTGCTGTCTCCTTCAACAAGTTCATAAAATGTACAAACAGTGTTTATCATTCCACTGTTTTGTGCCCAAGAGTAAAGTATATTGGCCCATTCATCCAAGGTATGCCAATAAACATGCCACCTGAAATTTTCAAAAAATTAAAAATCCTATAACATTAATTTTATATAACATTCTGGCTTTCACTTAAAGGTGCACTAAGTTTATATATATTTGCGCAGTTAGAAATATATAAACAGCTATAGTTAAAGTTGTTTTTCACTAATAAATCCATGTTTATTTTATTGGATCTTAACTACTAAGATGGTCTAGGCATCACGCTGTCATTACATGCTGCCTCTGCATATCTTTAACATCCACCAAAGCAAGCTGTAAAAACAATATTTCTATTATGATATTGGGTTCTACTTTTAATACTGCAACTTACTCAGCTTTTTCTTTTTTTGGTCTTGCTTTGAAATGCAAATGATTCCCCATCAACTACTTTCTACAACTGCTATTTCTTCGCTGCAGGATTATCTTCTCTCCCTCTTGTGATTTGTTTGATGAGCTTTTTGATGAGATCAACTTCCAGTGAAATTTCAACTTTCATTGTCTGTTGTTTGTTCTTATGTATAATTTCCCCCAAAACTGTTTGTTTTATGTATATAATTTTTTTTAATTATTTTGCCTCTGTATCTATTTGACAAACTGTATATTTTCTAATTAAAATGCCAATTGGAACTTGCACAGTGAAGCCAATCATATAATTGATATCATTGTATGATTTAGTTGAACTACACACTCTTAATGCTTCACTTACTTTACTTGCATCAATTTCAGCCATTGAGAGTTGGCAGAAGAATCGAGTATGGAGTAGCAGAAACCTTTGTGGAACAGAATTTTACTAATAACTACAAGTTGGATATACATCTGAGCCCTGTTTCACAAAAGTATGGTCTAATTCATTACAAGTGTATGGACTTGTAACTTGTAGTTATTAGTAAAATTCTGTTCCACAAAGGTTTCTGCTACTCCATACTCGATTCTTCTGCCAACTCTCAATGGCTGAAATTGATGCACCTAAATGTAGCCTTATGGCACTCATCTCAAAGTGGATTATTACATTTGAATATTGATAAATACATAATAAAGTATTTAAATTGTCATTATATCTGAGAAAAAAACAAGAGTAATTTTGCAGGAATGATAATGATCCACTCTGTGCATTAAAAATCCCTAAAGAGTGGATATAACGTAATTCAAGGTACAAAGAAATATGGCAAACAGCTGCTCTTTCATCTTGCTATTATATGATGTCACTTATAACTCTTTTTACAATTTAATACTTTACCAGTGTAGCACTTCTTTCATTAAAAAAGAGAAAGTTATAAGATCATACTTTTATGGAACCTGATCATGTACTTTGCACTTTATTTGATATGTCTGATTTACTATTTGATTCAATTATTTTTTGTGGTATTCTAATTAAACTAAATTTCCTAAAGAGACAAAACAATATTGTGTTCCCTGAATTTGCTTGCACTAGGGTAATTCATGAATTTATAAAAAACTTACATTTCTTTTGCTTTCTCCAAAGTGCTTGTGTCTTTTATTTCTTATATTTGATTCAGTCGTTAGATCAATCATTACCACCATATTGCTCCTAGGTAGTCAAAAGAGCATGGAGCTGTCGTACAATTCACTCAGAATTTCATTAGTTACTGCTCAATGATGGAATGTAAAAATCAATTCTTTTAAATAAATAGAAACATAAGTTTTAAAGAAAATCACGCACTATAATGCTTATGAATTTCTTATCACAGAAATAGCTTATTAAAAGAATTTGAATAAAGTGAAATTCCAGTTTTACACAAAAACTAATATTAGAGATAAAAAAAAACATTTATTTACATTCCATTGTCATATGTGGCCTTCATTTCCAGGAATATGATCCAACACTCAATGTTTTTAAAGTCTGGCATCAGTATTTATGCATTCTTAAAAGTAGCGCAGCTCTGTATCAAACTTCTATGATGGCTTGACAGCTTGTAGAAATTATCTTTATTGCTGCCTGATACATAGCATTGCACAGAGATACTGGCATTTTATTTGTGCCCTTAGTTCCTTTCCTTCCTTTCAACCAAGATGAAAGATTTATAACTATTGCAAGGATTTTAGAGAAATGCAAGATTTTATTAGAATTAAGTTGTAAATTCCTTGAAGTTGTGCAAATCAGATAATCTGTGTGTCTATTAAATAGCTCCAATGGAATAGTGTTCCCAGGCGTGTGGGGATATATTTAGGTGATGAAACTATTTCATCTGACATTTTGCTCACTGCTCTGAAGATGCTTGATGAAGAACAGATAAAACATCAGGGAGACAGTTCATCACCTACATCATGGCCTCACATCCCAAAAAAATGTTCTACTGGATCAACACCAGCCACAAAAGTTTATATACCAAATAACTGATACATTTAATAAAATAGTCCTTAATCTTCAAAAACATTAGCCAGTATATGCTTAGAGGGTAAGAGATTTTAACTAGATATGTACATTTACAAATAGAGTAGCAGAAAGAAAACTACCATGTCCCAAGTCATTTGCCAGCAGGTCAATAATGGAACAAATTGTTCAGTCAGTGGCTGGGCTGTCCTTTGCCTCTTTAGCTAGCAGACAGCTGAAAAAAAAACTGAAAAAGTAGAAAAACTAAATAATAATAAGGATAATATCTGTTGCTACAATTTTTTTTAAATTTTCAAAATTCTAAAATATTAGAAAATATCCTGAGTACATCTCAAGTAAGTGAAGCCAAAAAAGGTTTAAATAGGTTGACTAAAAAGAGATTATTAATGTGTGCTTCACTGCCTTAGATTCCAAATTTAATTAATTTTTAGGATTAGATATTTAGTCTAAAAATCATCATAAAGCCATTCTAGGCATTAATCTCAATAACCCTTTATTAATTATTAATCCACGACTTCCTCTAATTGTTTTTATTGAATGAGAATTATTAAGATTAAATTCTTTAAGAGTTGTGATGACTTTATTATTAGATTGAATTCTTGTTTATTTTTTACACATAACTTTTACATTCAAATGCTGGACTTTCTGCATTGCTTTTCCTTTGCTCAATTAGTTTTCAATTAATTTTAAAAAAAGTGTTGCCATGGTAATTTTAATTACAGAAATCCTATTTATATTCATAAATTGACTCTGTATATTTCCAATTAACTGCTGCTTTTATGCAATTAACTCTCTCATCAACATTAACAACCCATTTCTTACATCTACAAAAAGTGAGAAAAATTCACCTTGAAATTGCTTGACTGAACTATGTAAAATGTACTGAACCATTTTAACAATACTTTCATATAAAATAATGTTATAGCAGATTTCCAAGAGCATTTGGTTATCACTGTAGAGCTTTATATGAAAAAAGCAGGTATTGTGTTAGATGTGAAGGTAACAGATCCACAGACTATGCAATTCAAAATTTGGGTTTGAGACGGGGATGCAAATTGAGTCTGGTATTATTTAATTTATTTATAGATGATATCGTAGATAGGATTAAGGAAAAAAATAACATTGCCCAATTATTGGGAGGAAATACCGGGATTGTTTTTGCAGATGATCTTATAATAAGGGCTGTAACTGTGATAGAATTACAAAATGATATTACCAATTTTTTATATTTCCACTATAACCAAAGTAACTAACTCCTTTATTTGAAATGGAATACCCAATATACATTTTTACAACATAAATTATTTATGAGGAAATCACTCAAATTTCACCAATTTTGTTTCACTTACTTGGACATGTTTCAAAGGTTGTTGTCTTTATTATTAGCTTGGTTCCACTGTCAGCTTCACAGCATGGTATTAAGATGTCGCTCTGTGAATTTTATGAACTTTGTGATGAGGTTACTGTTGTTTGGAAGATTAAAATTACCTAAATTTTCCCATGATTAGATATAGTTGAAATTTTCCTTGTTTTTGTTTATGAATATATTTTTCCACACTGATAATTCTTTGTTTATGAATATATTTTTCCACACTGATAATTCTATGGATTTTTTTCTTTCTTTCTTTTTTTTTTTCTTTTTTTCTTTTCTTTTTTTTTTTTTTTTTGCCAGAAATGGTATGCTAATGCTGATTTTTCTGGGTGTTTATATTTTACTTTACATTTCTCATGTGTTCCTTAAACCTTAGTGTAATATTCTAAAGGAAATTTGCAGTAGCATACCATTTCTGGGAGGGGGGGGAATTAATTCCAAAATGAACCTAAACTCTTAAAAGTTCTTCAAACACCCATAAACTATTATTGTTGGAAAACATATACAAAACAAAGAAAATTTAGTTGACCGATCTTCCAAATAACAGTAACCTCATCACAAAGTTCATAAAATCCACAGAGTAATACCAAGCTGGGAAGCTGATGGTGGAACAGTGCTGAAAATGAAGGCAATGGACTTCAGAACATGTCCAAGTACATGGAACAAAACTAGGAAATTTTAGTGATTTCCTCATACATAATTAGTTACATTATGCAATATTTCACTGTGAAACTCCCTGCTATTTAAATCTAAATGTTTTTACATTTTTGAATAATACTCAAGAAGAGCTTCCCAAAAAGTACCCACAGATTAGATGCTTCGGTACAAATTTATTGTTGCTAATTCAAGAAAACAAGAAAAGTGTAGCAAATAATAAAATGCTCTTCCTTAACAAAAACAAAACAAAGTCAGCTGAACATCTAAATTCTGTGTTCAAACTAGTTTCTCAGCTGCTTCACAATGTGCCAGTTGATAATATAAACCATTGAAGGAATGACTTAACTAGGCTTTAGGAATGTCTTGCACCACTTCCATTATTTAACACTCCAGATATTCTAAATTGTTGGCCCTTTCTCAATATACTATAGATGGCCCCACAAAACAAGTTCAAAGGTAACAAATCTGAGGATCTTGCTAGCTATCTATCTGACATTTTTGAGGAAAAATCAATCTAAGTGTTGACAAACATTCTGTCCATAATGAGCTGGAACTCCATCTTGTTAGAAATAACTGTCATCTCTGGGTAGCTCCTGGATGTGGAAACAAAAGTGTAATGGCGGATACTATTGATTTCAAAGCTAATCCAAATATCTTTTAGTATTTATCCAAAGAAGAAAGGACCAATGAAATGATTACCAACAATACCAGTCCAAACATGAAGTTTTTGTGGATACTGCTTGTGGTTCTCCTCGATCCATTGTGAGTATAAGTCTGACCTGCATCAGCAATTGTATCTGTTGACAAATCCATTCAGGCAGAATTTGGCTTCATTTGAGAATACAAAATGTCAAATAAAAATTGGATTATTGTTGATGCGCTCCATTATTAATTCACAAAACTGCATTCTTCTTCGGGATCATGTTCTGAAAATTCCTGTTAAAGTTATAATTTTATATGGATGTTGCTTGGCTCTTTTATTTTCAATGACAACTTTGTATTAGAAACTTTTGGATTTACTTATACATGGAGAACATCCAATGAAGTATTCTGAACAGTTGTGCTTTTTGGTCAAACTGATCTTGCTAAGTCCTTTATATACTTCCAGTTTGAGTAAATTTCTTCAAGTTCCTGGTCACTGTTGCATGCGAATTGGATTGCAATCTGGATTCAATTTCATCTCATTCTCTTGATGAGATCATTGCCTGTCTCCATAGATAACCATGATTAAAATTGAATTCTTTTTCTTTTAATCAACATCAGATGAATTATTTACCACATTAGATGTCATATTTATTCCTTTAAATAAGATGTTTCTTTGTATCTAGTGTGGTACTTTTTGAAAATCTCTTAATGAGCATTATTTGAAAATTAAAACTATATTAGGTATTCCATTTAAAACAATTAGTGTTAGAGTTACTTCCAATTAAACCAAAAGTAGAAAAAATATAATTTTTAATTCTCAGTATACAGCTATCCCCACACATCCATTTTCATGTCATTGAACCACATACCTCGGCTACAGTATATGTGGAAAGAATGCCTCTGCAGTTCAATACATGTCTGTATATTTCATATTTTTAGCAGCACTATGGAGCATTCTAGCACTTCTCAAACTATGTTCCATGGACCACCTCCCTTGTGGTCCTCTAGAATCTAGACTCAACATGCATTTAATAGAGCATTAGCCCTAGAAAGACACAAAAAATCGCATTTGAGTGAACTACAAATCGCAATGCTTTGCTGAGCATCACAAAGAAATAAGATATCCTTGCAAATGTTTTCTTTCATGAAAACACGTGGTGAATACTGCTTTTGGTCATCAAGTTGGTTGAAGATGTAGAGGATGTCTCTTCGCAACCGGTGTTATACAATAGATTACATGTAATTTACTGCTTTTGGTGTCTACAAATTCCTTGCAGCATGCATCTATTATAATTTATTTTTCTATTTTTTAAATTAATATGGTAGAGATGGCACAAAATGCATTCTGAAAATATAAATGGCTAATAGAACTACACAATTGTAAAACCATATATACTTCAAAATAACTAATATGTATTTTTCTTATATTAGTTCTAGTATACCAACTGAATGAGCTGGCTTGGCACTCAAATTCAAGAACCCCCCATTTCAAATTCTATGACTGACAAACCCGACTCAGGTTTTCCATGATTTTTCTCAGTCCATTTTCAGGGATATGCTAGTTAGTATTACTTTGCCACAGATTCACTTTCCATTTCATCATTCATCTTCATTCCATCTGTGTATGTGTATCTGCATCTTTCTGTATTAATGTCCTCAAGAAGGCCCTGACGTTGGACTGATCCTCTATTCAGGGTGTTTCTCAGTGTGTTTGTGAAATCTAAGAATTCAAGATAATTAGCACCCTGAAGGTAACAGGTGACCAAGCACTGACTTGTGAAGTCCTATACTCAACAAAGGTAAACAGTCAAAAAAGAATTCTATAAACTGAATTAATTAATTAAAAGGATAGAGTTGAATCCACAGTTGAAGAAGAAAGCAACATTTGTCATTAATTTAGAATATTCAAATAGATTCTAAACACATTAAATGTTTATATGTTACTCAAAATATGAAAAAATAGAGGAAGACTATAGTGGTTCAGAGAACTTTTTAACTTAAAAAAGTGGTTCACACTGGAAAATAGTTTGGCAAACACTGGTCTTTACATACCAGAAGCACAGAATTTCTTTGCCAGCTTCTCCATTGAGCTATTAGCTCCTGTTCTCTCTCTCTGAATTTAGCAGAAAATTATATATATGACACTGTACATAAGACCTAGTCTAGAAATAGTGCTCCACTAGAAAAATGCATTCTTCAACACTGAATCTCTTAGTAAATTATGCTATCTCAAAAGCAGCAGCAGCAAGTTAGAGGCAAGCATTTTCTTCATACAAGATTCATTCTCTTTCCCTACATTCCAGTCAAGTGCTCTCTCAATAACAATAATACAGGAATCTGTTACTACTATGAACGAAATATGCATAGATTTATGTACTTGTCACTATGAGATCCTCCTTTAAATTGAACACACTGTATATAATCCAAAACATTATGATAACACGTTAGATAAATGGTTTACAAAACAAAAAATAGAAATCACTTAAATGTATAAAGCAATGTTAGATATAGGTGAGAGGTTTGCTACATGAGAATTTTTTTTTTTAACGGTGTTTAACACTGGTTTTTACTATTGAGGCACTACAGGTAGTGAACATTGATGATACATGAGATGAAATGATATATTGGGAAAGGATTTTTTTTTATGGAAGGAAATGTTCCAGGCCTAAGTTTAGGGTACCTCCCCAGCAATTTACCAGTTATGAGAACTGAGGAAAACCTGGAAAAAAAACCTCAGTCAGGGAGGACGGTCCTGGCGGGATTCGAACCCCAGACCTCCCGCTTAACAACCTCGGCCACCCATGGTGGTACATGAGAATAGCCAGGTCAAGATAGTAGCAAAAGCAGTAGTGCATTGTAATTTATAATCTATCAATCATAAAGATTGGGAATAAATCCGGTGGTAAAGTTGATTTTTACAATATACTGTCTTATTAAAAAAGTTACATGGTATAAAATTTAAACACTATTTAAAAATTATTTCCAATATAAAGTTGATAAATTTTAAGATCACTGATTATATGTATTTTAGTCTATTTGTTTCCATTTTCAAATTAACCTAAATATTTATCATTGACCATGCTAAAACTTTGTCTCAAAATGAAGCAATATATAAGAAGACATTTAAAGAACTAAAACAAGTTTCATTCCTCTTGACTGAGAAATAGGTTTGCCAATATGATTGATGCTCCTGGGTGAACCATAAACACCACCTGGTCATTGCGAGCAAGCCAGTCACGATGGATAAATTTTTCATGGACCACTGTGCTTAATATAAGTTATGTATTTAAGCCTAAATTATGCAGATATATAATTACTGCTATGAAAAAATATGTTATGTATTTAAGCCTAAATTATGCAGTAATTTTTATATCATCCATGAAAATCTCTAAAGAGATATATGAATATAGATTCAGTAAAGGGATTAAAATGTACCTGAGCTTCTGTTTATCCAAAGCTTCTGCATTGCCTGTTTTGACCAAATCATTCAGAATCATTATGATTCCCTCTTGAGGTAGTTTTCCTGCACATAACTTAAGGAAAACAACTCATTTAATAGTTTTACATCAAAGACATGAACTTAAGTCTAGCCATAAATGCTGTTTATAAGATTTTAGCAGTTACTATAATGTATTTTAATATTTTTTTATCTCCCCTAGTTTGTTTTCTCATATATTTCAAACATTTGGGAACTGATTGGTGTTTACACATCGAAATCTATCTGGCCATTATATACAGCAACATACATTGGGAAATATGCCACTACTGGCTCCAATGACTCTGAAATTCTCAATATTAAGCAACCTTTCTAGTAAAACATACCCTCAAGCATCGACCACAGTCTGTAGTCCATGGACTTCAGGTTGCAATTGCTAGAAGGCCAATCTTAAGCACTAATAATATTTGGAACATTTTTCTTAACCCACTGCCAGATGGCCAATTAAACCCTGCACTGGCTGTTCCTGGATAACCAATAAACAAATCTAGCTATTTTTATCAGCCAGCAATTAAATTTCTGCTTTACACAACAAATCTTTGTATTTTGCTTTATTTTTTATATTTTAATAAAACAAAAATTGAATTTAAGGACATTAAATGCAATATGATCAAATAACAAGTAATACTATATAAATTTAATTTTGTGTCAGAAACAATACAGTGAAGAGACTATTATGTTTTTAATTATCTAGTGAGTTGATTTAATAATCTTATAACTCATTAACATACCTATGAATGAGTTTGAATACAACGAAGAAAACTATCATATTATACAAACAGCTAAATTCAATGCGTATGGCCAAGAAATTGTAGATAAGAAAATCAAGAAATTCAAATAAAAGAAGAGGTTAAAGCAGGTTACAACATTGACAGCAATAAAAGAATCTACCATCCACATGAAATTCACTTATCATCCTTGGGCCGGAAAAAAATTCAAAAAAATACTCAAGAGAGTTTGGGATTACTTTGTCTCCAGTGAACAAGTTTAGCCTAAAAAATCTGCTCAATTCTGGTCATAATAATAGAATACCAGAGGAGAAGAAGTCAGAAATACAAAATCAACTGTTCAGAATGTAACAAAATATATATAGGAAAAACAAAAAGGAGCATTGGAATCAGGCTGAAGGAATACTGGAGAAACATAGGGTACAATCAGATAGAGAAATCAGTGGTTGCATATCACTTTTGGAGAGAGAAATATTATATAGAAATGGGAGTGAAATTATTGAAATTTGTAGATCGACCCTTTGAACTGGGAATATGGGAAAAAAATTTATATAAAAAAATATGAGGATAAGGTTATGAACTATGAGATCCCAACAGATGACAAATTAATCCAGAAGTTCATAAAATGTCCACGAGAGCTACACCAAGTCCAGCCAACCAACAACCAAGCTGGCAGCCATCTCGCAACTGAGGATGCAGACAAAAGCCTGCAAAACTAGTTTTGCATAATTCAACAGTAAGTGGAGCATAAGATTATCAAATCGACTTGCTAGATAATTAAGAACAAAGTAATACTGTATTTATTTACAAAATGGGGAGAAAAAAAAGTAATAATAAATACATTTTTTACATTTTTGGAGTATATTTTACATGTCTTGATTCTGATTTATGGAGCTAAAAGAGTTCTCTACTTTTTTCTCTCAAACACTACCATGATTCAACACTCTTGTTTTGCATTGCAAGAAAACGGTTACAGTAGCAACTCAGTTCTCCTTTTCAAGCTCTTTTTGTAGCCAACCCAGCATACAGCATTTAATAAATCTTGTATAGGGGGAATTGTTTGATGTTATGCAAACCAGCCACACCCCATTCTTATCATTCTTCCTGAGCCAAGAGAGTAGGTTCTCTCTCTCTCTCTCTCACACACACACACACACACACACACACACATGTGTCTTGCTTTAGACGAGGTTGAAACTAAATATAATTGTATTTGCATGACTCAATAAGCTTAGCTTGTTATGTTCAATTCAGCTGATGAAATAGGTAAATATGCAACTTGATACTAAAATCTATTCCAGACACATGTTTGGATTTGTTTATTTGAGAATATTTTCACTTCAGCTAAATACTAATGAGACAAGGTTCACTTGGGAAGAAAGTATGTTGCAAAATTATTATTCCCAGTTTGAATTAGGCTTCAATTAGTGGTAGAGCTTTAGCTTATTTAGGAAAGTTTGAGCTTCTGAAACAACTTAGAGAAGATTGCAGAAAATTTTATGTAACAGTAATTTGGATATTGGCAGGGAGTTTTCAGATATTGAAGCTGATGTTGAGGATGCAGCAGCAGTGAAAATAGAAGTAACTTTGCTCCTGCAGATATTAGTGCAAAGACAGGGTTATGGAGTTCCGAAAACCATTGCGATATGTATATGAGCATAAAAGTGGACAAAGATCTAATCTCAAAAGGCAAATTAGGACTTAAAAGTAGAATACAGTAATAGTCAGATGCAACACAGAATGAGATTTACAGACTACTTAGTATAATTATCATAGGTGTTATTCGAAAGCCTACATTAGACACGTGCTGATCTACAGATGACATGCTATCAACGCTCATTTTTTGCAAAATGCATGTCAAAGAACAAGTTTTCATCCATAGCACAATTTCTTTATTTCATCAGCAGAGAAAACATAGGTGATTAATTACACAAAATTAGAAATATTTTTGATTACTTCATTTCAAATTTCAAAGAAAATTACATACCTGGTAAAAAGGCCAGATTTGGCATAAAAAGTTTGATATTTTTGAAAGTAAATCAAGGTATGTCTACAATAGCCTTATTTACACTGACAAAGGGATGGACAACACAGGAGATAAAGACTTGGGATTATCTGGTTCCATAGGCATGTACTTCATGGAACCTGTGTTTGATCAGGATATGATTGTGTATTTAGACAGTGGTACAACTTTCCTTAGTTTTTTATTATTTATTGTTTTATATAAAAGAATGCTTTTCCAGAGCATCAGTGCAATTGATTTACCAATTTTCACATGTCTCTTCTTTCTCTTGAAGTTAATGCAACTTTTTGAGTAAAGTTAATGCAACTTTTTGAGTAAAACTTAGGTACTATGAATGAAAAATAAAGCCAATGAAACTATTTCATTTAGATTTAGGTTGCAAGTTATAGAGGGACAACTTGCTAAAGATTGTGCACAGAAATCATATGCACCTCCTAGGAGCAGTGGCAGGATGGAAGATTTGATTTGATTTATTTATGGAAGCTCTTTAACATCTCAGGTCATCAGGGGTCCATGCTATTCAGGGTGTGAAACGGCCGACAAATTTTGCTCAGAGGCCTCTTTTCTCAGGCTTGAGGTTCTTTTTTGTGCCATAAATGTACACATGGGACCCATGGCGTTACTTCCCTTCCAAAGGAAGCCATACTTAGGATTTTTAAGCCCAAAAAAATCATCAATCCTGGCCAGGTTTGTATCTGCGATCTTGGGTTTAGAAAGCAAGTAGTATGGTTACCAGTATACCACCAGAACCAACCAGGGATGGAAGATGTACGTGTAATTGGCTGCAGTATAAACGCTATGAGATGATGTTAAATAATGATGTAACCTATGTTTCCTACAAGATTCAGTTTTGCAACTTAAAGAAAGCATCATTATGTCTCTGAACCTGGTGCCTTAGGTTCTAAGCAATATTCATAATGTTATTAATTTTCTATATAATATTTTGGATGGTTATTTTTATTTACTGGTTACGAGAGGACCAATACTGCACAGAGAAAATTTACCACAGTGTTTTCTTTTTGTAAATCTTCTGCCTGTTTCTATTGTCTTTCTTTTAGGATTTGTTTGCTGCTGAATAGGACTCTGGTTTTCCTTCTGATTATTGCTTGAAGTGCTGACAAGCTCAATTAACAGCTACATCTAAAAATGTCAGGTTGTTCACTGTATGGCATTCATTTGGAAATCGTTTAATAATGTTGTGTAATTCTTAAAAAAAGAGAAAGAAAGATTGCAGACTCTATTATAATGCTATTGGATTAGCTAGCATGGCCACGGGGGTTTCAAAAATGTTAATAATGCAAATTATGAACTGAGGAAAATCATCTGTTGCAGCTGTGGAAAAGTCAAAATGCAAATCTGCAGAATGCAAAAAGAAAATAGAAACACATGGATTTAAAAAATCTGCAACCTATGTTTATTGAATGTTTTTATACAGCATGCATAACGATGCCTACTAAAGGAAAGCTAAATGTTATGCTTATGATAAGAGATATTAGATTGCAGAAATGAATATCTTTGATTACTTAGAAAATTTAAATTTAAGTGGAAAAATGCTAGTCCAAAAGGAAAATGCTCAAGAAATCATACTTTGTAGCCGGTTAGGACCACTAACTCAGAGCCATTCAACATTTCAAAACCTACAGGAAAAAATATTGTATATTTCGAAGATAGCACAGAGAAAAATCATTGTATATTTAGAAGATAAATTTGCATCCAATCAGACCAATTTGCTGGCATTCTCCACAAGAACTAGGTGTTTTGGCACCTATTAGAAAGGCCCTCAGCGCCATGCAGGAGGCGAAGCTGGTTTATAAAAACTGAATGACTTATTTCTAAATCTTATCAGAAGAGAGAAGACTATTGATAACATGTGCTTTGACAATTTTAATAAATGGCTTTGTAATAGAGTTTTCCTAAATCTTCTTCCAATACAATTTTGATCAGGGATTATGCTAGTTATCACAATGTCAAGCTTAACCAGGAACACATATCAGCATTCTTAAAAGCAGAATACTTGAAATAATTTACAGATAATGATAAATTATGATTATGGTCCCTTACAGCCATGAGTGGCAGAGGTTGTTACGGCACTAATTCCCTGACCTAGGTTTTTCCAGGTTTTCCTCAGTCCTCATAAATGGCAAATGCTGGAGAAGTTCTCTAAATTTAGTCCTTGAATGTTTCCTTCCTTTAAAAAAAATCCTTTCCCAATTTATCATTTCATCTCGTGTGTTATCAATGTCCACTGCTGCGGTGCCTCAGTATAAAAACAGGTGTTAAACATTATTCAAATAAAATTATGATCCCAATATGAGGAAAGTTGATCTTCTACTCCTAGTCAAACATATCCAAACAAAAAACCTTTATAGACAAAACCCTTCATGACAATAATGATATCCTCCCTTTGTGCCTCCCTTCATATCATGTAGACCTTAATTTGATGGAATTAATTTGAGCAGATGGTGTTAAAAAACAATATTCCTAAAAGCTAAAGAATTTTTTGAAAGTGGTAACAATGCTGTGAACATGTGCTTAAAACTGAAACGGGAATACTGGGAAAAAGATGTCCTGATTGACAATGTTGTGAACAGCTTAAATATTGGAGAGCAGCAACAGCAAAATTTCAGACACAAATCCTGGTATGGATATCATGTAACATACTTTTCTAAGGACAGCACGTGATACAGCACCCAATCCAGGGAGAGAAGCAGGTAACCTAACAACCTTTCAGTCAGGTACATCTGTAAACTATATTTAACTAAATATTTAAAATAAGTTTTTAGTAACCCCCAAGCTTTTAGACCAATATTGCTTTTGAGGTTGTTTGGTTATAATTAATTCTCACATTATTTACTTCCAGTATTTTATTTGATATTCGTCAGTTAGTTACTATTGCCAAGTGTATTTTCTAATGCATCATTAAGTTCAACACTTTCCTGTGCTCCATGAACATTACATATAGCTTTTCTTTAAAAGTCAAGAGTGTTTTCGATATCCTCCAGTAGGCTTGTTAAGGCATGAAGTGTAAATTTTCCATACTGGAAGCTCATTCTCCATACAATACAGCCCTAAAGACATTAAGAATTTGAACAGGAAAGCTGCATGGTGTACACTGACTACAGGAAAGAGTTGAATTTACTCAACTGCAGTATATTGATGGCAAAACAGAATACTCACTACCTGCCTGCATCATAAATAGAATGCTGGAAGTACATAAAATGAGGATTAATGATAAACTAACAATCTTAAAACCAATATCACAGACAACAAAGTTGGTCCTGGTGGTGTAGTGGTAACCATACATACCAATGTCGTACAAGAACCTCAAACCTTAAAAAAGAGGCCTCTGAGCAAAATTTATCGGACATTTCATGTCCTGAATTGAATGGGACACTGATGACATGAGATGTTAAAGAGCATCCATAAATAAACCAAATAAAAAAAAACAGACAACAAACAGGGACCTTCATGGTAACCCAATTAGCCCCATAGCATTTAATCTAATGACATGGATATCATCCAGTGTGCAGATAATATGACATTGGTAGCCTCAAGCACTTTAGATCTCCAAGAAAATTTCAACCAGTTGGCAGCATGGGCACAGACCAGTGAACTACAAATCAGCAACAACAAAACAGTGCTTACAGTTTTCCAAAATAGTGGTAAAATATTCTACCAGGTTAAATAGAGCACAATAATGCCAAATTACAAATTAGTCAACACATTTAAGTACCTGGGAATAAACTACAATCAAAAGGCACATGTTTCAATACTAGTTTCCAAAAAATCCTGGGAGCGATCAAAGCCATCAATGACATATCATTACAGGCCCTGTCCCCACATACAGCTTTAAACTCTTCAAAGCAAAAATTGTTTGATCCTTATATATGGCATACAAATAATATAGGAACAACTTAAGAAACTGGACCTGGAACTTGGGATGGTGTAAAAGCAATCTACCTAGGAGTATTGCAATACTTTTCTTCTAGGCTGATACAAATACTAGCAGGAAAACCCTTCCTAATTGAATTGAATTGCAATAATGAATTACCATCTACATGGTCTTATGAAGAACTACTGAAAGAGAAGATATCAAACAAAGCAAAGTTCCTGTATACCGATGCCATGAGAGGAATTGATGGAAGCTAAATCAACCACATGTCAAGCAGTAACGACTTTCATAAGTTCTCTAGTAGAAATAGTTTCCAAAAAATTGACCGAAACTACACATACAAATTATGCACAGATGTTTGTGAACAGTATTACTTAATGACCTGCAAGAAATCAACAAGATCAATTTCGCTCTAAAAGATAACATGTAAACTCATGTTCACTCAAAGGATAATTATCTTAAACCCTGCAACACTCATACGCATCCCTATCTTTTTACTCCAGAAATATTAGTAGCATTTATCATTTATAGTAATGTTTAATTTCAAAATAAATTTTTCTTTTTTAATTTTAAATACTATTTTACGAAAATAGAGACTGCAAAATAATGCCTGAAATAAGTAAATAAGGTTTTCTATCTGCAAATAAAATAACAGTATAAAATAAGTTTACTGCTACAAGCAAATTGTGCGTGTTAAGTACTTGCTTGGTTACTACAGGTCTTGTACCGCCAAAATGTGTAAAAAGAAAAGCTATGCAGCTATATTTTTTGCTACATTTCAAATAACTCTCAGAAATAAACTATTGTTCGTTTCACTACTAGTTCATTTATTTTAATGTCTCAATCACTGTAATATTTTTTGAAAAATTATTGAGTTATTGTTTACTTCAGACTAAGAGGCATATTTGATTACATAAAATGAAATCATTTTTGGGTTATTAGTCTTGGAAGTACGTCTTAATTTCAAAAAAAATTTGAGGTTATGTTGTATTTAAATGTCAAAATCGCCTTCCAACTTACGCATTTATCTATCTGTAGTGTAATGAGATGTTTTCTTTAGTTATTTATACATATAATTTATTAAAAATGTTTATTATAAATACTTAATGAGAAAAGGATACTTTTAATTGAGCTATTATTGAAAAGTTCGCTACGTTGGGCCTCACCAACATCTAAGGTGCATTGCTTTGTTGCTCGGTGGTAATCAAGCACAAGGCTTCTCCATGCAGCTATCTGCTTAGCTCTTGTTTCATTGTGAGGTTGTATACTGAAATTAAATCAATTTTCGTTTATTAGCAATGTTCGACCGGTCTGGTCAGTTATAACTACAAATTTAATATTTCCTGTCATTAAAAAATTTAATTACAATTCAAGTATTGAGAAAATTAATAATAATTTAAAGTTTTTCTACATAAAACAATTTAGAATATCCACTGTTGTCTAAAATACTTACGTAAAAAACGGTGGGAAGGAATACTGCCATGGCCATTCCACTGCTGCCATTTTTTTCTGAGCATTAAGCTTAAATGGAAAGATAACTCTTTGTCAGAAGGATTATTTGTACATTTGTACCACAGCTGTTTTCTGCAGGATAATCTAATTGTTCTTGCACTAAAACACAGTTTGGGTTTCTAAATTATGTAGCTAAATGATGCTGTAAATGCACTGCAAAATGACAATGCACCACAGGTGTTTATGTGTCATATCTTTGGAATGTTCCATCTTTGCCGTTATATGGCAATGTCAAGGTCGCTCGAACTTCCTGATACCGTCTAATTCCCTAAGACCTCATGTAATTAATGTTTCCGTGCAGAAGGTTGTCTTTTGTAGGCAAGCTATTATATATTTTTCACGAGTCCTAGTGGATCTGGTGGTGATCAAAACTCGAAGATTAAAAAATCTTGCGATAATGATTTTGCTACAGACTAGGTGGTGCTTTTACTTTGAATGGAGGGCAAATAACTTTGAGTAGTCCACGTTTCTACTTATCCTAATTGACTGTTGTATACAGAGAACAATGCCTCTCAAAAATGATAGAGGCGCAGAGCAAATTAAATGCGATTAAATTAAGTGTAAGAATAAAGCTATTCGTTGCACGTAAGTAGAAAAGTTATTAATACCTAATCGTGTAATATAACAAAATGTTAATCCTACACACCTGCATTAGTTTAACAGTGAATTCTATAATATATTGTATTATATTATATTGTTAAAATACAATATAGCCTCGCGATCATTATATTTTCCCCGGAGTGTTTTGCCTGTGGCCTATGGACAAGCGCGCTGATAATAAGCCGATCTAGTCGGATCTGGTGATTAGCGAGCGGGAGGGTAAAATAATAAAACAACCAACCATACACAAACTAATTTAAGAGGCCCATTACTTACCAAATTATGGAATGAGGTTCGAAATTGTCCACCTTCGTTCTCCATACACTTTTGGCATCAGTTTAGGAAATTATCCATCATTCGCTGCATTTCATTTTGAGAAATGCTGAAAATTTCCTGATAAATGTTATCTATGAGTTCTTGTATAGTGTGCGGATTCGTATTTTTTTTTTATTTTACCCCAGGGATAATTCTGCAGACTGATAAATCGAATTACAGATCCCTAATAATAACTCCGTCTTGTGGAAACACATTGTAAATTGCTTTCATGTAATTATTTGCAGTGTGAACAGTGGCAGAGTCTTGTTGAAAACTCTTCACACTGAGTTAGCACATATTAATTGTACATAAAGACAAGCTGTGCCATTGTAAACACACGAGACAGAATATACTGTGTATACCGTCAAATTAAAAAAAAAAAAAAAAAAAAAAAAAAAAAAACCAACAACAACAACAAGCTGCGCTACGACGCGACAGTCAGTAAGGTCAGCAAGTAAGCAAGCAGGCTTGTTACACCCCAAAGCAGGCTTGTTACACCCTACACGGCGCGGCAAACAAGTGGGGGCTCACTAAAAGGAAAAAACACGAGCCGCAGAGGAAAGCATCATTGATCGCAAGGTATGCAGGCATGCTGGGTTGTCCTCCTTTCTGATCTCTTTCCCTTTTCTCTCCTCTCTATCCAACAACTTGTGAGGCATAAAGACGACGAAAAATGACAGTGTAGTATGCACCAAGAAACTTTTCAAATTACCTCACGTTTTACACATAACTAATCGTTTCTGAATATAGGTATATATGTTGTAGATATGAGGGGCTTTCGTTTCAAAAATTCCCAATCTAAATAATCATCGTTTTATAATACATTTACTCTTAGATACTGAGGGGGAAGTAAGAGCCTACTGTTGATTACATTTTAGGTTTCGCCCCTTCACCCAGCCATCCCCACTTTGAAATTTCAAAAGCCATCCCTACTTTTTGCAATTGTTATTACATATTTTGCTTTTTATTGTTATCTGGCAGCCTGGACTGTTGTCATTGTTGTTTGAATTTAAATAGAACAGTCCTATAAAAGGTATTAAGCACTGGTGTCTTTCAACCAGTTTTAGCCGGTTTTATTTAATTATTCCAATTCCTAGAACCGATTGTTTAATTTAAAATTTGGCAGGTTTTTCTAGGTTTTTCCCAGTCCTCATAAATAGCAAATGCCGGGGAGATACCCTAAACTCAGGCCTGAAACGTTTTCCTTCATTTATAAAAATAATCTGCCAATTCATCATTTCATCACAGTATCACCATTGTCCACTGCCTGTGATGCCTTAGCGGTGAAAACGGACTTTAAAGACTATTAAAAAAAAGTTCCCTACTTGGAGTTGATATGAATATGCCATTTGAAATATAAAACTATTTGAGTGAAGGGAATAAAACATAACTGCACAGCAGAAGCTACGGTGTATTGGTAGCTTTAAGTCAAATCGAAGTGAATAAACAAACGCTAAAATTAGGTAGTAATAACTAACTGGAGAAAAATGGTATCGGAAAAAATTGGAGATATAACTACGGTTTAGTGGTAACTTCCTTACATTGTGACCTGTTTCGTGCGATTCCGCACTCCCGCGATGTCCTTTGCCGGGATGGGAGAGGAAGTTTGCGTTTGAAAAGCAGTGTTAATCTTAAGAGATAAATATATTTTATAGAAATTATAACACCTTCAAAGACCTACAGTGCGAAACTAAATCATCAAACTAAAAATCCAAACGAAAAGTTCACCCAGAACAATTTTAAAGCAATTGTTACCTATTTCCCGCGATTCCGCACTCTCCCCATGTCCAACAACACATCTAGACCCGCATAAAAATAGATATAGGTGTTGTTCTCTCGTCTTGTACATTTCAGTCAGTCGTATATGCACGTAACAGTTTAAGGTGATGTTCTGTTGTTTTCTTTAGCATTTCAACATGCAGATGAAGATGAAAGGGATGTTGAACAGAGATTTATTCGTCAAATTATTTTCAGAATGTCCAGTTTCATTGAAAAAGTCTAGAGTGCCAATAGCTATGACTACAAAAATGAAGGCCTATGTAGCGCATATGCCCAATGTACTGGAATTAAAGTCACCAGGTGCAAATGAGTAAAATACTTCAAAATATGAAAACTAAAATCAAAATGAAAACATACAAAAATGTAACGGAAAAAAATCAAATTATTGGAATGGGAAAAACAGTTCTTGTCAATACTGGGCGAAGCGGATAGTTCCGTTTTCACCAAGGTGCCCGGAAGTTACCATAGGGATATCACAGTTAACCGGAAGACATCACCGTGTCTAGCAATGGTCAGTTTTGCGACTCTCTGACATCTTCAAATTACCCTTCTACGTCTTCAAAGCATATTCCTCCTTCCACAAATTCCTATGCAAGGTTCTGTGCGAAGAAGACATTGTCATACGAAAATGAAGATACGAAAAATTTATCAATTCCTCAGCTGCAGAGATCTCTTTTGCTGCAGCAATTCCAACTGCAGAAAATTCAGGTTAAAAAAGAGAAAATGGAGCTAGAAAATCTCAATAAAACCTGCAATGAAAATCAACACAAACTGGGGAAACCTCAGACTGTTTTGTTTATGAATGGTAAATTGAAAATGTGAAAACCTGGATTATTCCTTTTCCTTTTCCTCAAAAATAAAAAATAAGAAGGAAAAAAATAAACAAGCAATTAAATACTGGCTGACTGCTGGCGAGTATGCTGGTAGTAAATTAGAATGTGCGTATTCATACCCGATTGCTGCCTGTATCATAATATATGTTTTTCCTTTGTAAATCTATTTGTTATTTTATTAATGTTTTTATAAACATGTAAACGCTATTTTATCTATTTTAATTACAGATTTACAATATAAATTTTTACATACTAACATACATATGACCTAAATAAAATAGATCATACCCCGCCGTTCAGTTCACCTCAAAGTTTTGTTTCATTGTTCTGATATATCTCATGTGCAAAGGTAGGTTTCTGGCCTCGCCGATAAGGATTATCGCCTTCACAAAATCTTTACCTGGTGTCATACCTTATCTGTTAAGCAAATAGTTGCAGCTGTAACTTCCGCTCCACTGTGTTCAGTTGTTCAGATATAGTTGCATAAAGAAGGCTATATGTAGAAGATTGAGACATGTTCAAAATGGAGTATCCAGCTGTTATTAAGTTCTTCACAAAAAAGGACTTACTCCAAGTGGAATTAAACAGCGATTGGACGGTGTATATGGGGAAGCATCCCCCTCATATTCTACCGTAAAAGAAGAATGGGCTAAACTTTTCGAATGGGTCCAGAAAGCATTGAAGATGAAGAGCGTGCATGTCGGCCCTTGGAGGTGCTCACTCCTGAAAACATCGCTCTTGTGAAAGGATAAATTATGGAAGACCGGCGGCTCAAAGGTACAGAAATAGCACCAAGGTTGGACCTTTCTAAAACAACAGTCCTTCGAATTATTCATGAACATTTAAACGTGTATAAGCTTAGTGCAAGATGGGTGTCTAGACTTCTTTCCTCAGTCCAAAAGCAGCAACGAGTCATTGTTGTCAGATGTTTTTGAAACTCTGCCATGGCAACGGGAGAGAAGTTCTGCAAACCATTGTTACAGGAGATGAAACTATGGCCCTCTACTTGATCCCTTGTCCAAAAGAGAATCAATGGAATGGCGTAAACCTGAAGAAGCATCGCCTCTAAAGGCCAATCAGTCAACTAAGAAGATCATGGCCGCAATCTTTTGGGACTGTGAAGGATTACTCTTCATTCACTTCAAGGGGAGGAACATCACAGTAAATGGGGAGTACTGTGTTGGCCTACTGCACAGATTAGGTGCTTCCTTCCATCAATAAGAAAAGACGAGGAAAGCTGAGAGGTGGTGTGCGCCTTCTTCACGACAACGCGCCTGTGCACACAGCTCTTGTTGCAAAGGAACCTGTGAAGAAATGTGGCTTCAAGGAAATCGACCATCCACCCTACAGCCCAGATCTAGCTCCCAGTGACTATTTTCTCTTCTCATAACTCAAGAAGGACCTTCGAGGAAGGAAATTTAAGTGTGACGAAGAAGTGATGGATGCTGTTTATGCCCAATTTACAGACAAAATTTCTGATTATTTTTGGGGGAAATTGAAATGTTAATTCATAAAGAATTGTATTGCAATAAAGGGTAACTATATTGAAAAGTGAAATATAGTTTTTTATCATACCTAGAAAATGATTAGGCCGGAAACTTATGGACCTATCCTCAAACTTCCCTGATTGCGTTTTGTGTACTTCTGGACAACCTATTACTGCTGCTCATCTGGATGAGTGTTTGCACTAAACTACTGTACTGTTGAAAAATATTGCAGAGCTCCTAGCCTAATAATCTAGTGGTCCATGGCTTGGCATTTGTTAAATAAAAAAATAATAATAAATCTTTACTGCAGTGAAACATGAACAACTGAAGCCAACTGTTACTACCGGTTACAGCCTCCCACACCCTGCCTACTGAAATTGTTATTATCTCAGCATTTATGTAAAGATTGAGATTAATACAGATAAGCGATAATAACACATAGATTTATAGCAGCAATGGATTAATCAAACTTTAAATGGAGACCACAAGAAGTCAGGAACCATAATGTGCTTAGGATAAATGCTAAAAATTCATGTTGTGTTCAGTATAGCAAGTTATACATATAAACTACGGCAAACTTGAGAGATTAAAACCATAAGCTTTGTATTATTTCTTGTACTTCTGCGATACATAGTTTATAATACTTAGATAGAGTAAATAAAACAACTAGAGAAGTAACAGTAATAACTCCATTACGCCATCATGCAACGAAAACAACTCTCCATAGTTACAAGCTTCTTCGTTAACATTAAATGCAGAAAAACACATGGTAGTTTGGAACACCTAGTTTTCAGCAAAAGTTATGCTCTTGGATTAAAGTGTCCTATATTTAAAATTCATAACTTAATTGGTTATCACCACAGGACACCAGTACAAGATAATCTGGCACTCAGAAGTGCCATTTCGATTTCCATGCTGGAAAGTATGATTTGGGCATGAGGTCTATTAATGTGCTTGCTTTGTGAAGTTGTGTTACTTATTTTGTTTATTTAAGGACGCTTTTTTAACATCTCTGGTCATTAGAGTTCCATTTAATTCAGAGCGCAAACGTCCGATAAGTTTTGCTCAGGGGCTTCTTTCAGCTTGAGATTCTTTTACAAGCCGTAAATCTACGACAAGGGACCCACGGCTTTACTTCCCTTCCAAAATTTCCCCGGAAAAAATCCATCGATCCTGACCGATGGCAAGTACGGATACTACTAGAGCACCAGAACTGACTAAGTGTGATGTGAATTCATAATTATAAAGTCATGGATAGCATTATTGTTCTGAGTATTTTATCAGTTTCTTCTTCTCGTTCAACTTTGTAGGCTAATAAGCCACTTCTTTTTACTGTTTCACTTCTAATATAATAAACAGGTATCACGTTTATCAATAATACAAGTAATTTATCAAACAACTTCCTAAAATCTGTAATTATATCAACTTCTGTAATATATCGAGTTCCATTTCCATTGTTCTACTACAGTATATTCTTATTTGGCCTCCATAATTGTGGCAGATGACTAATATTTCTTTAAATTATGATATTGGTCGAGCAATAGCTAATTGCTTAATTTATTCTGATATGATCTGATAAAACTACAGAATAACAATCCCAACTATATCTTAGCTATTTATTACGCTTTCTATAATTCACTAGCGTCACCCATATAATACTTAAAAAATATATTAATAAAGCAGCTTTTCGATTACGTTTTAAATATAAATTTAAAAAATTTTAGCAACAAATCGACTGTTTGTTATAAACTTAACAGATACAAATAAGTGAATGTGAGAAATTTGACAGATTATATGAATATATAAAGAAATAAATGTATGCTTTTGAATGCCTTTTACTAATTCAAGATATTAACAGTTTCGTTTTAAAATTATTTCTTTTATAATATAGGACGCATGGCAAAAAGCAAAATAACTAACTAATATAATTAACTATAAATATTTTAGTTGCGTTTTTCAGCTTAAATGTGGAAGTAACTGCTTAGTGCAGAATAATACAGAACCCTTAGATATCTCACAATTTCTACTATTTTGATTAGTATGCTATCGATGTATATTAAAATATCAAAAGCAATTATATCTGTGGGTACAGATATGCCAAATTTTACTCTAATATCTCTTTTCTGAAATTGATCAGAGCAATGATTAATATATAAAATTTAAACTTTGTATAAAAAGCTATAGTCTTTTACATCCTTGGAAATTTAGACCACCGGAGGACTGATTTCTGCAACAGGGTAGTATAGTGGTAAATGTCTGATACTCTGAATAGACCACCTGCCTCGTGCAGGAAGTTAACTGCTGCATTAGCATCAAGAAGACTTGTGGTGAGCCAACAACTGTATGACACCGACAGACCTCCCACCGACTTTTAAATTACTAGCGACATTTCATTCAGCATGTTCAAACTGACGGCTGCCCCTCCCCACCCCTTCTAAGCCATCCGCTGAAACTACTAATTATTTCTGTTGCTCTCGGCACTTGCCAAAGTGCGCCATAGCATAAAAGTCTTGCAAATATCCATCCTGCTTTAAACACATCCGAAAACATTAATACGTAAATACGTGTTAAATGTCGTGTTCGGGCACACTTCAGGGACATTGAGATATATATTGTATACCATCACGCAGTAAAAATGCCATTTCAGACATTTTACATGCGTTACAAGAGGGTGTTTTATTAAATAAAAAACTTTTAAGTATCTACGAAAGGTACATGTCCAAATAACATCTGGAGGACCCCTTTTTATGTTGTTTTATACAGAAGTGGCTTACGCCATCAGTAATAGCAACTGTCCATAAAAAAACACAAAGATTACACAGTACAAAATGAAGTGTAAATATAATATTTTTATTTTTACTCTTTTCTCACTGCATAAGGAAAATTCGGAAGTATTTGTTTAGAGAAATTCTAACCTGGCAATACTATTTGCAACTGTTATAAAAGTTACAGTGTAATAACAATAAATTTACAAATGTTAGCTCTCAGCGTGTCAGATGTCCTAATTATGTTCGGTTTCTTGCCAAGTATTTTCCCCAGCGTCTCCGGGTGACAGTTTTGCACTTTCCTTCAATTCAAACCCATTAAATCTATTAGTAGAGTTCTGTAGACAAAGTCTTAAATGTCCCCAAGAGAAAACATCCAATGAGGTTAGGCTTAGGCTTAAGAATACTATGGAAAATGATCTTCCACATGATTCCTCACTTTTACTGAGTGTCTGATCTAAGCCTTCCTCATACCTACTCGTGGTATTCACTGATTTCGCTGGCGAACCAGAAGTGTCCATTGACATTGACATCGTCACTTTGAATGCAACGAGTTTTGTGTCAAACCTATTACGTGAAGCAGTATTTATGAGATGCCGCCCCCAATTAAAATATCACTGAAATTCGTATAATCAATTACATATATTATAAATATCATTACAATTCATGTGCCCACTTTAGGTGTTTTCATATTAGTAGTTAAGTTATTTGTGTATTTCATGGTTAGTGTGAAGGAAAAAACTGCTGATAGAAACTTTAGAAATAAGCCAGAAGATGATGATTGTGAATGTGTTTTAGACTGGACAAAGGAACCAGGTGGTCATGTATCCCTTTTGTATTTTTGTTGCAAGATGCTTTGTGTAAGAAGGGTAGTCCCTTTAAGATTTCTGGGAAAGCTTAGAGCTTCGTTAACATCTAAAGGCGAAACATGCTAAACAACAAGTCATGAGGGTGAAATAAACCAGAAAGCCCGACATAGTGGAGGGAAAAATATAGCTCAAAATAAGGCCTAAGGAACGTCCAATAAGAGATCTTAGGAAAAGAATAGGCACGCCCCTTGTCCAATAAAAATTATTCAATAATAAAGGTTTGCAATGGTAGGTAAGGGTCACCGCCGGATGAAAGAATATTTGATAAAAATTGGGATTTCGAGCCGTGTGAGTTAAGCTATCAAGAGAGAGTGGGAATTTAGCTAGCAGAGGAGAGCGACTTCAGCTATAGAGAGTGAGAGTTGAGCTATAAAGGAGAGTGTGTTTTAGCTATCCGGGGAGAGTGATAGACAATTAGTTCGGTTATAGTGCAAGTGTGATCTAAGAACTGCTCAAAGGAACTTAAAAAGGCGACCTTTAACATTGAACAAGCGACACAATCAAATAAATCGTATTTTCTCCAGTTTTAAGATTTGGGTTCACATATTACCTAATGTCCGGGTTTTCCCCCGTTGACCTGGAAAGGTCACGCACGAAATTCCAGCGCTCTACCTAATCTAGCTGTAGCATAGCGACACTCCGAGACAGCGGCGGGAGAAGAGATGGAGAACTTCATTGATGCTACAAATACTATGAGTATTCTGATTAATTAAAACCCATCAACCAGAGAACCATGCTTTTCTTCCCTCCTCCCCGACAAAAAACTGTCTCATACGTTAATAATTTTTGGGGCTTTCCAACGTTTCTCCTAATCATGGGATGATGTTTTATTTATTCATTTGCTATTCTTGCCACTCCTTTAATATAGTACCTTAAGTTAATTCCATTTCCTCAAAAATGTATGCTTTGCTTCATTCTGAATAAGGAAAGATCATAAGGCAGAAACTATCTTAAAAGAAAAGCATAGAGTTTTAACACAATTTATTCGTTTGAATATATTATGAATCACCACCCATAATGACATTGTTGCATCTAAAGAACGGCAAATTCTCCACCATATACCTTTAGAGAATTCCATCGGCAGTTTTTGAAACTGGCCAAATGCTTGTTGCATTATTAGGCTGCACCAAACATTGCTTTTAGAAATGTTTCCAATTTCTCTCACTTGGTGAACTTTCATATTCCAAATTTTGTCAGTTTGCCTGCTAAGAGTGAAATATGCACTTCTGAAGAAAATTCGCTTTTTAAAAAATGCATTGCTATCAACCTCCGACTATATGCTGATAGTAAACGGGTATCTCACAGGGGTGGCTTTCGGCTTCAATTTCTGTACCAACTGAGTTTTACTCAATGCAAAAGACATAATCTTTGATAAATAACTCATTAGTATCGATTTAGATATCCTTAGTTCTTACAAATGCAACGAACTTCACATTTCGAACATTTTATCACAAGTAACATCACGAGAGGTTCTGAGATTACCGATAAATTCACGAACGTAATGAGTGAATTATCTGGAAAGCTTAGACCCTCGAAGGATATTTATTAGAACTATTTCACGAATAAAATAAGAGTTCAAATATAATTCCTCTAAACTTGGAATACAAAATTGTGTAATAATTGTATATTTGTACTTAACCTTTTCAAGCAATTTTGCGACAGAAGGATGACTATTGTCAGTAAGACCAATAGAGAAGAGCAAAATACGGTTTAGGACAATTTCATGAATAGAATAAGAATAAAAGTTATATATATTTGAAAATTCGCGCACAGAATATTAACACTTGTATAAAATGCCATACTTATGAATTCTTTTCAGAAACAGTGAGACTGAAATGGACAAAAGTAAACTATTACAATCGCTATCATTCGATCTTCTAATATCAACCAAGAGAGAGAAGATAACATGTAGTGTCTCTATTTTTCTTTGTATTCTGTGGTTTGGAAATCCTAACGATAAGATCAATTTGCACATTTGATGCATCACCAAAAGCTTTGAAGAACCCTTCATTTTGTATTATGATTGTCTATTGTCTATGCTTTTGTTGCTATCAGTAGTTCCCCACCACCTCTAGCAAAAGTGGTCAGTGATGCATGTTCAGGAATTATTCTATAGTGCAGTTATAGAGTTGGCTACACTGACCACAAGACAAAAGCACGTTGCATAAGGTATAATTGAATTTGATTATCTTTTTTCGATAATTTCAATCCGTAATCCGGCTATGATTGTACAAAATTCAAAATTTTATTTCGTTTCATTGATCTATTTTAAGATGACGTCACATGAGTGAAATAGTCAGTTAAAGTTTGCCAGATTTAGGCAATGTTGAACTTCTTCTGGATTTTAACCTGCAAACAGTAACAACAATCCTTTTTTTGTGTGTGTGTGTGTGCCTAACGCGAACAGCACCATGTATCGACAGTTAAAGAACTGCAATTTTGGCAGAAATGGTGATGAATAAAATTACATTGATGCCACCTTCATCAAACTTCAACCTAATCTTTGTTCTGTCATGGATAGCATGCTTAATACTATGTTAAGCGTAGATTTAAAAGCATTTCTTATTGGAAGTTTTCGTTCCGAACATCTGTTTTTATATAAAAGTTTATAATTTCTGTGAACTTTTTTATTAGACTTTCATTAGTTCTCCATTTAATCTGCAAAGATGCTCCACGCAACCAGTGATGACTAGAGAGATAAAAAATATGAAGAAAAATTTGGACGAAATATGAAACCCACATCACTAATATGCCACATCACTAATATGAACAAAATATATATATTTTTTTAAAATAACGTATTCAAATCGAAACAATAACATAAAGATGTAATATACTTTAACTTGCAGACATTAAACATTTAACCACACAATGCAATATTTTGACATATTTTCACTATGATATCTGGAAAGAAGTTGCAGACTTTGTCAGTGAGGATACTTTTGTATAATGAAAAATAGTAAAAATCCTCAGTTTTTAATTTTCTAACCGTTTATGTGATATCATGGCATTACATAGATCCTCACGATTTTGGTTGGCAATACAGCAGTAAAGCAGTTGTTAGGATCATTTGAATGTATATGTTTTTTTACCTGCATCGCAGTTTTAGTCTGTTGTTAAAGTTGAAATGTTGTGCATGCACAAATCTGAATGAAAATTATATAATGTATAATCATTTAAATTTACAAAATTCTTAATATACTTTAAATAAATACTAATATCATAATATACATCTGACCCATAACATTTAATCCCTTTAAAACTTCCAATGTCATTCATAAATTTATTTCACTGTCGCGTTTGTTATGAAGCACATGCATTTTATACGAGAGTGTAAATTCTACCAACAAAGTAGTTTTTATTATTTGGGTAATAAAGTACCTTTTTTAATTTTACCAATTATTAAAGACGTAATGACGTAATTCTATGGCATAGAGAAATATTTGTATAATTTATAGTAAGTGGTATGTATATACATTTCTATTTTTCATTGATGTGCACATAACTATAAATTAATAAACTTACTCACCTCCTTATTACAGTATATGTGTATAAAAATATTCTCATAAATTGTGTAGTACTTTGAAACCTGGAAACCAATCTCTTTCTTTTGGCATCTTGATGAACACAGGGCATGTTAAATAAAATAACGCAGGAAATAGGGTGCGAAATGCTCACTGTACTGTACATGGCTCTGGTGTTACTGATTTTTCAATTACCATAATGTACTACTGAAAGATTGCTTGTGATCAGGTATGACATTTGTACTAGAATATCTGTGATATTTGTTTGTTAAAATAATCTTCCTAAGAGCAGCTAATTTTTCCCCACAACTTTAAGAAATTAAATTCTGACGTTTGATTATTTTTCTAATAATGCAGAAGTAGGTTCTAAAATCTAACTTAAAATATAATTGTACATTTTTGGTTCTGTACGTGACATTTAAAAAACATCGAAGTTCAGATCTACCATCTTCGAAATCATCGGCAGATCGATACAACGTCAAAGGAGTAACGGCCAGCTGCCATTTGGGTTTCCATAAATGTTGGTAAACCATATAAAACTTTAAACCGTACAGGACCACTTAATTTTTTTAAAATTTGGAAAAATATGAACAAATATTAAGATTTGATCAAAATATGAAACTTTTACGAAATACTATGAAATATGAAAAATGAAATTGCGCTTAATATTTATATACTAAAACATAGGAATAAACTGTTTATTTAGAAAGACTAAGAAGCTAGTTGCAAGAAATCGTCTGAATTTACTTGTAGAAATGGTCTGAGAGAAACAATGCCACATAGCAAAGGGAAGAGCATAACCATGGGGAATTCAGGCCGCTTATAGACGCGCTGTTGATGGACTGTCATATGGTTGGCGCCAATATTGGATAGGCGCCAGCAAGTCGTGTGAAAACGTGGTAAGAGGCAGTTCACCTGGCAGGTGAATTTTTGCCCAGTCATTTACAGACAGCCTCTTCAATATCCAAACAAAATGTTCTGTTTAACCCGAGAAGCATGATTCTTTCTGATCGGTTTATGGCATTTTAAGTAAGAGGAATTTCACTGTTAGCTATTAAAACGTTTGTTTATTGAGTAAATGCATTTCTTGCGGCACAGATTTAATTGTTTGCCGTGAGAAAAAAAAAGGAATATTTCGTAAATAACATTTAATTCGTAATATTTTATTAAAAGCAATATAAATGCTAATTATTAGACGTCAAGATGTCAAAGTGTACTGTGCTCCGAAATCCGTTGTGGGTTGCTGTAAACATTACTTCTGCCGGGTAGATTTGAGCCGTAATTTTCTTTGAACTTTAACAAATCTATAAGCAACACTGTGTATTAGTTTAAGTCAAGTTATTGTGCCAACACACTACTACCAGTTATTGTTTTGGTTTATTTAAAAACGCTCTTTAACATATCAGGTCATCAGCGTCCCATTCAATTCGGGGCGTGAAACAGCCGATCAGAGGTCTCTTCTTTCAGGCTTGAGCTTCTTTTTCGTGCCGTAAATGTACGACACAGGATCCACGGCTTTACTTCCATTCCGAAGAAAATCATACTTAAGATTTTTACGCCCGAAAAGATCAACCTATCCTGGCCGCGATCTTAGGTCTTCGAGGCAAGTATGGTTAGCACTATATCAGAATGGACACTACAACTAGAAGCTGCATCTCACTAATACAAGGTTTATAGGAAAGAAAAGAAACATTGAGATCAGCATTTTTGCCTGGAAGGGCTAACAATCGATAACTCAAATGAAAGTTTAAAAATTTACAAACCCAAATAATTATTATCATTTTATTAAACAGAATTTATAGATTTATAATAAAGCTTTTTCTTTTAAGGAACTAAATGTTTATAATTAAATATTACCAATTTATGTTTTACAATTTTGCATTTCTATTAAAGATAATAACATCTGCTCATAATGAGCTTCCTAAAAGATAAAATTCTATAAACGAGAATTTGTAAACTATAACTTTATAACACTCTATAACTATGCTGGAATCTCTTGACTTTTAGCATTATTTCTACCCAGTTCTTTACCTTTACGCTTAATTCCCCCTTTGTTTTTGCAACTGATGAGCATTTGCTATAGACTTGGTGATATATTGAAAATCATAAACAATGAAAATATTATAATGTTTGATTACTTTCCCAGTATTTCAAAAGTGAACCAAACTGCAACATTCATAAAATAAATAAGTAAACTAATGTCACCTTTGGTAAATTGTGCAGTTGAGTTCAACGAAGCGACTCTGACGATTAGAAATCTATTTGCTTGCAGTGTTTCAGATTATGCCAATTTAAAACGTGGAGCTTATGAATCCATAAATGCAATCTATTGCAGATCAGCTCTACTATTTTATTCCCTTGGTTTTGTTACAGGGTAAAAAGCTTCAGAGCGAGCTGGGTTGGAACGGTGTGACGGTGGCTTGCGCTTTGGCAAAGTTTCTACCCCGGCGTCTGGTAGGGAAGCAGCCCTTTTGAAGGGTATTGGTTTGCTTTATCTCCTTCCTCACGGAGATTCCTCACTGGGGACATGAGTGCAAGACGCTGAACAAGGTTGAAGTATCGAAATATTTTCCTCCGTCCCTAACTCAACAAGTAGGATCCGTTAAGAACTGCAATGTATTTTAGGAGTCCTGAGTATAAGAAAAATGTATTAGATATTATTTTATGGCCCTTAAGTAAAGTTTTGTTTTATTCATTTCGATGCATCGGTGAGAGTCCACAATAATATATTTAGTACTGTGTCTAGAAAACAATGAAAAAAAGAATTAAATTTCATCAAATATCAAAATGGAACTCAAAGCTACAATGCTTGGACACTGAAACAACCGCGACGAGTGGCCGAGGTTGTTGAGGCGCGGGCTCGCGAGCGGCAGGTCTGGGGTTCAATTCCCGCCAGGACTGTCCTCCCTGGCTGAGGTTTTTTCCAAGTTTTCCTCAGTCCTCATAAATGGCAAATGCCGGGGAGGTACCCTAAACTTAGGCCTGGAACGTTTCCTTTCTTAAAAATAAATGCTTTCCCAATATATCATTTCATCTCATATATCACCAATGTCCATCGCCTGCGGTGTTTCTGTAACTAAAAACGGGCGTTAAACACCATTCATTCATTCGGACACTAAAACCGTTTTCTTTATCTCCTAAGTTTTATCCTGTTTTGAACCCTTTATGTTGGCTCATCGCATCTGATTTTCAAAATGTCATGGAATGTGGAAATAAAGATGTGTAGGTGAGGTGTACGCACAACACATACGTTGCTGTGCTTTGTTTTGTTCAGATTAAACCATAGGTCGTAAAGTTCCTATAACTAACTTCGTTATTAATAAAATGTTGACTTTAATTGCTCTTTATTTATATTCTCTTTGACTGTAGAGGGTCTGCTGAAGAAATTAGCAGAATATCATTAAAGGTGTGTGCAGCTGCCATTGTATTGTGATTGCTTAAAGGTGAGCTCAAGAGATGCAACATCACTGACATTGCTGGCAGTATGGTAGTATACTTTCAGGCGTTTGAGTATTGTAACAATATTCTAGTCTTCCCCCCACATACCTTTTCCCGTATTTCTGCTTCTGTGGCCACACATCTTCAAATGCTTAGTTTTATTTTCTTGAACATAGTAAATATATTTGTTAGTTTAAAGAACCCATAATAAGAGCTGCATATGGTTTCTTACCATCACAAGATATTTCATAATTTTTTCCTCTCGAGGCACACAATTTACCAAATTTCCAGTTCATTGTTGTCAAAATCAACAAATAGCTGACAACCTGCTGATTAACTTATAATATTGCAAAACCTATACAATAAATCTGTACTTATTTTGGATTAGTGTGTTTACTTAAAGAATATAAAAAGTGGAATAAAAATCACACATTTTAAATTTATGTCATTATTTAAAAAATACTTAAATAGATATATTATTAAATTGTATAGATAATATAGACTATAAAATTTGCTAGCAATTATATAAACTAATGTTTGCAATCAAAATTAATTAGGGTTTATATCGGAATAACATTGTGAGACGAAAACCACAGGCAAAGTAAAGTTCCGAGGTTTTAATATAAAAATACATGAAAAGAAAAGATGTGAACAGTACATAAGGACTAGAAAAAATTCATGCATAATAAACATATAACACAAGAGGACGAAGAAATGCGAATAACAGCTTCAGTATGCACAGTAGCTAGTAACTATAAGCAAAGGTGTACAATCCCATATCTTTTAATTTTGTATTTTTTCTGATTTAACTGTTTTAAAATTATTTTAGAAAAAAATTAAGATTTTATTTTGTTTCCATCCTTCTTTATGCGAATTAATTACGATATCTAAAAAAAAAGTTTATATATTTAGCCTCTTCGTGTTTTGTTATAATTTATTTAAATCATAAAGTGTTTCTGGGTCTTTTAAAACAATGTTTGTCTTGACCTACAAGTCATTCTCTTACTGCTTCTTAATTTGAACAAATCTTCCTTCGTACCCCCCCCCTCCCCCAGGAATGGGTAAAATTTAAGTAGCGAAAAATATTGTGAATACGGGTTTGGTTAATCAATTCTGAAATGCAATCATGAACTTATGAACTGGTACATTTTTTTGTGAAAAGAGCTACATTTACCTACAACATTTTCCTTGATACTTAATAACACATAAGTACGCTTCTTTTAGAGTTTTACTTTGTTCTATGTAGTAGAATAGAATAAAATGGAATACAATAGAATGTTTTATTTTAGTTCGTAGAGTTAAGGAAATAAGGTCTTCTCTTCTACCACTCAACCAGTTCTAATCAATAGTACCTCTGCCCCAAAATAACAGTCGCATTTCCCCAACGATCTTATTCGCTCTAGAAACGAAAATGAAGAAGCAACAATGCATAGAGTATTGAATTAAAGATGGTCACAGGCATATGAAACATTTGACGTTACCCGCAGGGCTGAAAACTCAGCTGCTGTTAGTGTTTAGAGTCAAGTACCCGAGCAGCTAGCAAGAAGCGAGTAAAAGCGGAGAGAGCAGAAAGGATACCTCAGCGGTGAGAGCCGAGGGTAGTGACTGGCACAACTATTAGTTAGATAATAACGCTTCGGTACCATAGGTGCAATAGTGCATGCCGTTAGAGCGTCATGCTACACTTGTAAAGATAGGTAGAACCTTCGAATACTTCCATCCCATGCTTTATTTTTCCTTCCTTGCCGGAGTTAAGGGAGATTAGCCACAATTACAAGTATTTGCTCGTTGAATAGTTGCAAATTGGATTAAGAGAAGTTTGGCAAAATCACAATCATTTACTCGCTAAACCACTGGGTCCACCGGTTTTTAGGATTTGCCCGAGGTTAACCGACAGGTTAGGTTAGTGTGTGTTTATATGAATTAGTTGCGAATTGGAATAAGAGCACATTATCCACCGTTACAATATTTCACTCGCCTGATAATGTTTTGACAATTACAATGTTTTACTCACTAAACCACTGGGTGCACCGGTTTCTAGGATTGGCCCGACGTAAGCGGACAGATTAGATTAGTGTGTGTGTCTGTGTGTATGAATTAGTTGCGAATCGGAATAAGAGCACATTTCCCCCATTACCATTTCACCACCCCCCCTAATAAAATCCTCATTACAGTGATTTACCCGTCCTTTACTTTCGGCTCTCTCCGCTTTCGCCCGCTTCTGGCTAGCCGCTCGGGTACTATACACATAGTTCCAGCAGCAGTAAAAAGAGTTTTCAGCACTGCGGGTAACGTCAAGTTGTGAAACTTGATTGGAACGTTAGGTAAAGTGTTCAGAAGGTTTATCTATTTGTGTGTTCAGAGCAGAATGTGCATTAGGAAAATGCAGTGACTCTGAAGGTTTGTTGATCTACCTAGGAACACCATTGTGCAGTTCATGTGACCAGAGGAGTGTTGTATTCAAACAATGGCAGGAATAAAGAATATTGGAGAATATCAGTGTCAGACATTTTCTGACCACCTTCGTGCCTGCAAAAATAGTATTTTTATAAAAGAGACCTGATTAAGGAAAGGGGTTAAAATTTGCCATGTAATCTCTCCAATGGCCACATTCAGTAATGAATTTGTTACCATCGTTGTGGGAGCCTTCGAAGATCTTCTTGTTAATACATTGAAACGTGCCTTTCCAAGCTTGCATCATGTCACGATTGAATATATGAAGGTTAATGGGAAGAACGAACTCACTTGGGGAAGCACAGTTTACAACGACAAGGGTGTTTGTCATTAGTTCTCCATTGCAACCCCGATAGTATTATGTCCGCTCGAGCTGATGTACGCTATGTTGAGTATCTAATTGTCTGAGAATACTGCTAACACCATTTATTCATTATTTTATTCGTATTCTCTATAAATAAATATATATTCATTAATTATAAATAAACATCTCTTCAAGAAATGCTACTGTTATGTTGAAACAGAGGTAGTACAATGAAAGAAAAAAGACATAAACAAATATTTAAACTCTGACATTCGCACTTTTGAGTTCACATCACACATCTTGAATTAATACTGAACAAACACGAATAACATGAATTTACTTGTTTAACCCACATGAAGTATTAAAACTACTGAAGTGAATATTCAGTTAAAGTTAGAATTAATGATTGATTTTGTATTACCTATTCAAACCTATCTTCTACAATTTAAGTATATAAAAACTTCGTTATGCCTATCTTAAGTAAACGAAACTTAAAATTGTAAGTTAAAAATGTATAATACACAAACATAATACATAATACATAAAAAATCTACATCACAGGAACTAACAAGTGATAGAACATTTTATATGGTCAAATAAGGCTATAATTATATTAAATAATGTGTTAAGGCTGTTTTTTCTTCAAAAAAGTAAGTGTCAAAACCTATCCTATCATTTTTGGAACAAGAAATATTTTTGGCAGGAAGTTTAGATTGTTTATATACATATGTAAATCTCTGTATACATATACATATACCGAAGGTGCCAAAAATGTATACACACTTTCACAATAGACATCTATTTAATATATTTGAAAGTGGGCCGAAAAACAACATAATGTGTAGTATGGTGTTCTGTAAACAGATGTAACTCACATACATTATGATAGCGTTGCTACGTGGCAGTTAAATTAACAATGAACAAATGAAGCTAAGATTATAGTAAATCAACAATGAACAAATGAAACCAAGATTGTTATATGATGTTCTGTAAACAGATGTGACTCGCATTTCGTTATGCTAGCGCTGCTACAACAAAATGAAGCCAAGATTAGCGTTTGAATAGCGGAATGCAATTTTGAAGTGATATTGGAAAACCAAGAATGCTGTTGAAGTTCAAAGGCAATGTCGATGTGTGTATAGAACAGAAGCGTTCTCCGAACCTAACTCCTTTGGACTTCTACCTATGGGGAACTCTTAAGGATGTTGTATACCGTAGAAAAGCAGCTACGCTGGCAGCACTTTGGGAAGAAATTGAAACGGCATGTGCTGCAATCGCTGAGGGCACTTTCGCAAATGTTGCTCAATCAGTAGTTCAACGTACTCAGAAGTGAATCGACGCCAATGAGCATTTAGAGCAACTGTTGTAACTGTAAAAGTTTAAGATGATTAGTGCTCATCATTTTCTGTTTGTGTGAATTCAGTTTGAAGTATGTATACATTTTATATATAAATTTTTGGGTCGCAATGCTGGAGCTATGAAACAATGTACAAATCAACAAATTTAAATAATTCAAAATACGACAATGTTACTTGAAAATGACCGTTTTGAATCTTTTCTGATCACCATCCAGTCATTTACGACTCTGTTTAGCAGGTCATTATGAATTATATGGGTGTTTGATACTCAGAAGCAAGGCTCCCATATTTTTTGAAGTGGTAGCAGAAACAGGGCGCCACGTAAGCCCCTCCTCTCATAATTTGCTGTTATAATATACTAAGAACAATGGCCTCTTAACTATCTACCTCATCCTGCCCGGCAACTGTTTCAAAAACGTATACTTTATCACCTACCGATACTCGTTTTCATTAAAACTGAACAAAGTACCTGGCAGGATATCTTTAAAAATTCACAGTAAGAATGTGTTTTATATTAAATATACCACTCTTATTTCTATTCCTTCTTCTCTTTTTAGTTTTTGTGTTTTTTTCTTCTTTTTCTTTTTTACTCTCTCTATGTCTTCCTCTATTTCTCCTCCTAAATATCCTGAAGCAAGCACGAAGTGGAACAAATGAGAGCTCGACTTGGATCAACCGAACCTTTCGCAAGTGTGTGCGAGGCCATCAAGGTATTTCCGCTGCCATTCAGAGCCGATTCGCTACAAGCTGTCAAAGGTAAAGAAGCCAGTCTCGATGAATGTTCGTCCTGATCTCTGCCCTCCACCCCACACGCATACACACGGTTAATTGTCTGTCATGTCCATTGGGCCCTGCAGGAACAAATGGGCAGCAAACGCCATCTCTCTTCCTCCTACAGTTGCCTCTTTCTTTCTATAGGAATCTTCAATACACATATATCTTGTGTCTGATGAAATTAATAACCGATAGATGTCGAACTACCTCCCAGGTAGCAACTCCGCTGGCATCCTATGATGTCCTTAATATGATATGGCACAAGAAAAAAGACAGCAAGCAGTAGCCCATTGTTTCCAGCCGCCATTTTCCTGCTGACATATGTTCAGGCTCGAAGCCAACCAAATTCAACTTTCATTTCTTAGTAGTAATAAATGACTTCTGTTGTTTGAGGAACGACAAATGCAAATGACAAATTTTGGCACCATTAATCATTCCGTGTAAGTTAACAATGTAACAATCAGAAAATGGAATTACCCTGTTGCATAAATCAATCTAAAATTAGAGATGTGAATCTATTATTTAATATATTAAAGAGATTTATAATTATATTATTATAGAAACTTTGTTTAGGAAATGTCTTGATACAAGCATCTATTGAAATAAAGAATCTGCATAAGTGTTATTTTTGCAAGAAATAAATCACACGGATTAGAAGAAAACACAGTAGTTCTATATCTGAACAGATAGAAAGAATTCAGCATTTAAAGTGAAGTAAATACTAAATTTAATGAATGTAGAGCAGAACACGAAATAAACGAAAAACACTTGGAACAAGGTGCACACCTCGTTGTTTTTTGGTACTTCAAAATGAGGACGTTTTCATTACAAGAACAGCGTGTAATCTTCGTTTTCTTCATTTGGTTTGACAACGAGTGAATTTTATCACCAGTTGAGTGAGACATGTGGTGATGATGTCATGGATGTGTCTAATGTTCTTTATAGGTGTGACAGTTCAAGGAAGGCAGATCGTCATGATCGAGCTGGTGGAGAAAGTTGTTTTGTAAGTTCGCCGAATGAGAGTGGAGCACATCGCCTCCGAAGTTGGCATTTTCGTGAGATCTGTGCGCACAATCTCTGCATAAGGACCTGAAAATGCGAAAAGTGTCCTCCAGGTGGGTACCACGAATGCTGACGGACGACCACAAGGCTGCGCGCGTGACAGTTGCCAGGCAGTGTTGACGCGTGATGACGGCATGAATGGAACGTCCTTTTCATCGATTGTGACAATGGATGAGACATGGATACCGTTTTCCAATCTTGAAACGAAGTGCCAGTGCCGGTATTGCATCAGCTATTTTCCAGTGGTCAAAACGGACTCCTACAGAGGCGTTCGCAGCGGTTATGGAATCATGGCGTCGACGTTGTGAAAAATGTATACGGCTGCAGGGAGTTTACATCGAGAGGTGACACAAGTTTCATAGTTTTCGTGTGGTTAGTTAGCGAGAAAAAAATCGGAGGTGTTATAACTTGAATGCACCTCGTACATAAAGTGCTCATACAGTGATGTATTTCACTCATTAATAACTCAAAAACCATTAAAAATAGTCTGCGTTGCAATTGCTATTTTTTAAATGCCACGAACTTGTGAGATGTTTCTCCAGCCTGGCGAGAGTGCAGCCAACTCCTGAGGTTGGGATACCTAGAAGGCGCGGCTGTTATGCCACGCATAACTGCCAGAGGGATAACAAAATGAGCTCAGGGACATTTGTTACCTAAGTTTCCCAGGTATTGAACTTAAGACCCGAGGGAAAACCCTTGAAAAAACCTCAGTGAGGATACTCAATTGAAAATCGAACCGGGGCTCGCCACGCAGGAAGCACGAGTGCTATCACTAAGCAACGGCGGTGGTTGCATTGAAATTGTAAACTCAGAAAGTTTCGAACACTGCACTAGATGGCCGACGTTTCTATAGCAACGCAATGAGTTTGTTTATTCAGAAAAGTGGAGGTACAGCACAAGCAACATATTTGCATCGCAGTGATTATTACTTTCTCGGATGAATGCGCTTTTCACTTGTCCTAAAAGATGAATAACACAATGTTCGGATACAAGGATTCGAAACTTCTTGTGCTATATATAAATAGGAAAGAGATTACCCGAAGATAAATCTGTGGTGTGATCAGATAATTTAACCACTCTATTTTCAAGAGGCTACTGTTAACTCAATCTTGGCACGTTCAAACCTTTTTTCCTTGCACAAGTGCAACACTTGCAATACAACACAATTTTCCAGCAAGATGGTGTGCCTTGCTACTGGGTCTATGTGTTCTTGATTGGTTAAATGTTAGGTGGATTGGTAACTAGAGGAACCCAAGTGATCACAAGTGTAAGAAACTTTTTGAAGTTACAATTGCAAATTGCTATCCCTAATTATTTTTTAGTTATTAATGCGTTCATGAACAACGTGCATTTAATATATAACCTAAAAAAACATATTTATCAAGATGGCGTTCAAAATATTCTATTGCATAGAGTAAAAACATTGACTATTAATAAACAACAGTCAAACAAACAAATAGCACTTATAATCAATTTTTGGCCGAGATTGTTCGTCATTGCTAATATATGTCAAAAATACCTCTACGCCTCGAGTTTTAATTTGTTTAATGATCTTCACAGTATCATCATAGTTTCATATCACTACATTGTGAACTAACACGGAATGATCAATAGTACCAAAGAAGGTTTCGTAGAAAATGGATCAATGGGTACAACTTATTATCCATTTTAGTGAGCGTTTTTAATAATCATGGGATGCGACCTCAAGATCTACTAAACCAGATGAAGAATGATTCTGATAACTTAACCGAATGAGTTCAGGGGACTTCATGGCCTGAGTTTCCCAGGCATCACCTAAAGAACTGAGGGAAAACCCCTGAAAAACCCTGTCAGGAAATTAACCCAACCACAGATCGCACCCGGATACAAGCACTTTGCCAGTGTAAATTATTCATAGACTGAGAAGGAAGGATATAAATTGAAATATCTGGAGGAAGAAAAACATTTTGATTGAAAAAAGAATTATAAAATGGAATACGACAGTTATTATTATTATTATTATTATTATTATTATTATTATTATTATTATTATTATTATATTATATTATATTATATTATTATCTGATCAAGGATTTTGACAAATGATATTTTATGACGACTGTATAGCGACAATCGTTCTGTTGTAAGCATAAAAAACGAATTTGTTAACAGATAAGCTATTTTAAAAAAAGAAAAATCAAGCAAAAGTTTTAAATAATGTTTTATATTAAGCATAAAAATGGATGAGCTTATCACTGAAATGCTCATAAACAGTCGAGGCAATCTGCTTCAAGGGTTGGGGAGGCGGAGGGTAGAAGGCATATCTGTCGGGTCTTTCGTGGTTCTGTCGCCCTTTTCGCGGCAACTGGGAAGGTCGGTAGTCAGAGCAGCAACTCCCGGTCAAGAATTCTCACACTTCCGGCATCTTTTTAGAAAATTATTCTTATCAAGCATCAATTCAGCTTCCGAAATTGAGTAAAAAAATAAACTTAAAAGCTTACAAAGTCACTGATGTCCACGAACCGAGTATTTGGGTAAAATTCTGTAATTGCATGTTATGGAACGTAATGATAGAGTAATTGATTCAAGCTTAGTAATCTTTATGATGAAACATAGTTACGTGCTCATGTTTCGACGCAAAATAGCATGTACCAGAGTACAACAAAACTCGATTTTAAACAGGAAACTCTCTTGCATGAAGAGAAACTCTGTGCGCAGTAAATAAAAAGAGCTAATCTTTTTATCAGAAATATATAGAAATGACATACACAACCTTTTATTAGCAACTGGCTGATATTGAATGGGTATTTCAAGCAATGCGTATAAATGACAGATTTTTATTAAGATGCCAAAAACATATAAACGTAACAGGAAATATTGCCAACATCTCTATTGTCATAAGACAGTGTATATTTAATTTTAATTTTAGTTGCGAAAAAGTTGATCACATACTACAATCGATTCGTCAGCAATAACCTTCCTAACTGTCTACCCGCTAGATATCGTGAAACGAAAGAAAAACGTAAAGGTTGCAATAAAAGCTGATATAGAAATAGTAGAAATGCGGGGTGGGAAGAAGGGAGGGAGGGTGGAGAGGGGAAAGAGTTGTTTCTATAACCCCTCAAAGTTGCAAGAGTAATTTATTCAAATTTCCTGATGCTCTTAAATAATAAGAATTCCTGAAATATGTTTTTTTCTATGCAATATACACAGCATATGTATTTGTCATGCTCACGTCAAAGATTTTTAATACACAGAGGGTGCCAAAAAAGTATACAGACTTCAAGCAAAGAAAAAAACTATGTTAACATAATAACTCTGAGTTCACACAAACAGAAAATGATGAGCACTAATCATCTTAAACTTTTACAGTTACAACTTTGCTGTTTTAATAATACGACCTGAGCTGGTTCTGTTAATCCCAGTCTCACGTGCACATTGCTTTGTAAATTTCTGCGGCGAGTGCTCAAAACGTTACAAAACCATAGCCGAGGATGCGGGGCTTGTTGCTGTGCGAGGTCTCCCAGATCTGCCCTTGTGAACATCGCATACGGTACCGTGAGTCTCAAATTTGTGTCGAATGCGTGCAATTGTTACTCACGTTGCCGGTTCTGTTCTGTACACACGTCTGCATTGCCTTTGAACTTCAACAACATTTTCGGTTTTCCAATATCACTTCAAAATTGATTTCCGCTGTTCAAACGATAATCTTGGCTCCATTTTGTTGTAGCAACTCTAGCATAACGTAATGTGAGTCTCATCTGTTTACAGAACATCATATGATAATCTTGGCTTCGTTTGTTTATTGTTGATTTACCTGTCACGTAGCAACACTATCATAGTGTATGTGAGTAACATCTGTTAACACATTACTGTTGATTTTCGGTTCAAATTTGAAATATATTAAATAGATATCTACTGTGAAAGTGTGTATGTATTTTTTGGCACCCTCGGTATATTGTAATTACACTTGAGCAGTTCTTATACGGATCAACTGGTTAGCACAATTTTCAGTGAACTAAGAGGACCACCATGGTAGTGATTTTGATCCCAAATGTCTTGGGATACAAGGTAAACCGTAGTACCGTCATCCTCGAAAATTCAGAACCGGAAGTTCGCCTCTGGAAGTAATGGAGAGTTTCGTTGCGACTCTTCCTTTTTCAGGAATATGAGAACCTTAATCTGCTCTAACGTCACGAGTGGTGTGAGTGGGGGTATCTCTTAAGAACTGCCATGCCACATTTCAGTAGTATAAGAGGATTTTTGTGCATAAAGCTGTGGTTCCGGAAGCTACCTACTACTCACCTTTCCCTACTGCTTAACGATTTATCTATAATACAGACAGAAGCATAATTTGCTGTCCGTCTCTCACCACCACACCTTACTTTGTTTCTCTTTATATAGAGCAGCACACCCACCTTTATAAAATTTAATGTACACCGTGAGAGAAGTGGTAAGAAAATGTACAAATTACATGAAAATGTTTTAGAGTATTGGGAGCTACAATAATGCTAAAATATACCAGATTATCTTTAATGGGAATACCATAAATATCATTACGCTAAATCACAACAGCTCCTTTGCGTATTGCTATCACAGAAGTCTACGAGATATTTGTGTTTTGTTTTCCAGTTTTCAGTTGTCCTACTTCAATGTGTCAGCATCTTAATTGTTTTAATGGAAGGGTGGAAGCGAAGATCCAGCACTTGTTCAAGAGCATTTGCTTCGAATAAGTGTAACTCGATCTGTAATCTTTGGTCTATGTTCATGTTGAATTAATATTAATGCTGACAATAGCAGACAGATATTTACATTAAAATTTGCTGCAACTTTCGGGAAACTTACATTTGATATACTTTTTTGTCCTGTATAATATTTTGATGTACCTTATTTAGTTTCTTTTCACATTCATTTTATTAAAATTTCAGAGATAACTGTGAAAAATAACTCAAAGTAACCAGAAAGTGGAAATCTAGCAAATAATGCAATTTTACACTGTATCTAGAAGGTTTTATAGTTATCAATGTGAAAATTTTAAGATATATTAGGAAAACTTAACTAATGATACTCTGTAAATTTTAATTCTCCAATGCACATAAAAAGTTTTATAACAACTTTTAAACCAAAATAAAATCTTGTTAAAAAACTGAAAAACACTGACATAATCATCCATTTTTGTTAAAAACTATTGGAGGAATTTTTTTTACTTACTGCAGACAACATATCCTGGGAACTAGAATAATATATCTATGCAAGTTGCTTGAAAATAAATTAGTTTTAGAATTATGAAAAAACAAAATAGAAATATTTTAATTACTTATGGGTATTGATTTTTATCAACTAATAGTGATATTTAAATATTTCCAGTTATCATCCTTCAGTTTGCATACATTATGTGTGTGCAATTTTTCAACAAGATTGGTCCGGTCAATCCTGAGAAAAATACACATTTATGTCAAAATTTTAAGTTATATGGAAACAAGATTTATTTTTATTCAAAAAACTTTAATTAGAGAATTAAAATTTACAGAGCCTCTTTAGTTAAGTATCCTTAATATCTCATAAAATTTGATATTGATAACTTTATAAATTTCTGAGATAAAGTGCAAAATGTATATTGTTGCATTATTTGCAGATTTACACTTCCTGGTTACTTAAAACCACCAAGAAGGGAGGCTTAGGCGGTTAAGCTTGGGACTGGCATTCGAGACGTCCCGGGTTCAAATCCCTTGGAGCCGTCCATCCTGAACTTGGTTTTTTTCGTGGTTTCCCCTGATTGCTAAGGCGAATGCTGGGACGGTTCTTTCCTTTCCACGAATTTTCCGCTCTTTCACTTCATCTCGTTCCGTGGGTTCTGTTAGGGGTTCGAAAGTGCCAGGCGAGGTGGACTGGTGCGGAGTAACGGTGACTTGCGCTTTGGAAAGATTTCTGTTTGTCTTCTGGTGTGGAAGGACTGGTCTGAGGGACTCGAACTACTTGGACTGGGGTGTTCTAACTGGAAATAATGTCGTCATCTATATCTATACATCACAGTCCCTAGATCTTAGCCTTTTGATGGCCTCACCTTCTCCCTTCCTCCCAGAGTTGTTCCCATTGAAGATGTAGGCACAAACAGCAGTCCTTGAGCAAGGCTGAAGTACTGAAAGTTTTCCTATGTCCCTTCCAATCCAGCCTAACACCAAATAAATATTTTCAGTGCTATAAAGTGAAATTCCGCAGAACTTTATACCTTTGGTTCTACAGAAGAGCAAAATATTAAATTGTTTTTTTAACATTCAATATAATAATTACATTAGTAAATATATGCAGTAAATAAATTAAAATTATCTTAATTTAAAATTTGCCTTTGTATAATTTAGTATCATGTAAATATTAACGGTATCGTGAAATCGTTCGATCTGCTTGGTTTTTAAACCTTTTCTTTTACTTTTGGTTTCTTTAACTGGTTTAATCCTTCATGCATTCCATTTAAATATAGTCACGGAACAATAATGTGAATTACCTCTTTATTTCTACATTCAAGTGAATTAATAAAATAGTTGGCTAACATTTATGTAATGAAAATTATATTGACTCCCATGTGTGTGTGCGTGCGTGCGTGTAAGTAAACGCTATGCTAGGCAATGTCAAGTTCGGTTCTGTGGGAAATGCTTGTGTTTAATTTCAAAGGTAAGGCAATGATGTCTTTTCCGTCTTTACGTTGTATTGTTAATTCCAGTTCTACATCCCTTTTCCCCTTAGGTTCAATTATGTTATTTATTCCCTCTGCATTCCATTTGTACGTTATTTCTAACTGTTTTGTGCTATTTTGTTTTATAATTGATTAAAAAAATGAAACTCGTGCAGACAACAAATGAAAACAAATGAATTGCTAACTTTTTAACACGCTTTGCTTTACATAATTGTACAGGGATACCAAAGGTAGCATATAGGGATGACCAATATGATTTTAACTGTATTTAAAACTTTGGAGGATGGGTTGAAAATGTTAGTGCCAGAAGTTCACATTGGCAGAAGTTCAGGAAATGGCGTTTGCAACGTATGAGAATTTTTAATGAATTCAAAAAGTTTGTTATCTCAAATATAGAAACTCATGAAGAAACTAAACATTCTTTTATAACCTTCTGTTTTGAGAAAATTCTGTTCTGATCAGAAGTAACAATTCCAAATATCAAAGTTTAATGACCTTTGAAAGATGGCTGTGTACAACTTACTGTATCTTTCAAATAACCTGATGGGCTATCTAATTCTTGCCTTCAATTAGTTATCAAATTAATTATTAGCAATTGCTGTACTCTTACACGGGACAAATCCGAAAAATCCTTCAAGGTTCAACAAGTTGGGACAGGCATACTCTGTACTTTGCTAGGACACCGGAAATATGTTTTAAGATATAATTAGATGGCAATTAATTTAATCTGAGTTAATCTACAGGAAGTCGCGGAACCCCTGGTCTCTAATCAGCTATCTTTAAAGTGCATACTATACGCTGTTTAGATAAGCTTAATTTTTCCCCCATTGTAACCGAGCTCGGAATATTTCACCGCATGCTCTTTCCAGTTGTCTCTCGTTAGCGGAGACGGTTACAAAACCTGTATTTATGTATTTATGGGACAAATTATTCTAGGAAACTAAAACAGCTACGCCCATATTACAAAGAAATGCTCAGCAAAAGGCATGGTTTATTTTGCTACAATTATTTTATTGCTAAGGGGCGAGAGTTTCAATTCTAGAAACCTTAATTTTGTTAAAAATGTATTCGCACTTTTTTTCTGGATTAAGGACAAGCGCTGCGCTTTTTTTTTTTAATCCTGCTGAGTTGTGCACCCCGCAAATAAGGACTTCAGAATGTTATAAAAATATATTTTTCTCGCAGGACTTAGTTCTTGTGATCACTTCTAGATTAAGGATTTCTAAATATAGTACTTTCAGTTGGTCAACCATTGTATTTTTAATGGTAGAATCTGAGGAAATGGCTTGGACACTTGGTAACTTTAGAACAGGAGTGATGGCTTAAATATTTTGTCTTACAAGTAAATATAACATAAACTGCAAACATTGTTGGTTGACACTCGAAAAAACACTCTACAAACTTTTAGAGTAGTATAAAAGTATTCTAATAATTTCCATGAATGTTTCATTGAACAATTAACAATAATTTCGTTTTAAATGAAAGGGCTAATGTATCTTATCCACATTATCTGTTTTTAAGCAGGTTTTCCAAGGTTGAAAGAAAACTAATGCCTCAATGGTCGTTGCTTCTTTATAAACTAAATGCAGAAATAATTCTAAGGATATGCTCTTTAATTTCCTAACGCTGAATATGCTTCTGTCAACTATGTAAAGGTTCATGAAGCCACCAGGTAGCAGTCCAGTCTTTGTTTTCCTCAATAAGTTCCTTACCATCTCAGCTTCATCTTCGATGCTAAGTGATATTCTTGAAGGCATTTATTTAGTTTTCATTAATACAGAAATCGCAAGGTACTAACTTTAAGCCGTATGGTGGATGGGGCACTGTAATGAGATTTAATCTCTCAATTGCTGTTATGGAAACACGTGAATTTTCGTGGTGCATTCCCCCTCCTTCTTCGCTAATTCTCTGTGATAGTAAGGATTTGAGTCTACCCTCGGACATGGCTGCATAGTTTCCTGCTTCTGTATACAGATGATATATGAATGTAAGATAACACAAAGTCAGCTGGTTGGGAATCCGTCCTGTTGCCAATTAAAAAACATTCCTTAATGGTTGTTTTGATGTTAGGAGTGTCGAAATTTAGCGTTCTGGTTTGAGTGGTGTCCCTTTCTCAACTTGGATAACATCATCGGGATTCCAAAAGACTGTTATAATGAGTTTTCCAGCTTAATACTGTAATTTGAACTTCTTTTTATGGGGACAATCTTTGTGTGGATATTTGAAATTTCGTCTCTGGTTTATAAGGGTGTATCCATATCTCACCTGTGAAAATGGTTATTTATTTATCCTTGCTCCGTGCCGACTTCACGAAATTGAGTCAATTATATGGTTAGTATCCCATAAAAACACCAGTGCTTTTCATTCAATTATCTTATATACAGAAAACACAAAATTGCTCAAATATTTCTCTGAATGTTTCCTATGACAATATTAAACTTTCTAATTTGAGTTTCAGAGCACTTACATTAATGTTAGTCAAAGACAAATGAATAACGAAATTGTACTTTAAATGATACATGGCTTTCATTTTAAAACGTGCCAGTCTGAATAAGTATTTACGTAAAATAAATGTAATTTAAACTAAACAAAATTGTCAATTTAGATATTACGTCAGCCCCATTTTGAAATTCCAAATGGTATTTTTACCGCATTATATTTAAATTTTAAAGAGAACTCAGCTGTTATCACATCTTGTGTTTTCTATCGTTGTCTCACAATCTGTATTATTGTTATTTTTAATTATAATAGAACTTAACTATAAAAACTATTCAGCATTTAATATATTTAATTAGTTAATCAAATTTTCAATTTGTATATCTTATAAGATAGAACAAAATGTTACAGGATTTGTCAGAGATTTCGAAACAGGCCTATTACCGTCCAGCCAACAATAAAACATATTTTAAACAATTATTTTATTAAAATAATAATATTGTCCAAAATAAATTAAGTTTTAATCGTAAAACTTGTTTTTTTTTTCCTTCAAAATTCATACATAATAAAAACTGAATTGGTTGCCAGGCAACGATAGAAAATAAAAGATGTGTAAACGTAATCCTATTTAAAAATTCAAGTACCATAAGTATGAGTGTCATTTGAAATTTTAAAATGCTGGTGAGTGGAAAAGAACTCAATTTAATTAGATTTATATTAAATATGAGTTATTTAGACTGTCAAGTTTGAAATAAATAATCTTTAAGATAGAGAAAAAACATAAATAAAATATTTAAAACTATAAAGCATTAGTAATGTTTCTGGAAAGTAAAAATAAAAATTATACTAGACGAAGGAAAAAAAATGGTAATATACAAGGGACATTTCTCAAAATGAGATATTAGACAATAATAAAAGCAAACTTCTTATTGCGTATACAACAGAGGATAATGGCTTGCCTGCAGAATAATGCATAATAAATCCAAAGGGTAAAACCACAAGAAAAATGTACCTGGAAGAAGGAAAAATAAAATTGCAAAAAGAAGGGGGAAAAAAAGTGTGAACGTTTATAATAATAAAACCACACATTTACGCATTTTCACAGTAAACCATAAAAAAAAAAAAAGTTTTTATGCACTAGAGCCTTCCTTGTAACGCTCCAGCCTCCTCCCCTCTCTTTCCATCTCGCCACCCATTCACCTGGCCCCGTCGGCACCAAACCATTGAAGGAGCCGTTAAAATTAATGTTCCATTTCGGAGAATGTTGCGACATACTTCGATGTTCCAGTCCCCCTTGTACTACATGGCTATGGTGGAACATTGGCAACAAAGAAAAATAAAATAAAAAGGGAATTAAAAAAATATTTTACCACGAAAGTCTTAAAACACATACTGTATCAAATATTGCGACCGGCATTTGTTTTCTATATATAAACAAACTGCCGCAAGTATCGAAAGCATTTCACTAACTTTGAGGTTTAACTAATTAAGGTTTGCAGTGTTCCATAATTGTATGAGTAATAATAATAATAATAATAATAATAATAATAATAATAATAATAATAATATTTTGATACATTATTAAAAACTCCCAAATCAAATGCTCATTATTACAGAGTTTCACAGTGATGAAGTAGTTGCTATATAGAGGGAAATATGCTATATTTACATTATCCGCCGTGGGTGCTACATTATTTTCAGTTACGTTATCCATAATTATAATAATGAAGTAATGAAGCATGTGAAAGGTTAGGAGGGATTTTAATGACTAATTATTTGATTAACCTTTCTTTCATTTCAATCTTAATTTTCTTATTTGTAATTAAAGAGGTATTCTGTTCCTCATACTAATTTTTCTCCTTCTTTAAGTGCATTGTTGAGCTTGCTAAGGGTAGGTATATTCTTCTTAACGATATTTAATTTATAAATTAAACATATTATTTTATACTGTTAAATTCCTCTAACTCCATTCTTTTCTCTCGATTTTTCTTTAGGTGCATAAAAATCTAAACATCGCCTAATTTTGACATCATCCCTGCCTGCTTTCATTACTTTTGTTTCTGACACACCAGTAGCCATACGAGCCGAATCAGTAACATTAATTGACAGTCCGTATTTTTTAAATATTGCGTAAAATTTTACAATTTCACAGCTTGATCATGCCGAGTAAAAAGGATTTCTGCGGAGTCATTTCTTTAGATGTCCAGGCAAAGGCTATTGAAAAAAATTAAAATAATTCAAAGTGCATTAAATAAATTACTGAACAAAAACTTTGACTTCACATGATTATATCGAACGGATAAACTCGAAACGTGCACAAAGTTTTAGTAATGCAAGATCTTTCTATGCCAGTAACAAAAAAAAAAAAAAAAAAAAAAAAAAAAAACAGAGCACTAGATGATCATTCTTAGCATTAGCCAGAACAAGATGAATTTTTAAGGCAACGAAACATTAAGTTTTGTCCCTACGCATTTAATTGACCTTTACAATGTGTACGATACAATAGAAGCAATATATACTCAGAACCCAAGAAAGCCAGTCAACTTGCAAGGGTTGACTGATATATTAAACAATAGACTGGTACGCCGATAGGTCCATAATTTTCCGGCCTGATTTTCTAGGTATGATAAAGACAAAATCCATATTTCATTTTTCAATATAGTTAACATTCATTGCAATACACTTCTCACACCTTTCAATTAGCATTTTAACCTCCCCCCCAACACTCAGAAATCTTGTCTGCAAAATGGGCATAAACAGCATCCATCACTTTTTCGTCACACTTAAATTTCCTTCCTTGAAAGTTTTTCTTGAGTTTTGAGAAGAGGAAATAGTCACTGGGAGCTAGATCTGGGCTATGGGTGGATGGTTGATCTCCTTGAAGTCACATTTCTTCACAGCTTTCTTTGCAACAAGAGCTGTGTACACAGGCGCGTTGTAGTGAAGAAGGCGCACAACACCATTCAGCTTTTCTCGCCATTTTTCTTTGATGGAAGCATGTAGTCTGTGTAGTAGACCAGGATAGTACTCTCCATTTACTGTGATGTTCCTCTCCTTGAAGTCAATGAAGAGTATTCCTTCTCAGTCCCCAAAAATTGTGGCCATGATTTTCTTGGTTGACTGAGAGTGACCTTGGCCTTTAGAGGCGGTGCTTCCCCAGGTTTAGGCCTGCCACTCCATTGATTCTCTTTTGGACAAGGGATCATAGTACAGGACCATAGTTTCATTCCTGGTTTGCGGAACTTCTCTCTCGTAGTCACGGCAGAGCTCCAAAAATGCCTGACAACAGATGACTCGTTACTTCTTTTGGACTGAGGAAAGAAGTCTAGGCACCCACCTTGCATTAACCTTATTCATGCTTAAATGTTCACGAAGGACTGTTGTTTTAGAAAGACTCAACCTTGCTTCTATTTCTGTAACTTTGAATCGCCGGTCTCCATAATTTCTCCTTCCATAAGAGCGATGTTTTCAGCAGTGAACACTTCCAAGGTCCGACCTGCACGCTCTTCGTCTTCAATGCTATCTCGATCAATTCGAAAAAGTTTGGTCCATTCTTTTACGGTAGAATATGAGGGAGATGCTTCCATATATATCGCGCAATCGCGGTTTAATTTCATTTGAAGTAAGATCTTCTTTTGTGAAGAACTTAATAACATCTCGATGCTCCATTTTGAACATGTCACAATCTTCTACATGCAACTGAACACACCGGAGCGGAATTATTTACTTAACAGATAAGCTATGACACCAGATTAGGGTTTTGTGAAGGCGATAATCCTTATGGGAAGGGTCGAAAATTTATGGACCTACCCTCGCAGAAACAGCCTAAGAGAGCAAAAGATACATGTCCCAGTATCCTCTGCTGAAGGAGCCCTCTCAAAGTATTTGTGTTATATGATTAATTTAATCCCTATCATTGTAAATTAGCAGTTTCCGAATCATTAAAAATAAGTAAAGCAGAAACCCATATAAACAGAACAATAAACAAAAGAATCATACGTTCCAACTCTGAGCATGCAGCACATTCCAAATTCCAGTCAGCGAATCATGGAAACGTTACATCACAGGGCTGGTCTACGTGCAACAAATGTAGCTTAGTAGTCCGTGTATAGACCTGAGTTTGTTGGCGCTCCGGCAACCGAACTCTGTCCCGGTTTGTTGGCAAGCAGGCGCAAATCAACATCGTCATTTACTATTAATGCTGTTTATCTTGTTATACTAATATTAGGAAAGGGTGCTTCATAATTATTTTTGTGGTTTTTTTTTCTGCATTTTTCACAGTTAACTTTGCATTAAGCTTACGCCAAGCTCGATTATTAAATAAATAAAAAATGTTCATTTCTTATGCAATAATTTTCTCAATCACGTATTCATAAATAGTATAATAATTATTGTTAAAAACTGCAACCAGCAAAAACCCGCTGTGTAACGTTTTCTTACTGCTGTTTGCAAACCAAGGTAAATCTGCTCCTAGCTTGCAGTGAACGATGAATACCCTCAGATTGAATCTGAAACAATTTAGAACATACACCTTTTCAGGTCAAGCCATTCTATGCTGTTTTTGAAGGAGGGGGGAAAAAAAAGACAATAAAACTTGTCACCAACGCCGAAGCAGGTTTTATGAGTCTCGAATCAGCTTATGTTTCCAATTGGCCATGGAAAACTAACATGTGAATTGTAGACTCCCATTCCTTTTTGTGACCATGTTTCGCCATTTCTGCACATTATATCCAATGTTTTGTGTGTAAGGCAATTTCTCTACCGTTGAAAGGACACGACCCAAGGGCGTGTTTGTTGGGCATGTAAATCATGCATTTAAGCTATTTCTATTCCACATAATTCCTGTCAATTTAAAAATAAACGAATACTCTAATCATTAGTCAGCCACAGAAAAAACCGAGTGTAAAGTTATAAAGTAAGCGTGATAGAAGGAACATCTGTAAAGTACCCTGTTGCCTTTAACTGCAATTATTAATCTACCTAACCATAACCCTAGCATTAACCAATGTAATACAATTTATGGTATTCTGACTTATCTTCTTTGAACATATTACGAGTACACTTTGCGATAGTGTTTTGTTTTATTGTTTAAACTTCAAGTCACACATACCACAGAGATATGTTTGCATATGAATATATACATACAATAAACTACTGTGTAGTTTAGTACTGCATCCCCTGTGAACATGAATATATAAATAAACATTGGTGGAGTTTCACGAGATTACTTGTGAAACATGTGTTGTGTATAATGGATTAAAAGTGTTGAATTAATTGAGTAACTCAAACATATTGATTTTATTATTATTTTTTTTTAATTTTCTGTCATTGTTGACGTTTTAATAAAATCGTTGTTAAAATTAGCATTTTCTTTTTATATGCCGAAATAAGAGCATTGAAAAATAAAACAACCTCCATAAAGAAATAAGTCTATATTCAAATATAAGATAGAAATTTCTGTGTGTTGTTTAAGACGTTAACGTACAAGTAAAAGCTGCGTGTCTTATATACTATTGAGAAAAGTGACTTTTCGCCCACTCTGTGTGTATTTATTTTTTTATTTATTTATTAACTGCAATTGGGCTTATTTCCGGTAGCAGTGGAAAATAATGAAAATTTATTGATTACTTACAACAAAATACTTAATTAACTCAATTGCAAAAGAATAAAATTGCAAAGAATAAAATTAATATAATTTAAGTACAGATCGACCTAGAATTAAATTAATCTAATTTAAATGCATTTTGAAGTAACCTTACACATATTTCATGTGAGTTAAATTGATTAAATACATTTTAAATAATTGAAAAAATATTAATACATACTAACCTAGTTAATCAAACTGGTTAAATACTCTCAACCAAATTTTAAATAAGTGATTCTGGAAATATCCATTCAGACGAGAACAAGATAAGAAACCCATCATTATTGGATGATAGTACGAACAGTTCCAGGAGGCCGGTAGTGCAAGAAGAAACAGCAGGAAGGCCTAGAACATGAAGATTATGTTTAACAGTCCTGTGTTCGGAAGTGCATTGCACACCGTACTCTAAGTCCACTGAGCATGACGTTGTGCAGAAGAGATTGAAGTTACATTTCTATAAAAGCCAAGTTTTGTATGCAACGAAACTACATGACAAATTGCGTAGAGTTACATTCGCTCTTAGCATTCTGCAACAAACACTTGATTGATATTGAACCAAGATTTCTTGAAAATATCTTCTCGAATGAAGCCACATTCCATGTAAATCGGTATAATTGCCGAATTTGAGATTCGATGTGACTCAAACAACTTGCAGACCAACTTTTGGTGCGTCCTAATACATAACAAGATTTTAAATCTATTCTTTTTCCTTGAAACCAACATCAAATGCACTGCATGCATGTACGCGGTACAAAACTTCTTTTTTTCTCAAATCGAGTAAATGGAAATGCATGTCGCTGAGTTGCAGAGCATCTTTCAACAAGATGGAGCGCCGCTCCATGTCGCAAATCGTGTCGAGAAGAATTGAAGCATATGTAGATTTCCTGGTATGTGGATTAGTAGAAATTGCCCTAACCAAGGCCCGAAAGGAGTGTTGGTCTTACTCTATTAAACTTTTTCTTGTGGGGTTATGTCAAGAATAAGGTTTACTGTGAAAGAACTGAGGATCTTGACAATCTCAAGCAAAGAATCAGAGTAGCAATAATAAGTGTTACTCTAGACGTTCTTGTCACAATGTGCTTCCTGAAAATGAACCTCGTTTTGACGTCTGTTGAGTTATTAATGTTGCGCATATTGAAACTAATTAATGCTATTCAGAATATGCTTGAGTTATTGGATTGATTAAAACAACTTTCAGTTCGTTACACACAAGATACATTTCACGAAAACCCACCATTCATTCTCGGAGACTCTGTATATAAGTTTAAGATATTTTAATGTAATGTTTTACTTTATTTATTGACACTTTGATTTCATCTGTCTTCTAGCGACGTTTGTAGATAGGACGTCGTGAGTTCTGTAGGTGTAAGCAAATAAGCTCGGGGTCCTTGACGACTTAAGGGACCTTGGGAGTGAGATTTGGCCAAAATCGATCAAAACAATCGAAAATCTTTTTTCCTGCAAATGCTTCCTTGAACTTTTGGACATCCACAGAGAGCCAACATTTGCTAATGTCCCCTCCCTTCGGGTTCTACAACCATCTAAAGAGCTCCGTGTGTCCTTTTAAATCAAACTGTTTCCCAGCATACTTTTTTATATATATATATAAAACTGCCTTTTTCTCAAAATTTCATTTTCACACATTCAAAATGTTCCACAGTTTTTGTTTAAATTCAATTTAAATTTCCAAATTTCCCCAATATGTGTAGAAGTATCCATTGTAATGTACTATGGGACAAAACACATGTTAACACCAATAATAATTTTAAAAAAATATGAATAATTATTAATTTTAAAATGTAAAGTAATTTTATATATTTAAACAAATTTTGCAGTTCACCTATCAAACTTTTTAAATATCTTTCTATATAATTTGTATGTGGTTCAAATTTCAATTGCAAAAATATCAATCAATTTTCTAAACTCATAAGCTGTGTGCGACATTTTGATTATGCGAAATAGTTAGGTAATAAAATTTTGTATGCACACTTTTACAGTACTCTATTTAATATATTTCAAAGTTGGGTCGAAAAACACCGGCAATGTTGGTGTTCTGTAAACAGATATGACTCACATTACGGTATGCTAGCGTTGCAACAACAAAATGGAGCTAAGGTTATCGTTTGAACAGCGGAAAGCAATTTTGAAGTGGTACTGGAAAAATTATTGTTGAAGTTCAAAGGCAATGGGGACGTGTGTCAGAACAGAACCGCCGTTGGACTTCTACCTATGGGGAACTCTTAAGGATATTGTATACCATAGAAAACCAGCTACATTGGCAGCACTTCGGGAAGAAATTGAAACGGCATGTTTTGCAATCGCTGAGGACACTTTCGCAAACGTTGCTCAATCAGTAGTTCAACGTACTCAGAAGTGTATCGACGCGGATGGTGGGCATTTTGAGCAACTGTTGTAACTGTAAAAGTCTAAGATCATTAATGCTCATCATTTTCTGTTTGTGTGAATTCAGTTTTGTTATGTTAACACAGTTATTTCTTTGCCTGAAGTGTGTATACATTTTGGCATCCTGTATGCATCAGCAATGCAATGTCAGTAAAAGTTTTAGAAAAATGCGTACAAAAATGTGGAATTTGAAAATTTACTCCCAGATTCCTTAAAGCTATCTTATTATATTCACCTTCTCAGGCAAAGAAAACGTCGAAAAAACTTTAACCAGACAATTTGATCTGATCAGGAATCGAACCCAGGATCAAAGGATAAGTAGTCGGAACTGCTAGACCAAGGAGGTGGCATGGTCTAAGGTATTTTATTCTTTTCTCCTTTGTCAGTTTGATGTAATTAAATGTTGAGATATTCAATACAGACCGAGATTTGATCTTTAAACTGAAAAAAATCATTAAATTATATGTAGATATGTATAAACAAAAATTTCTTGTTTCTTGCTTTTGTGGTTCTTGTTTTCCCTAGTTGCTTTAAGGCACGAGCTTGATATTAAATTTATTTATAACTTTACTATTTTAGCCGGTTAATCTTGTGATCAATTCATTTTGCCATTTATTACCTCTTGTTTGTCCATATTCTCGCTTCAGTTGCGTACACTTTACTACACTTATTTTGTCAATAAGTAATAATCGTTTTAAGTGTGTTTTATAGATCTATTGTTTAATAATAGAATAACTGTTTTACTTCACATTTAGACGTAACTTTCATTTTCATTATTATTTTAGTTTTTTTTTTTTCATATAATTATCCTATCATTATAAATGCATGGGTGATCATGAATACCTTTTACGTATAGTGCGCGAGTGGGTAGCAACTACACCGCAATGATTTCAGAGATTGTAGGGGGGGGAGGCCTTAAACAAACAATCTAAGTTAGGTATCTATTTTCTGCCTATTCTAATTTCAAAAGTTATGAATTAAGTTTCTAAAGGACTAGTACGCCACTGACTGACTACTGAAGCTATTGAAGCCTCCCTTCAAAATAACTGACCGAAGTTGTGGACTCTTATTTCTTTGGCGGAGGCGTATGAAATTGCCATCGAGTATTCTTGGTTATGAGTTCTCTTTCCTTTCCTTTCCTTTCCTTTCCTTTCCTTTCCTTTCCTTTCCTTTCCTTTCCTTTCCTTTCCTTTCCTTTCCTTTCCTTTCCTTTCCTTTGCTTTCCTTTCCTTTCCTTTCCTTTCCTTTCCTTTCCTTTCCTCTCCTCTCCTCTCCTCTCCTCTCCTCTCCTCTTTCCTTTTCCTTTTCCTTTTCCTTTCCTTTCCTTTCCTATCCTTAAAATAACCATAACTAGAAAAGCATTAAAGGATAAAACACCTAAAGTCACAGATTACTTATCGCTATATTTCGAATTGCTTGAGTTCTTCTATGGTAAGAAGACGTGTCTCTTTTAATATTGTTACATTATTTTTCATTTATGTTGTTTGCACCTCTGGTGTTGCTTTTAATTTGACTTATTAATTTAAATTTGCGTTTGCATGTTTTGCTTTTGATTTCTTTACTATTTATCTATTATTATTTTTAATTTTATTTCTTACTTTCTCTGTGTTTTTAAATAGACTTTGTTGTTTAATACATCTAATACAATGACATCTATCCAAGGTAATGTTATGAAAGTTTGGTTTAACAAATGTAAGTACCATTCTAAGCAATTAGCTAAATATACAGGGCATGTTGGCTTTCTTTCTTATTGTACTATTACTGGTGTTTGTCCTAAACGGCATATTAGTTCAATTGCCGTTGTCCGCTATAGCTCCTAGCACTCATAGTCAATTTCACTTATTTAGGCACTATATCTCCCAGCAATTTCTACGGATGATCCTCAATAATTGTCAATATTTGCAGCAATTTCATTTGTCTAATTTACTTAGTTTTATTAAAATTATTTTGGCATGTTCTCCTAAATATATTACCACTGTTAATAGTATCTTGAGAAGTAAGAATAAATTGGTATATTCTCTCAACCAGAAACATCTTAGTGAACTATTGCGGTTATATTTACAATATTTAAGAGCAGGTATTCCTATTCAGTTTACCGCGTCTTTCTTCCAAAAATTTCCATCGCCGCTCGTAGCGTCAGCTCCTGGCTTAGCTTCTATTCTCCATTTACCTCGTCCATGTAAGTACCATTTTACTCTGTTACTGCATACTGCATATTGCCTACCAGCAGCCCAAGAACAAATGTACTCCTTGTACTTCTGCTAGTAAAAATGCGGTTGTTAATTTATCTTCTATATCATTTTCTGGTGCATACAGAGCTTTTGCAAAAAGGATTATCTTTTGCCCCAACTCCAAAATTTAATCGCCTTAAATTTGTTTCCGACGGCGTTAAATTTTGCCGTAATTTAAGATGGCGTTACATTGGCACACTAAATCTTCTCAGCCTACTTCAAATGTTACTCCTTGCCTTCTCAAGTTTCGTCCTCCCTCCTGGTGGTGTAGTGTTTACCATACTTGCCTTCTAAACCCAAGATCGCGGGTTCGAACCGGCCAGGACTGATGAATTTTTTCGGGCGTAAAAATCCTAAGTATGGCTTCCTTTGGAAGGAAAGTAAAGCCTTAGGTCCCGTGTTGTACATTTACGGCACGATAAAGAACCTCAAGCCTGAAAGAAGAGGCCTCTGAGCAAAAATATTTGGCCGTTTCTCACCCTGAATTGAAGGGGACGCTGATTTCCTGAGATGTTAAAGAGCGTCCATTAAAAAAAAAAAAAAAAAAAAAAAAAAAAAACTCCAAACTTGAACCTCCTTCTTTACATTCTAGCCATCTTTTAGAAATGCTTATTAACCGAATTTTAACTTCGATTGGTGATTCTAAATTTCTATACAAGATGTTCCCGAAAGATATTTAACTTTACGTGAGAAATCATCACTTAAAAGGTTATCTGATATTATTCTTCCAGCCGATAAAGAAGCCTCACTAGTACTACAGGACATTTCTTCTTACAATGCTGAAGCTTCCGACAGCTTGGTGATAAAGAACTCGTCTTCTTGTCATGAAAGAGTTCAAGCAGTTCAAAATATGGCGATTACAACTTTATGACTTTTTCTAAGTGTTTAATCCTTTTCTGCTTTTCTAGTTATTGATATTTTAGTTACATATTTAATAGTGTTACATTATTTCTCATATATATATATATATATATATATATATAGTAATCATGGTGATATATTTCTTATGCACGAGCATGCTTCATCACAATAAATAAATAAATAAATAAATAAATACAACTATTCTGCAAGACCCGAAGCTACAATCTTCGTAATATAGCTTTATCCCTTAGACCACACATTCAGATGAATAGCTTCCTTATGAAGTTCGTCTCTGTTCAGTGCCGTACTGTTATTTGGTAGTTCATATTTTATAGTTGTTTATAGCACTAAACTTTGACATCGCTGATGATGAGCTATTGAAAGCCGTTCATAAAGTAGCTATGAAGACATTTTAAGATAAATTTTTGCTCAACATCGCTTACTGCATTAAATTTCAACTTCCTTACCCATTTATCTGCTTTATTTTTCTCCTTGCACCATAGATTCTATATCTAAAATTGCTTGTCTAAGACATCTCTACAACCTCTGAAAGTATCACGGTGTAGTTCATTAACACCCGGTATATTCCAGTTTTCGTTACTTTTCCTTTTCCTTTTTTTTTTTTTTTTTTTTTTTTTTTTTTTTAACGTTCTGTGCATCATTATTCACAAATCCGCATGAAAATGTTCAGGAAATGCTGCTCTTGTATTTTACTCTCTTTATTCATTTTTTTGAGATTGCGTAAATTATTAGCTTATAATCAGTTTCATGAACTGAACAAAAAAGTTCTGTTTTGCTACACAGATTATAGTTTTAAATTTATATTATTTTCAGTTTGGAGTTAGTGCAACATATATATTATCTTTTGGTTGCTAATTAAGTATTTTGTACCTGTTGGGACCTGTTTCTTTCAATTTATTTAAATTTATACATTTTCTAAGCAATATTTATTAAAACTTAATGTTATGTGTTTACTACTTGTTATTTGTTAATAATTTTTAATATTTTGACTTGTATTATAAAAATGCCGAATTGTTTTGTTCGTTGAGTTCGTAATAAGCTGCTGATGAATACATTAAACACATTAGGGGTAGAAGTATCTATTATTTTATTTTTAATCTATCTATTAGACAAAGAGATGCTTATAAATCGTTTTAAGTTGAAATGTGGTAATATTTTAGTATTAAGTTGATTGCTTTAGAGAAAATGAGGAACTGTCCAATCTCCTTACACTCTACATCGTTTCAAAAATATGGAATAATCATTAAAGCTAATAATACATTTTAAAGAAAACACAATGGGCTCAAAGTAATGTATTTGTTTCAAGACCCAGTTTCGCGGATTGTATTCTGGCTGAGGTAAATTGATTTTTAAAGACGTAAATATTCAGAGCTGTGGTCTTTTTAGGGACCTTAAGCGGTGGTCAATATTGTATATTTACGGCACATTAAAGAACTTCATACTGAGAAAATGAGCTCTCTGGACAACATTCCTGGCCGCTTCACATTCAAGTATATTTTAGTTTTCTGTTTGATCAAGAATGACATGATGCGCTTATCGCCTGTCACTTGCTGTCGTAGTAAAATAAGAGTAAGGAAATTATTCTTCTTGGTATAGTAATATGCGGAAGAAGGCCAAGCCACACAATATAAGAAGGAAAACTTATATTAGAACATATACTGAACGTAGTTGCTTTCGTTCTAATAGCAAGATAACAAGCAATAAACTAAGCAACATTGCAATCCACACACATTAGAAAGTAATGTTTTCATATGAATAATTGCCTTTCAGTCATCCAAACATCGTGGTGGTTCCAGTTTCACAACAAACATTTTTTTTTTTTTTTTTTTTTTTTGATTGGACGCTCTTTAATAGCTTAAGGTCATCAGCGTCCCATTCAACTCAGGGCGTGAAACGGCCGGCAAATTTTGCTCAGAGGCCTCTCCTTCAGGCTTGAGGTTCTTTTTCGTACTGTAAATGTACGACATGGGACCCACGGCTTTACTTCCCTTCCGAAGGAAGCCATACTTAGGATTTTTACGCCCGGAAAAATCCATCGGTCCTGGCCGGGTTGGAGGATTACTGGCAGGCTGCTAACTTTAACATACGAATTGCAAATAACGTTTTATTTTATATATTTTTTTTTTTTTTACCGTATGAAACATATGTTTTCTTGATTTGATAAAATTTATATAGTTTTAGTATTCTATTGTTTGTTACTATTAAACAAACGTCTGAAATTGTTAACACACAGAAAAGTATAGCAAACATTTTACATGTTACGTGCTGTTTTTAAAAATAAATTTATGTAAAGATGAGTAGCAAGTGCTGTGTATGAATATTTCTATCCGAGAAATCGTAAAAGAAATGTGAAAGCACTACAATTTAAGGAAATGTGTTGCAGTTTTCAACTGGTTGTTACCAAACCATTAATTTTACTTGCTTTCTTAGGGAGGTAGGTAGGTAGGTTAACCAAATACAACCAAGATTATTAAGGTCAAATCTACTTCTCTAAAACCAAAATGGTAATGGTACTTAAATCACACATGAGTGCCTGGCTCGCGCTCGCTGGTTAGCCAGTCATTCAGTTCAGCTGTGATGTCGGTCAAAGCCCACGGCCGGGAATCGCGAACTTCCTGGAGACCGTCTTCAGTCTGAGCTAAACAGCACGTTCACAGTAGGTGCTAAGAAAGCATGTCTAATAATAGATCTAATTATTCTATTCCACAAGGATTATTTATTTACGATTCGTATGTGTGTACAGAATCATCGTACTGTCAGTAAATGGTTTCAAGAATAATTTCCTGATCAAGTTACAAGTCTTGCTGCAATTTATAAATTGGTTATTCATTTTGAGAAACGTGGAGTGTTGGAGTTAAGAAGCGAACACGAAGACGCACTGTCCTTATAGAAGTTCTCGATGATAAATCTCTTGAGAATTTCCTACGGCCCCTGTAAGAAAGGCCACGAAATTTCTTGAGCTAAAACTATATAAGTTTACTGTAGTGCAAGAACTTAAACCTGGTGATCCTCAATGTAGGATTAGATTCCGTGAATGGATTATTAATAACGTGCCTGATAGAACTATTGATCTCTATGTCATTCTGCTCTCTAATGAGAATAGGTTCTACTTACACGGTGCTAATATGCAAAATTATCGATACTGGAGTTTCGAAAAACTTTAAATGCAGCTGAGGAGCCTATGCAAAACATGTGGTGCGCAGTTACTTTCCTTCTCATTGGAGCTAAAGCCCGAAATGAGCCTTGGCCTGCCGCAGCGACCTCTGCTTCCTCCACCTCCGTCTTACAACTTCAATGATAGAGGACAGTGTTGCAAGGAGGCATTTGATCAGCATGCCGGCACCATGCCGGTCATCTATCACGCGGCTATCTAGATCAAAGATCGCCACTTCTTTATCAGGCAGCTTCCCAATTGTCCTCACGAGGCCGGGTGAACCCCATTCTAAACTTCCCTTACTTAGAAAAAGTCCTAAGTAGGTACCGGGAATCGAACCCGGGCCTCAGAAACGTAACCACTAAGAATAATAGACCCACTTTTTAAGATACAATTAATGGTACTAGACATATGCAATTGATTTTGCAACCCTTCTTGCAGAATTAACTTAGTTCCGAATTTTTTCAGCGGAAATCTGTGATGACTCATATAGCCAATGTTTAATCACCGAAGATTTTTTTTTGAATGGTGTTTAACGTCCGTTTTTACTATTGAGGCACCACAGGTGGTGGACACTGTTGATACATGAAATGAAATGATATATTGGGAAAGGGTTTTTAAAGGAAGTAAACGTTCCAGGCCTAAGTTTAGGTTACCTCCCCGGCATTTGCCAGTTATGAGCACCGAGGAAAACCCGGAAAAACCTCAGTCAGGGACGACGATCTTGGCGGGATTCGAACCCCAGACCTCCCGCTCACGAGTCCGCGCCTTAACGACCTCGGCCACCCGTGGCGGTACCGAGGAAGTGTTTAACGATAGAATTGTTAGTACGAACGCGTATTTTATAACGCGTTCAAAAACCAATATCTATAAAACACCATCAAAAGAATAGTTATAAAACTATCTTCGCTACAACTTTAAATGATAATTAATTATTGTTTATTTTTGTTATAACATGACAAAGTTGGAGTATACCTTTCGCTTTTCGCAATGTTTATGCGTTGAACTATTCTGCACACTAATATGAATATCCTCAGTATATCTTAACTTCTTCATAGTTGGTATTACTGTTGAAAGTTTTGAACGACTCTTACTTGTTTATATCAAATAACTTCAGATGTATTTAAAACGACAAGACCATATTTACCTAATAGAAAACAGCATCAACAACAACAACAACAACAACAAGGCATAGCAAAGTACAGGAAATAACTTTTAGAACCGGTTTCACTAACAGATGTCAAAATACTAGCATATTGTTTATTAAATATTTGTATTAAAACTTTAATAACGTTTTTAGACTCGAGTTCTTCCAAGCTTTTCTAGCATATTGTTAGTTAACACGTTCTTATAGTTTCCGAGAATTACAAACAGAAAATTGGGAAGGCGTTGTCAGTACTTTTAAGTTTTTGAACGTACTCTGATGTACTTTTGATTGCATAGAATAATTTATAAGTATGACGCGTGAAACGAATTTTAAGCGCAACAGAGGCACACTTTTTTTCTAAATTTGAAAAGTACATAATTGTCCAGGTAGAATAAAGAAATGATGTGGTAGTCATTTACATCTGCGATATAATGTTATATAACATAGCTGTTGCTACGGTTATTGTCAGCGTTGTTTGGAATTTCGTTGGTAACCTCAGACTTATTACAGTAATGTGTTTTTTTGTCATGCTCCTATTCATTCTTTGTATTTAGTTACGTGTCTTGACATGCGCTGCATTACTCTATTAGCTCTTGTTTCAGGATGTAAAAGGCATTTTCTTAAGGTAACCTCTATAACTAACAGGGTCCCATTCAAACAGTTCTGAAATGAGATTTGTTTAATTTGTATTATCATCTGCTGATCAACGCCATCTATCAACTATTCTGATTATATGTACATCACTCTACCAAAATGTAATTTAATTACAAGGGAATGAATACATATATTATTATTATTATTATTATTATTATTATTATTATTATTATTATTATTATTATTATTATTATTATTATTATTATGGTTGTTGTTGTTGATGATGATGATGATGATGATGATGATGATGATGATGATGATGATGATGATGATGATGATGATGATGATGATGATGATGATGATGATGATGATGATGTAGTTCGGATCACAAGTACACAAACGTATTGGTTACGAATGTAGCATATTATTATGCTTCCATGTCTGTCTTTCGTTATTCTTCGCCACAGTAGCTCTGCGAAATATCTTCAGTAGTTCGTCGTTTATTTTTCAGGCTTGCCAATGCCTACATAATTTTGCCATATAGTTAATGTTCCGCCGTATATCTTATATTTTTCCCCATCAGGACGAATATGTGCCTCAACTTCACATTTTTCTCGACAGTAGTGCATCTGGTTGAGCGATTCCACGTTTGTTTTTCAGAGTTGCCAACCCAACCGTTATATAAGTTTACTATACACCAACATGTTCGCATGTATATTTTCCGAATAGGAGGGCGAGCGGAGCCCGTCAGGCCGTAGTGAACCGCAGTAAACCGCTGAGTCCTTCGGTTTCTAGGATTACCCGATGTTAGATTCAGGTTTATGTGTATATGAATTGATTACCAACTAATTTTTTTATTATTGCATCAATAGCATAAACGCATCTGCGGTTTTTCTGACGTTACTATATTTCAACATGGCCGTGTGCCAAGTATTGTATTTTAACGCAAACTCTATGAGCGATAGTTTGTTGTATACCGTTTACACATTATTCTACTTGTATTTATTGACTACTTTGGAAACGCATTACTTTTATTAGTGAATTCCGAAGGAATGAACCTATTGCAGCCGTACCGGTGAAAATTTATTTTTAGCTAATTAATTTTTGAGAGAATTCTGAAAGAATGTAAGTTATTGTGTTTGTATCAATGGAAATGTTTTTACTAATCTATCAAAAACTCCATCGATCGTACCCACTGGGCACCGAAAAAGACCAAAAAAATTTTAAAATGTTTTTTTTTTTTCTCTTTCTCCCCCCCCCCCCCCCTCTCTGCACTCGCGCGTGTCAATGTTGGATTTTTCTCAAGAAAACTCGCCACATAGCCATCAATTAACAAGCGATTTGTCGAGTTCATTAACCAGCAAAATTGAGCCATTGGGGGGTGGGGGGAAAGAGAAAGTTAATCTATAGCGAAAACTTACCAAAAAAAAAAAATAATAAAAATCTCTCTAGCGGCCGCAATTTTTGCTTTATCTCAACGAAACTCAGTAAACTGCTTTAAAATAAATTTATAAAAGTAGTTTTCGAAAATCGTGACAATCGGGCCACTGGGAGTGAGGGTATATCTGAAAAACTTTATAGAGGGTTATAATGAAGTTTAAAAATCGCTCTAGCGGTTGCAATTTTAAACGTTTTAATGGAAACTTGGTATACGCCATTAAAATAAAGTAAAAAGAATACTTTTCGAAAATCAGATGAAATTATAATATTAGAAGGGGAGGTTTACCTAAAACCCAAAATTTAAAAATCGCTCTAGCAACACCAATAATTGCTTTTTCACAACAAAACTCGTCATATATAATTTAAATCGAATAATAAAACAGTTTTTAAAAATTATCAGATTGTTGGGAGTGGGTGTATGCCTGAAAAACTTTGTGGGGGGGGGGGTTAAACTCAAATTTAAAAATCGCTCTAGTGGCATTAATGTTTGTTTCTTCGCAACGAAGCTTCGTGTATAACAGTTAAATAAAATAATTACAAAAATACAGTTTCTGAAAATCAAACTATTGTGAGTGGGGATCTACTTGAAACCCAAAATTTAAAAATCGCTCTAGCGAGACCAATATTTCTTTATAACAAAATTCGGTATACACTATTTAAATATATAAGAAAATTAGTTGCTGAAAGTTAGAGAAATTGGACTATTAGGAGTCCAATTGAAAAACGAATATTAAATATTACAATTCTAAATTTTGTTTTAAAATAAAATGAGAAATTGATTCAGCATATAAATTGTATTTATAACGTTGCATATGTTTTATATTTAACAAAAGCATCATCGTGAAGATGGTAAATGCGAAAAATTAATCTAATGTCTGTTTGGGAATTATATTTGTATGTAAGAGCGCTCTGTAATAACCTTCAGAAAAGGTTTGCGTTATATGCTTTTAATACAATTACATTTAAATTAAATTTCAAAGCTAATGAAAACCATTAAACTTTCGATTGTTTATTGTTGATTCTGTATATTTACTCAGTGCATAGAAATTGTTTTTAAATAGTAACATGCTTTTTGTTTTATTTAAACATATAAATACCATCTTCTTAAAATGCACAATATAACTTCAAACTTTGTTATTTCTCTTTATTTTAGTTAATGTAAAGATATAAAGGAGTAAGTTCATAAACATGGTTACATTTAAAAATGTTTAAAAATAGCCACACAGTACAGTTTTATCAATTAATAGTTATATATTTCATTTAATTAATAGTATATCGTTAATTTTTGTGGTTTAATCTCAATATTAATTATAATTCTCTTTGTATTACTTATAGGTTGCAAGAATTCTAATTTTGTTCCCCTAATACCACACAGTAATGTCATAACTTATTTAATTGTATTAATTAATAAGGCCTAATTTGGATTTTATATTAATTTTTATTAAAAGTTATTCAACTCGATGAACAATTCGCTTAGTTTAAGCAGCTACTGCATGACGGGTGTTTTAGTAATAGTGTCTGTACGTAATCTTTTATTTCTGCTAACTTTTTATACGGTTTATTCACCGTTATTCTTACATTCCGGTTTCTAGGGCATTTCTTATTGTTGGTTCAATCGTGACGTAAACATACTACACAGCAATTTCCTCCTGCTTCCTTCGATTTCAGTTATAAAAGTAATGATACTTTTTGAGTTGGCAAGTGTTGTGCTAGGTTTTAATTGTGAAGCACATAATTTCCAGCACTGTTTTGATTCATTCACTTGTTATTCTAGATAAGTTTAACACTTTAATTTCAATGGCGTGCATACACGAAAGTTTCATCTAAGTTATTGATTATTTGAACATGAATGGAAAGGGAACCTGTGCGAATAGGATAAATTTCGGTTCTGTTGTCTCTATGAAATTGAATTTTTACATGCGTGCAATCAAATGCTCCCCAGAATATTAGCAAAAATGTTATAATGATAGAACGTATTCATAATTTGTGGGTATTTCTCTAAATAAAGCAATGTTAAGTTCTTTCCACTTTTTCATGCAATTGTTGCAGAAACTTTTTTGATAATCCTGAAAAAAGCAGTTTTTTAAATATCTGCAGTAACCCTAACCATTAAATGAAAAGAACCAGTGGCATAAAACCTTTAAGTAACCAATGAGAAAAACGCGTGTTTCTGTTTACTGAATTCTAACCTCTATCGTAATTCATCTACAACCTATGGAAACTGCTTTTGTTACATTCTCTACCTTTATAAAAATTGGTCTTTTGAGTAAATATTTCAAAGTCATTGCATCTTACAGTCCTTCCTGTTTCAGGAGCGACATTGAATAGAGTATTTCGACGTCTATAGCCATATTTATTGCCACCGTTTCGAAATGTTAGCAGTTGTTAAACTTTTAACAGAAGGAAAGGTGTACGAGGTTTAACAAATTGTTAAGTTTAGCATTGGTTGAGGAAACTTTTTTTTTTTTTTTTTGAATCTGAATATTTTGACAATCTAATTGCTTGCTACTTTTTTAACATCCGTAGATGAAACCGGCCCTTATTGGATTGAAGCGAATTCAGAAACGTACAGAAATGAAACAGCTCAAGAGACAGAAAAGAACTTTAGTAATGTACACAAACTTACCTAAATAATTAAAAACGGACTACGGAAGGCAAGATAGAAGAGCGAAGCATAAATAATTGGATGTGGAAAACAAAAAAATTCCTTCCACATTATATATATTTTAAAAAGTCTCATAAAATACTCCAAAAATATCAGAGTAACTTGATCTATAATAATAGGATAGATCAAATCGAGAAGGGCCCATTAAGCTTTACAAAGAGTCGATTTTATAATTGTGAATTTAAAAATATTTTATGAAAAATATAAACAAACCAGAATCGTACAAACAAAAAGTGAAAGCTACTCTATAGGAAATGCTGAATTTACTCCAGAATTCCTTTATAAACAACGCAAGTTTTAAAAAGATTGTATATTTCATTATTATCATAATTAGATTAAAATTACAAACATTTATTGTAATTTGAATAAAGATACAGGATATTACTTCTTTTTTTTCTACATTGGCATATATATTTTACGACAGAATTTAATCACTAAAAGCTGAAGCAGTAACCGAACGATCTGAAATCCTTTCTTCAGTCTAGAACCAAATTGCTCTAGGGATCACGGCGAGTTAGTTCAATGTTAGTTTGTTTTTCTTGAAAAATTGTGTCATAAAACATAACGAACTGAATGGTTATGAAATTTCTGGTGTGTGTGAGAATTTCCAGTAATTATGCAATTTGTTAGGCCCTTAACAAATGTTTCGATTAAACGCATTTCTGGTGTTAATTGTAACTCTATCCTTAAAGTGTATGAATTTTCTGGTGTGTTTCTGGCGGAAGACAGTGTTAGAATTTCCATTAATTATGTAATTTGTTAAGCCCTTAACAAATGTTTCAATTAAACGCATTTCTGGTGTTAATTGTAACTCTATCCTTAAAGTGTATGAATTTTCTGGTGTGTTTCTGGCGGAAGACAGTGGGAGAATTTCCATTAATTATGTAATTTGTTAAGCCCTTAACAAATGTTTCGATTAAACGGATTTCTGGTGTTAATTGTAACTCTAACCTTAAAGTGTGTAGTGTATGTTTTCACCGCTTTGTTTCTTTGCGAATGTACTGTGAACTGTGTCTAACAGCTGGACGCAGGGAATGAGCTCGGTGTTAAAAGTCAGTCTTGTTTTACTGCGTAAAGGATTCCTAAAAAGTGCACTATCTCTTATGGCCTATCTACAGGCTACGAGAGAATACTATTTCCTTCTGTATGTCCATCAAGCCGTCACACTTCCCCCTCCACGCTTCACCCGTAGCGTGTCATGGAGGACATTCTCGCGGACCACCCACGATGGCGGAAATCCTAGGGTTTGTGGGCGCGAAGTTAAAAAAGAGATCTTCCCTCTCTCTCTGCACTGAGCTGTCATTCCGTAGGACCACCCAAGGAGTCTCATGTTTGGAGCAGTACGGGGACCACACAAGTCGCTGCTGAAAAGAGAAAAAGAGAGGGAGGTTCACGGCTTTGCTCCCGGCAAGAGGGGAGCGGTGTGGGATTTTTCTACGTACGTACATACATGCTTACTTACGTATGTACACGTTTACACACTTGTGCAAGCTGCGTGGCACGCACCGATGGTGCAAACATTTAAAGCAACGTCTTGAGCCTTTTCTCTGATGTCGCTTAAATTCCTTTTCACCGTGGAATTCAAGGCGTTTAGAGTTCTAAACTGATCAAAAAGCATGAACTGAAATGCAGGAGAAAACACTGCGTTAAGACAAAATTAAATCGCAGATCTCTTTCGTTATAACCATATGCGCTATAATGTGCATACGAATGAGGTATAAATATAAACAACGGTAAATGTTAAAAGTATTAAACGAAAAAGAGCAAAAAATCACAGACAAATACTCGTACCTACTGGTTTAATCTCTCAGTCTCCCAATCTTTATTTTCCTGTTTAAAGACGATAAAGAAACAGGGAATGTAAATTCAAATTTTGTATGTAAATAATGTTAAGCACTTAAAATATAAACATATACGTTATTTAACGAACAAATGTCGTTTAATACTCTCTATTTCAATCTTTACTCAGCCTTAACAAATGTTTCTAATGGTTGAGCTCAGGTGGCAAGCAATCCACATGATTCTTGGTGATATTTTTGTCATATTAAGATGCCTTTGAGCAACCGAACAGTTTATGGTTGCTCGTATTTAGTTTGTAACCTTTCTTGGGACTCCTAGCATTCACTAATATTTCTAACTGTCACATCTCACCGAGATCATTTTTAAAATGTCTGTCTGCTATAAAGAATTATATCAGCAATCATTTCGTTGTCCCTATTTAATATTGAAAAGAGTGACTCTTATGTCAGCATCATGACTAGAGAGCGAAAAAATATGAAATTCATATTTTAGACCAGTGGTTCTCAATATTTATAAGTGCAGGACCTACCTTGAAGAATATTAAAATCCAAGGGGCCCATAGTTAAATTAATATACTGTAATAAACAAGTAAGTATATTTTTTCAAAATTACATTAATGTTTAATATTAATTTTAAATAATTAAGCACATACTGAGCTTTTATTAAAACGTTAACATATCTTTGGGCCTCTTGCCCCAACGGGAGACTTCGCGGTTCACCAGAGGATTGAGATCCATAGGTTGAGAAACGCTGTTTTAGAAAATCACATAGTATTGAAGAGAAAACTTTTTGTTTAAGTGTATGTAAAATCCAAAATTGACAATTTTATTTTTATATTAATGTTTAAATTTTGGAAAATCTTTAATGGTTGTACATAGTCTCCAATTGAATTTTTCAGAACTTATTAAGTTAAGTTAACTTATTAACTTTTTCTCTTCAAGGTTTTATTCAATAAATTCAGCAAAAGGTGTGAAAATATACGATTTTTCATTTCCGACTCATGTATTGTATTATTTTTATTCACATGCTGTATTGTTATCACTCAAGAGTAATTGACTTTTCCTCGTTGGATGCAAACAGTAGGTTTGAGCTTGAATGTAAACAATGTAGTTGCATAATACATAAAATTGGTTTTGGCTGTCCTAAAACGTACTTCTACATCATTCAAACAATAATTAGAACGATCTAAATTTCACTTCTGAAAGTTATGGCAAAAGTTTAGCTTCGCGTATAAAAAAGTTAACTAACAAAAGCATAAATATTGTATTAGGACTGGTCATAGTACTAATTGGTACATTCCATGTCCTGTTTCCTGCGTTATTTTGTTTAATACAGTCGATATTCATCAAGAAGCCGAAAGAAAGTGTTAGGAGATTGGTGCTCAAGTTTCAAGTACTACACGTTGATGGTAAAAGTGGGATTGCTAATACTAGAATACAAAAGCGATTACATTTATTTAATTATTACGTGTATATCTATTAAAGTCGTTCTAATAGATAATATATGCATATTATTATGCCACAGAATTACATTGCAGGATATACACAAGTTGTTAATTGATTTTAATGTATTAATAATAAAAAACTACTTTGTAGATAGAATATATATTCTTTTATAAAATGCATGTGCTTCTCAACAAAGGCGTAGCATGATTTGATGTAGGAATAACATCATGTGTGGTTTATTACTTGAAGATAAATGAAATTCTAATGACTAAGGTAACATAAAATCTAATCCAACGAACAAATAGCTACAGAATGTAACATGACATACATCACTTCTATCTATCGTATAGTGAAGCTTCTCATTATATAAAGACATTCTCACTAATAGACGGTGATAGCTCTTGCCAGAAAACATTTGTAATTTACTGTATAATATTGTATCTAATGGTTATAATTAACACATTTTAACATTAACATTGTACATTAATGCTATTCTTTCAAATTGGATAAGCTAGTCCTTAAAAAAAAAAAAAAAAAAAAAAATTTAATATTTCAGTCATGTGGATCATCAAACCTTCCTTCATATTTTCCCACTCTCTACTCATGATATTAACCAAGAGAAGAGAAGAGAAGAGTGATAAATAGAAAAGCAAACATTTTACGTTTCTGGATGATGAAGCTCTAAGAAGGCCAATGTGTGCGGGTTTTTTTTTTTTTTTTATGTGATATTACAGGTGAAGTCAAAAAAACAATCGTATATTTTCATATTCACTGACACAAGAATCTTGTTCATGATGCTTTTGCGGTAAATGTTCGTCCTTGAACCCGTTCCTCTGATCTTGCATCCAGTGTTTTCCGGCACTTAAGAATGTTATTCATGTCCGGTAGTTTTCAAGTCGTTAAGGATTTCTTCAAGTAAGGCACGGAGTATACACACTTAACTGTTTGTATCGATGATGTCAGAAGTAGTAAAATGAAACGATTTCCGCCTATCTTACACAACCATGTTCACAGAAAATCGGAAAAGAATATGAATAATCTATAATGTATACTAACATAATTCTCTTTAACATCTGAGGTTATCAGCGTCCCATTCAATTCAGGGCGTGAAACGGCCCACAAATTTTGCTCAGAGGCCTCTTTTTCGTGTCGCAAATCTACGACATGGGACCCACGACTTTACTTCCCTTCCAAAGAAAGCCATATCTAAGATTTTTACGCCCGAAAAATTCCATAGGATTGAACCCCGATCTTGGGTTTAGGAGGCAAGTATGGCAGCCACTACACCACCAGGACTCAGCATACAGACATGTTACCAATATGGGCTACCATTCTATGGCCGTTTTTACAATTGACAGCAATTATAACTCTTAACTGCTAAAATGTTCTAAATGAGATGTAAGACTGGAATATTCCATGTTTAATATTTTATACGCAAGAATGAATAAAAGCGATGAAAATTATTGAAATAGATAATAAATAATTGGCAGTAGTGTAGTATGCAGACCAAATTATAATTTATGATTGGCACGACCATATTCTCTTCAAAAACAAAATAAATGAATTACATAACGTATGCATGGTGCTTGCTAAAATAATGTTAAATGAAGAAATATTATAACTAACTGGAATATTTCACTACCTTGGTTAATTGTGGGGAATGCATTAAAGAATAATTACATTCTAAAATTGAGTGCTATTCAAAGAGTTTGTAGAACCATGAGAAAACACTTAAAAGAAAAAAGGAAACATTTTTACAAATCTTAACTTGTCTATAACCCTATACTATTTGGAACGCTGGTTAAGATAAAATTATAAAACAACGATATAAAATAAACAAACGAAGGCTAAACTTCAAAATTTTTGTCTCTTCAGAATCAAATTTTCGGCAGAAGTAATTGAAAGTTATTAACTTTTTGTATTGAAAGGCCCAAGTTCTAATGAATTTGCTAGAATTACCAATTATTGGAAAGACGATATATTCTTTTAAATAATTGTTATCAATCTCTTAACTGTCATTATGCTGAATATCAAAATAATCAACAGTATAAATAATGTACAGTCCAGCTTTTACTCGCAGTTTAAATGATGAATTGAATACGTTCCTTTACTTCCGAAATGTTTTTCGTTTTAGCATATATTTGTATCTTCATTATAATGTGGAATTCGAATAGCGCGCTCAACAGAAACATGCGCTGTCATGGTATCTTGCATGAATCAAATCTTGTCTACGGGATTATTGATCTTGTGTATGAACATCATTCTAAATAAATAGGAACTACCCTGGTCAAAGATTTTAATTTCATATTTGCGATTTCCTAATGATGTGAGGGTTGGTTTTAGAGTTTCTTTTTTAGCAAATATAGTTTTTCTTTCCCCTTTTTGTATTTCAACATGTAAATGATTCCGTTTTGTACCTATAAAACTGGGCAAATTTCATTAAATATATCAAAATTATGCACAAACAGTTCTAAATACAGATTTTTCTGAAATAAATCTATTTAAAGAACAGTTTTGATACATACAACGCTAAATATTAAATAGTATATATAATATTATATAATAATATATCACTATTATCGTCTCAGCCCAATTGAGCATGTTTGCCATCTTCTGGCAGTTTGCACAACCTAAAGCCCAACATACAGATGATATTTTAAAATATAATATTTCTCAAATTTTAGTTGTATTGTGGTAATATACAATTATGTAATCATTTCATTTTAAGAGTAAATACCATTTACTATGACTTATTATTTTATAACTCATTCGTAAACTCCCATAACCCTCTAGTGGTCTGTAGCCCACACAATTTATTCTTACTCGCTTGCAACTACTTTGTGCTTGGAGGTGGGAAGTTCTTAGTACCGTCGTTTAAAATTTCAATCTTCACATTCATATATTTTTAGAATTCTCACAATACCGTTGCCAGCTATCAGTAAACTCGGCTTAGTGCTATAACTTCAAGACTCAAAGTCTACCGTGAAGGCAAAGTGAAGTAATTATATCAAAGAGGTACTAAATAAAAGTAAAAAAGTGACTTTGAGTTTGACGACAGTGACGAGGTTGAAGTGGAACACATTGGCAAAGATACAGCTCATGTTGACACAAACAAAGAATTCAGTGGTGTTGATTCAAATTCAGAAGCAACCATCACATCTCACTAAGCTTATTTTTAAAAATGTCTGCTATACAGAATTATATCAGGAATCATTTCGTTGTCCCTATTTAATATTGAAAAGAGTGACTCTTATGTCAGCATCATGAGTACAGAGCGGAAAAACATGAAATTCATATTTTAGACCATGGTTCTCAATATTTAAGTGCAGAACCCACCTTGAAGCATATTAAACTCCACGAGACCCATAGTTAAATTAATACACTCTAATAAACAAGTAAATATATTTTTAAAAATTACATTAATATTTAAAATTAATTTTAAATAATTAAGCACATACTGAGCTTTTATTAAAACGTTAACATATCTTTGGGGCTCTTGCCCGAACGGGAGACTTCGTGACCCACCAGAAGGTTAAGATCCATAGTTTGAGAAACGCTGTTTTAGAAAATCACATAGTATTGAAGAGAAAACTTTTTGTTTAAGTGTATGTAAAATCCAAAATTGACAATTTTATTTTTATATTAATGTTTAATTTTTGAAAAATATTTCATGGTTGTTCATAATTTCCAATTTAACTTTTAAGAACTTGTTTTTTGTACTCTTGTAGTTTTTTTTCCTTCAGTGATGTTGATTCATATTCAGAAGCAATTACTGCTATCTCAGATAATAATGCCAGTCATATTGGTAAGGATAATTTCAAATGTAAAAAATAAAACCAATTCAAAATATTAGGATACGAACACATGACATATTTCCATATTTTCCTGGATGTAAAGGGCCAGAGTATGTACTGTCAGATCAGACCAGAGTGCTTGGAACTGATCCTAGACAACAATGCTATAATCACTGCTTGCGTAAATACATAACTGCAATCAAAGAGAGGTTTCAGCTACAACATGATGCCAGATTTGCGGATGAGTCAGAGATTCGGGCTGTGATTTGTATTCTCCATCTTATTGTTTATTTAGATAGCAGCAGGAATACCCAAGCAGGAATAACAGCAGCAGTACCCAACTCTAAAGGTTCTGGAGTCGATGCATGCTCAATACAGAATGATCATACATTTTTACAGGCTAAAACTTACCTTTACAATACTTTGTTAGCTTAATGTGTCATATACACATGGTACCAGTTGCATTGTTGTCACTTCCGATTTCCGCTTGTGAGAAGTGTGAAAGTTGAGACATGTTCAGTTCCGCCTGCGGCAAAATGGAGGTGATCTGCTACAATGTGCTGCTGGTCTCAACAGATATCAGCTGGGGCCTATGAGGTTACAGGAGACTTTGTAGGAGTGTTTGTTCTTTCACACAGTACAGTTCGAAGATGGTTTAAAAGGTTAAAAGAAGGGAGGCAATTAATTTCAATGGAAGGAGAGCCATTTATGCTCTAACGAAGAAATCATTAATACTGCTGTTGTCAATGTGAGAGAGCACTAAGAACTCTTAGAAATTCTGAAAATTTCACTGTCACCCACACTCATTTGGTAACCGAAAAGTGCACATAAAATGTGTTTATTCCAAGACTGCTAATTTCCAAAGGTCATTTGCTTACTGGTTTACATGCGATAGAGATGATTTTACAAGAAGATACGGAGTTTTTTTTTTTATCAAAGGTGATGAAACCAGGCTACTTATTTCGTCCCTGAGAGCAAACAGCAAAGCTCTGTGTGGAAATCTCCATCCTAACCCCCCCCCCAAAATAAAAGTGGTTTCTTTTGCTAGAAATGTTGTGGTTTTCGATATTCAAGGAATGGTTTACCAGCATGTTACGCCTCTACACATACACAAAATTATAACAAGACAATACTCCAGAGATGAACTGAAATCTCTGCATGACCACATTTTCGTTCAACAAGCTGAATGTTGCACCACTATAATGCACGGCCGCACATTACAAATGTTATTGCTGAATAGCTCACAAAAATCAATGTGAAGTAATATTCACCCCTCCTTAAGACCAATTTAGGCACGTAGCCCCGTGTGACTTTCTCCTTTTCCTCTAAGTTGAAGAAATTCCTTCATGGAGGGCACTTTCCATCATCAGAAGGAATGGTGAAGGCTGAGAAGGCCATTAATAAGGACCTGTCAAAAATTGTCAAGAATCTCTGAGACAGGTGCATTGCATCCAAAGGGAACTACTTTGAGAAATTTAATAAAAATTATGAGAATGAGTAAAGGTATATTATGTAAAAAATGCATAATAAATTTTTATTGAACAGCCCTCGTACTTGGCAATGAGTCATCATAGATTTTTGTTTCTAATGCGCTGCTGATTATTTGACGACATTCATGACCGTAAACCCGTAAACAAATGGCCTCTCAGGGAACATTTTGAATTCATAGTTCACAAATTTTAAAGTATTTATCCCCAGTGAATGTCCCACAAAGCAAACTTAGCATCCCAAGCAAACGTGTTTGCATTAAATTGCACTAAAATTGCATATACATACAAACATATATATAGTGACAATGGATTAACGTCGATTTCACTGGTTGAAGAATGGCTTGAAGTGAGGAAGGTCACAATATGTTGGAACCATTCGACACACATAAGAGAAATTCTACAAGAGCTCAAACCAAATTGTACAAGAAATATGAATTACCGTTATTTGGATTTTACGGGTATTTGGCACTTGCATTATATTGTCCTAAGAAAAATAAAACAGTGTACTGTGCACTGTACACCATGACAAAGTTATAGATTCTGAGACAGCAAAGCGGAACAAAGAGAAAAGCGGAAATGATCACTTCATATCATCTCACTGTATTTGATTTTGATATTCTTGGCCAGCTTTGTGCTAAGTAGGATGGTGTGGTAATCTTCGATAACCTACTAAATATTAGTATCATTAATTCTCGGTATATCTTCTCTGCCAGTAATGGTTACAAAAAAAATAAACAATTATTTCCTGAGACCATTTCTTGGGAGCTTATAAAACCTTAAATTGTAAGAGGAAGAGCAATGTAAAATGTTCCTGTATTCATAGAAATCGTGCTAAGATACTTCACAGAATTGAAGAAGTGCCAAAACCCAATCAGATCCACATAATGAGACTCAATTAGGCAGGTGTTGCTATGTGGAAAGGCTAGGGACAAATCTAGTGTAGCAAGTGTCGCTGCAATGATAATTCAAAGTTAATCGATGTATTTTTCTGTATTTCATTATTTTTATTTTCAAAGTGATGATAATCCGATTGCATTTTTATTTAGTTCCTTACTTATATGGCCACTGGCACTTCATTATTGCAATTTTGTGAAAAAATGAAAAAAACAAGCCTAAACAATTAATATTCATAAGTTATTGTTATATAAATACAACATATTAATATAAAGCATACAGAAGGATAATTTTCAAACAATTATGATTAATAATTACTCCAGAATGTACAATATTGTTTACATTATAAAACAAGTATTATAGCAAATTTAATTCTCTTGCTGGGAGACTGTTAAGTAACTATATTAATTATGATTAACATTTACATATATCGTACTTATTTTCTGTATCCCATTGTCTCAAACTTGACAAAAATAAAACCGTTAAATTTATAACTTGGTTAGGTTTTATCGTTATTCGAATCAAAACACTACTTTGCGAAATAGTGATGTATTCTGCATACAACATATTAAAAACAGAAGCAAAGCATAAGTTCAGAAATTTTACAAAAACAGTATAAGGTCACGGAAGTCAAAATTAAAATCTGGGCCACGCGAGCACTTATGTTACAAAATGACGACTACTGCAAGGTTAATCGTATTTTAGTTAATGAGGGAACACCGACCGTTTAAGAGGTTGGTAACTCTTCACATAAAGTGTTTTTCCTCTATTTCTGCGTAATTGGCAATTGCAGCGGGACGACGCGGTATATTATTAAAACTATAGAGAAAAAAGACCGGGGAGTTGAGCTTGTAATCAAACAGATTTCACGGAAGGTGAACTTTTTTAACATTTGAAACAGCGCCTACAGCCCAACCCTACGGAAATATAAATATAATATAATAAGTATGCTGCAAAACTATCGTAATATTATATGCATTGTAACCCTCCTCGTTTGGCACTGCGCCCAGGGTGAGACTTGGCCTGCCGCAGCGACCTCTGCTTCCTATATATCCGTCTTACAGCAGCATTACAGTGGGGTGTGTGATGAGCATGCCGGCACTCCGCAGGTAGCCTACCACACGACTTTCATGATCGGAGTTCGCCCCCTCTTCATCATCAGGAAGCTTACCAATCGTCCTCACTAGCCTGGGTGGACTCCGTGCCAGACTTCCCTAGCTTAGAAAAAATCCTAAATAGGTACCGAGAATCGAACCCGGGCCTCCCGGACAGCAGTAACGCTAACCACTAGACCAAGGAAGTGGTCATGCATTGTAATTAGTAATGTAAATATATATATATATATATGTGTGTGTGTGTGTGTGTGTGTGTGTGTGTAATATAATGTAACATTAACTTGTGAATTGTATATCGACAAAAGGGGAAGTTCTCTGGTATTTTCTGTTTACAGTAGCTTGGAAAGCCAAAGAGGTTATAAAAAGCTAAACAAAAGGCAAGAGTAAATCCGAGGGCCGAGTGTAATGCCACTTTTAAAAAAAAACTGCCTTTAGGCTTTTAAATTCATTAGGGCTTTGAACCCGACAGTTAGCCTTTAAATTAGCCAATGTCAACAAAAGTTTTAAACTGTCAAATAATAACGAATGGCACGTGCTGGCAGGTGAATTTAAACCAGCCAATGGTAAATGTATATTTTAAACTTTTAAACCAGGGCGCGAGACATACGCGTGCTTGTGTGACCTCCTGGCTTAGTGAAGCCAACGATTATTTAATTTGAATCAAATATATAAAAAAGCGCTTACTCAGCTGGGGCACGCAGTTTCAGATCCATTAAGCAGAGAGACGCAGTATTCGCATAAGTTCTACTTCAGTTCAACGCAGTTAGAGGTCATTCTCGCAGACACTTCAGTTTAAATTATGCATTTTAAGTTTCATATTCTGCGGGGACACTTGTACTCACCTGCAAGTTTTATGCAGCACGATGCACTCTCATCTGAAAGTTTTACACGCGGCGAGATACGCTCAGTTCAAAGTTTTATACGCCGCGAGATGCAGTTTAAGTTTGCTCCGCTAGGGCATCAGTTTTAGATCAGTTCATCAGTTCAGTTCAGTTCAGTTCAGATACATCAATTCGTTTTCTTGGAAGTCGAGTAAGCATTATATTCGACATTGCTAAGGTCTATCGTACGCAGAACACCAGAGGACGCGAATGATTTTGATGATAATAAATTGTATATATTATGTGCCATCGTGTGGTTATTTATACTATGGCCTCCTCTCCCAATTCTGTTGAATAGAATCAACAAAATAGCCGAATAGTCCCATGAGAAATTGTTGCCAGCGAAGTGTAAACAACACACCAAACCACTTCATAATTTGGCATCACCAACGTGAGGCCACTAGACTTCAACACCTACTAAACCGCTTCACATTGCATGTACTTTACTTTGTCACTTACATTATTGATAGACATAATGCCATAGTTATGAATATAAAATAAAGCACAACATCATAGAGTCATTTTCGTGGTATGTTTAACATAAATACGATTTTCCATTAATTTGCACATCCCATATCTGGGATGAAAGCCAAGCATAACCACTGCAAACACTAGCAGCTACAGAAAGAATAAATTACTACAAAATTCAGAATATTTAAGTATTTATTCAAAATTATTATTAAAGTAAGCAAGAAAATGACGTCCCAAAGTTGAAGTTTATGGGTGAGTGTTGGGAAATAAGCTTCAGTACAATTAAATGGAATGTTTAAGAACTATTGAAAGTCATATTCAAAATTATGTAATATTCACGTTGGCAGATAGTGAATTGAATGTAAGAAGCAAATATTACACCATTTACAAAGAGCAAAATATGACACGCCCTTAAATGATTTCTTTCTTTTTTTCATCTCCCTTCTTATTCTTCTTCTTTTCACCAATAACATACAAGAAGATCAAAAATGAAATGATTTTAACATGAAAGACTTCTTACCTGCAATAAGAAAATAAGGAGAACTAAGTCAAAAGACAGAAATGCTTTACTTGTGGTGAACTGGAGTGCTCATTTACATTTACAGGGTTCTGGTAACAATCTCACAAAAATTACATTATACAGAAGTTTGAATATGCAACACATTCTTTCATTAAGGACTATAAGAAGACCGATAAATTAGATTTATATTTCTCTGAATATAATCTCCTAAGGGATTGCATAATAGAGCATTTTAACCCGAAAAACAAAGTCTTTAAGAAGAATAACCAAAATACAAGTCCAATGTCACTATCATTTTTTATCATTAATCATATATTTTGAAAGTCATTAAAGATTTACTGTATAAGTATACAGATAGTATTTCAAAGTTAAATGTCATTTCCATAGCAGTTAATTTTCCAAATTCTAACTTCCAAAGCATTTGACGATGGGACTGTGCGAAGGCAACTAAGATGATGCTATCAAAATACTTATTAAGAGAGACTGAAGAATATAATTCTCATTTTATAAAGTTGCGTTACTTTTGTATTTGCCATTTGATTGACTTAACAAAAAAACAATTTCAGTACTGTAGACAACATAGTGAAAAATCCTGATTGCGTAATGATAAAGGTTTTCTCTGCTTACGTTTTTAAATCTGATTAAAAACAAATTTAGAAAGATCAAGAACTTGTAAAGACTTGAACAGTAGGCCTATATGGTGAAGAGAATTTTCCCTTATTCTGAAGAATATTAAATAGTGCTTGTCGTTTACACCCTGACACATTATTCAGTAACAAACGGGAGTTCCAGCTCAACTTCATTAACATTCATCTAATAGCTTCAAGAATAACATTTGTTCAGTAATGAACAACTGTGCAGTGACTCTCAGGTAAGTTTGAAGAACTGAAATATATGATGTGAACAATGGAGAGCTGAATTTCCCAAGAATATATACCTAACTTAACCTTTAGCATTCCCCATGAGGTTAGAGATGTTTCTGTTTCATTCCAAATGCTGTAACGGATCATGGAAAAGCAGTGTTTGTTGACTGTTGCAAATATATGCTGGTAATAGAGTAAGAGTGACAATATTTATAATAGCCTTACAAGGGGCGATATGTAAAATTATCATCACTCGGAAGTTAAACAGCACACACATGCAAAGCAGTTCCTTTCGCTTTTGGTAGACCTGCCTTTCAGAGAAATTCAGAGGAATAGCACTCAAGGCATTACATTTCCCACACTATTACAAATCCGGTGGACACTATTTTTATTAAGAAAAGACATCGGATTCATTTGATTTTTTATTTATTTTCCCAAAAGTGAAGGCGAAACTCTATGAAAACCAAAATTATTTTGATACCCAAGTTATGAGTGTATATTTGAATACCATGGACGGTATGAAAATAGAGGTACCCGAACGGGGTGACCGAGGAGGTAACGTTTAAGACTCGCTTTCTTGAAAACCCGGGTTTACATCCTTTGAATTTGGCCATCCTAACCTTGAACGTTTTTCGTGGTTTTCCCTAGTCACATAGGCAAACCTTCGAACAGACCTTTCCTTTCTATAAGTTCCCTCCCCCATTTAAATTACCTTTTTTCATATACCAGGGTCGAAAGATCCAGGGAGATGTGGTCTGGTGCGGCGTTACAGTGGCTTGTACTTTGGAAAGGTTTCTGCCTGAGCATCAAATATAATTTCAACAGAATCATCCCTTAAATATTTTTAATTCAAACCATTTCCTCATCTAGTAATGAGGCTACCTTTCTGAGAGACTCGAACTCTTTGGAGGAGAGTTCCGTCATCCTAGGAGTGTTATATCTACAAACAATGATAAGAGCTTCGTCTCAGGCCATGCCTCAACGCTTTTGGTCGCCCGGTATCTCTCTCACGCATCCCTTCCTCCTGGAGATATAGTCACAAACGCTCATCCCTTCATTATGTAACTTCGTAAAGCTGGAGTAAATCTATAAATATATGTATATAATGTTTTAAGTTATATAAATCAAAGTATTTCTACTTTTTGTTTATTACTCCAATATTTTTCAATTACATAATAGCAGGAGCGGTCAAATAACTCTCTTCCGTCTCAGCAATGGAGGTTCAAACCCAGATGTGAAATGTGACATGTGACAAAACGACATCTAGGAAGGTTCCTGCTAAATAATTTTCTTTCCTGCATCACTACATCAACTACGTCATTTTATTCTTTGTCATATTACCACAATCTTGAAGATAAAGTAATAGTAAAGGACTTTTGCAGTTATCTCATGTTACGCAATCTGTCATTATCTTCTCCTTTTCCCCTCCTTTTGTCTTCCTCGCCCACTTTTCTGGAATTTTCTTGAAGCTCTTTTATCACTGATTGGTTAGAACAGGTGGTGTCATTCTATCTTACCGGTTGCTCTGCCTGCTGTCTTAACTGACAACAGAGTTGGTAAAATATCGTTTTTGGTCCTCTGATTTGGGGATTGACAAGTCACCGTTTTGTACATTGTGATGACTTTGTGATAGTGATTCTGGTATCCTTAACATAAATTTCGTTCTTTTGTTTAACAAAATTTTAATTTAGTAAGTTTTATCAATTTTATTTAAATACAACTATTCATTAAAGTTATTTTGCACAAAGTGTTTAACGACATTTGTGGGGTATTCTATTTTATCTCTGACTTAATTTTATTATACTAAATTTTAAAATAGTCAAATACTTTTTTTCCTGTTAATGTGCACTATCCCTGTTGGCTTATAATTGTATTTATTTGAGTAGTGGAGTTTTTGGTATTGTTAGTGTCCTAATATATGTTGTTTAATAAACTGGGCATAGTTTTTTACAAAGTGAATTTCCTTTCCCCGTTATATATGGTACAGGCATTTCCCATGAAAGTCCAGGGTTTGTAAAACCAACAAATTTGTTTAAAGAAAAAGAGATATTAAAGAGATATTGCAGAATGGTGATATCGGTTCAGAACGACTGTTTATCATCGACAAGGGTAACTGATGAAGCTATAGTTGCACTTTTATCTTAAATTTTGTCCTAGCACATATCAAGGTTCGAAGAGTTTTGAGTATATATATAGATAATTGCAGTTTTTCTTGGGGACCATGTCTTTAGGATCCATAATATTTTGAAGACTAACTCACCACTACACTTGATTTTTAGGAATAATAAAGGAAACGAAAATAAAGTCTTTGTCAGTTAAGCTATGTGTATGTGTGTGTGTGTTCATCACTTGAAGAGCGTCGATGCAATCTTAAACCATGTTATGCATTTGGAGCAGCTAAGCTTTACTGCTTGTTACAAGACAGCAGAACTGTGATATCCACTGAACAGTTTGTTGTTTAAAGGTTTTTATAATTTGTTCATAAAACATTTCATGAAGATTTTCTCTTTAGACCTCCAAAGTGCTGCACCTCAAAGTAGCAATGAGTAAAATGTATTATATTGCTCGTGTTTCCTTATTTAAATCTGTAACACTACTTCTATGTCATTTCAGAATATTTTTATTTAACCAAGGAGCGGCAACCACCCAAGGAGCTTTAGTCACTATGATCATAAAGGCAGGTAATTTCACTTAGATGATTGAAGCATTTGGAGATAAATTGTTGAAACATAACCTGCATTTGCAACTGTTTTGCGAGCCATGACTAATGCACAGCAGGAACCGCCGCAGGGATGTAATGTCCAAATATAAATTTAAACTACCGAGTCATTTACTTATGAGGTAACATGTAGGTAAGCACATACAAGCCATGATAACAGCGTTCACCAGCTGCGTAACCAAAACGAGTGAGAGCTTTGCTTATAAGGAAAAGTTGTGGTTTCTATAACCCTATATTAGAAATTATTAAGCTTCTCTGAAAAGTTCTTTTGAGTACTATTTCTTTTGCCTTTTGTGAATTCTTCATTATAGAATTTCATGAAGAACTGGTGATAAATTTTACTATTTTAATACTTCTCTAAAGGCTTTGCATAATAAACTACTATAAAATGTATGCTATACAGGGCATTCTGGAAGCCTGTAATCAGTTAATGGATCCTGAGAAAACATAAGAAAATAAGAGGGAAAGTACACAAGTTTCCGACCTCGCCGATAAGAAGCTTCTGGTGTCATATCTTAACTGTTAAGTAAATACTTGCAGCTGTAACTTCCGCTCCGCTGTGTTCAGTTGTTCAGATATAGTTATATAAAGAAGGTTATGTGTAGAAGATTGTGACATGTTTAAAATAGAGTTTCCAGCTGTTATTAAGTTCTTGAAAAATCCAGGACTCACTTCAAATGAAAGTAAACAACGATTGCACGGTGTATACCAGGAAATACCCCCCTCATATTCTACCGTAAAAGAATGGACCAAACTTTATCGAATGGGTCGAGACAGCATTGAAGTTGAAGAGCGTGCACGTCGGTTCTTGTGAGGTGCTCACTCCTGAATACATCGCTGGTTCTTGTGGAAGGAGAAATTATGGAAGACCGGCGGCTCAAAGTTACAGAAATAGCAGTAAGACTAGACCTTTCTAAAACAACAGTCCTTCAAATTATTCATGAACATTTAAACGTGAATAAGCTTAGTGCCAGATGGGTGCCTAAACGTCTTTCCTCAGTTCAAAAGCAGCGAGTCATCTGTTGTCAAGTATTCTTGGAGCTCTGTCGTGGCAACGAGAGAGAAGTTCTGCAAACCATTGTTATAGGAGATGAAACTATGACCCTCTACTATGATTCCTTGTCCGAAAAAGAATCAACGGAGAGGCATAAACCTGGCGAAGCACCGCCTCTAAAAGTCAAGGTCACTCAGTCAACCAAGAAGATCATGGTCACAGTCTTTTGGGACTGTGAAAGAATAGTCTTCATTGACTTCAAGGAGAGGAACACCACAGTAAATGAGGAGTACTATGTTGGCCTACTGCACAGACTACGTGTTCCATCAAAGAGAAAAGGCGAGGAAAGCTGAGTGGTGGTGTGTGCCTTTTTCACGACAATGCGCCTGGGCACACAGCTCTTGTTGCAAAGGAAGCTATAAAGAAATGTGGCTTCAAGGAGATGGACCATCCACCCTACAGCCCAGATGTAGTTTCCAGTGACTATTTCTTCTTCTGAAAACTCAAGAAGGACCTTCGAGGAAGGAAATGTACGTGTGACGAAGAAGTGATGGATGCTGTTTATGTCCATTTTACAGATAAGACTTATGACTATTTGGGGGGGGGGGATTGAAATGTTAATTCATAAATGTGAGAAGTGTATTGCAATAAAGTGTAACTATATCGAAAAGTGAAATATAGTTTTTGTCTTTATAATATATAGAAAACGGTTAGGCCGGAAACTTATGGACCTATCTTCGTATATAATAATTGCTCAGCATTGTCTATGTTTTAAGAAGACAGTGCAATTACTATGTGATACAAAAAAAATTAAGGAGGAATTCAAAAAGAAGGACAGTGTAAAATAACATGTGCTACTAAGCCTAAACAGTTACTCTTTAAAAAAATGTTTACATGCAAATAATAAGTGCATAAAGAATGCTAAAGGTGTTCTTTAAAATAGAATATATTAGTCCTTTCGGACACTATCTCCTGTTATGTGAATAAAAAATTTCAACAAAGTAGCAACGAATTTCAATTTAAATTTTGCACAGTATTACATGAATCTAAATTTGCTTATTATTTTTAAAAGCAAAGAAGAACGACACTCTTAATACGAATATAAAGTTTTTGTATATACAAAGTCTTTATGTTCAAAGTAAAAAAAAAAATTCAGTGATGATGAAGTAATGTTCATAACTGTACATGTAAAATATTATGGGCATTAAACGCGGGTCACAGTCTGTTTCACATTAGTAAATTAGAAAAATAATACCGCAGGCTTTGTTCAGTTAGTTTAAACAACTAGCGAAGTGTCTGCATCATTAAAATCTTCACACAAAGGGTCATTATGTCTGACCTCTTCTTCAAGCAATGTATCTTCTGCCGTTTCGGCTGTCTGAAGCACATCCGCTGAATCTGGCAGATTTCTCTACTTGCTCCGAAGTTAGTAACTTCACTAGATTGCTGATATTACTAGGTGCAACGATAGAGCTAGATTGATTAATGAAAAACAGACTTTTCCTTACTCTCAAATATGTCTTTAATGTGACAAAAGTTTTTTTTTATTTGTTTTATTTGCGGACGCCCTTTAGCATCTTAGGTCATCAGCGTTCCATTCAATTCAGGGCGTGAAACGGCCGACAAATTTTGCTCAGAGGCCTCTTCTTTCAGGCTTGAGGTTCTTTTACATGCAGTAAATGTACTACAGGGGACCCACGGCTTTACTCATCGAACCATTGATCTTGGGTTTAGGGCGCCAGTATGGTTACTACTACGCACCAATACCGACTTAAGACAGAAGGGCAAGTAGTTTCTATTCTGAGAAGAATATAGTGGTGTTTCCTCTCTGTTATCAGCCTTTAGGGAAATTAGAAAGAATATTCATCTAATTGTTTCAAATTCATTATATGCTTATTTCTGTTAGTGGGCAGAAATACACACAACTCCTTAACCTTAATGCATACCTTAATGAAGGAAGAAAACAAACTTTCTAAATTAAAAATGCAGGTAAAGCCATTTCATTATCCTGTAAATGAATTGGTAGGTTAGGGTTAGGCTAAAATTTGAAGTAGCAATTATTTATCTGTTAATCTGACTATAAAGAAAAATTAAAATATATAAGCTGTTTTGAGCGATGATGATATTAATTTTAATAGATTAGGTAGCATTTTTTTCCCTTGACATTTTGTGATGTTTTTCCGGCTGCTTGAATAATTTTTTTTTTGTCAATGCCAACCTATTGTTATAACTTTCTCATTTTCTCGCTTGGCATGGCAGTACTGTAGTGGACTTCTGAGGTCGCAACGCCCATAGGGCGCCGCTACGTTCTCCTGTAGAGCTATGGTTATGGGGTCCTTAAATATTTGGGCACCTAAATGTAATTTGTATGAATAAATGAAATGCATTAATGATGGCGCAAATGGGCTCACATCCTTGGTATCTTAAAGTATCTGGCATTCACTTTATCAGGGTAAAGAAAAACTTATGAAAAAAAAATTAAAATTACCCAGGCAGCTAAACCTGATTGAGAATCGAATCGAAGACCTCCAAATTAGTAGTCGCAAACTGCCACTAGATCCCGAAGGCAGTCTAACAAAGTTTTCCAGAGAACCTGTATGGTTCATTGACGGAGGAAACACAACTTAATAACTGCAAGCCTCGAACAATAAGATGAACAAAGGTTTATACTTTTTAGTATCAAGGAATTTTTATGCTACTGCCCGAAGAACGCAACATTCAAATAAAAAATAGCCTGCTATGAAGTGCCTTAAAATTATCATCTTTAATATTATGACTAAGTTCAATCATTTGAACATTACACGATTCAAAATAAATTTCCTAACAGTGGGAGCGTAAGAAGGGACATTAAACTTCGGAGACACATATTTATGTCTTCCCAAAAAGTTACGTTAATTAATAAATTATCCTTACACCAGAATTCAGTGTCTCCAAATGTTGACCTTTTATCTTATCCTGCATGCTCTGTCGTCGTATAGGAAGGGAAAGAGGTGAATTCCGCCGTGCGCGTGACATCTATTCAAAGCGACAACTCGGAAGCACGTACGCCAGAACGAAGCAAGTTAAGACATAAACTCATATATAATAATTACTTCGTACATAATAATATAGCAGTATTTTTCAACCATTAATTAAAAGAAGCAAGGAAGCGAAATGAAAATAAAATTTATGGAAAAGTTTAACATACTTTTTTCTTGTCTTAGTGCTAAACACCATTTACGAGTCAAAAATAGTCAGTCGTAGTAATTCAGCTGTTACATGGACACTAAATTCAGCTTTAAGGGTAAGTTATTAATTATATGTAACGTTTCTCTATGACATACGCAGCTATTGAATTGAAATGTTGTATGAAATGTTGTATTTACTGATAGCAATAAGAACTAACATCAACTATCACCTTATCGTTCTTAACAGCTGCTGGAGTGTAAGTCCTTCTACAGCTAATTGCTACTTGAGGGTATTTCACATGGTTACTAGAGAGCTATATTTCCCCGGCAGTTAATTGTTACGTATTCGTGATATTTTCTAAATTATTTTTTTAAAGGTTTTTAATACTATTTTAAAGGAATTTATCAGAGGTCACTATTTTGGGTTTATGATTATTAATTCACATCCAATCTGTCTTTGGCTCAGGCGATAACGCCCGGTACTCGCATTCGGGAGGTTCTGGGTTGAAATTCCCTTAGGATCAGCCATCCTAACCTTGCGTTTTTTCGTGTTTTCCCCAAATCGCTTAGGGGAATACCGGGATTGGTCTTTTTCTTTTCACGAATTTTCCACTCTCCCATTTGACGTCATTCCATTCCGTTGGCACTGTCACAGGATCGAAATTTCTAGGGTGAGGTGGGCTGGTGCGGTGTGACGGTGGATTGCGCTTTGGAAACGTTTCTGACCCTACACTTGTTACTCCTCTGAGAAGCTTGAATTTTTGCAGGTAGGTTCTTTGTGGGCGCCGGGCTATTCTATCTGGAAACAATCTTAGGGGTTCGTTTACAACTCGGGATTCTGGCCGAACGGGTTTCTCTCACCTCGTTCTATCCTCCTGGAAGGGTCTCCACTAGGTCTTACGTAAAAACATCCAGCCATAAATATAACTGAAGTAACAAAATATTATCCTCCTCCCTAACAATGCTAACGTTACTGTTTGCCATGCGATTATAGTTGTGGGAAGTTTTGTACTCGCGAATTACGCCAGCGTTGACATCCTCGTTCTAAGCTTAATATTAGCAGATGTGATAGGAAAAAGTACCCTATTAAAAAAACCATACGTTTATATCTTAACCTAAGAAATTTGCAAGCTATTTGTAAACTTTTCGCATCTGAATTTTGGATTTGCTTTTACGGAAAATTTCACACAATGCCACTAAAATGGTTTCAGAGACGTGCATGTAATCACATTGACTCCCAGCACTTCCAAGGAATGTAATTTATTTCTATTGTTTTAACGTAGACATCTGCTACCATTAAGTTTAGGATGAAAATGTCAAACCTGGCGGAATTATTTGCAATGTTTGAAATTGATGTGAATATATTTAGAGGATAAATTTGTTAATAATGCTAACAGGAGCACTTCTAGGACGTTTTGGAAACCAATCCATACTAGTTATGTACTTAAACCAGTAATTATTATTTCATTTAATCTCATTTAAGCATCAGTAGCCATTAAATGTAAGACACTAAGCTGAGAATCATAGTTTTATGCTCTGATCGTAATGGAAATTAAATTCAGAAATTCCAAACACGATAGGCAGCTCTGCACATATAAGCAAGGCATGACTGATACTTAATTGCACTCTAATACTAGAGTGACACCTACATACATCATATTTTCAAATTTTTTTTCTTTAACAAAAATTTACAGAACTTTTAGCACGGTAATTGCAGTTTTATCGTTCACCTTTTCTTTTTGAGGCCAACTCTAGCTATTCTGGTCTCTCAACCCTTAACTCTGCTTTCCCTATAATACAGTAATTTTTACCCGTTCGTTGGAATGTTGCTCCATTGCTATAGGTGTTTCTTATGCCAATCACTTGAGTTAGGGACCTCTGTCTTTATGTTTTTGTGATGATTTATGGTGACGGCATTCAACAAAGTCTCTCAGAAAACATTACCTTGTTGAAAGGTACAGGAGGGATCGGTGTACCAGCACAGAAACCAGACCGGAGACCACTTAGTCGCAAGACAAATGCACTGTTCTCTCTTTTAGAGGATAATCAGAGCTATACATCATTATGCATTACCCCTCGTTTATTAATAAGAGCTCATTACTTAAATTATATACACCAGACATATGATCATAGGCAAGTGATCGCCCTGAAGAATTTCATAAGGACCAAATGCATCACAAGGCGTTTTATTCGAGCGAAGAACTGTAAACGATGTCTTTTAAGCAATTTCTGATTTTTGATCGCATGTTATTCCGTTAATCTTAATTTAAGGATAGCGCTTATAAATATGCAAGCTCTGTTCATGACCTACGGGGTCCTGAGAACGTTAAAAATTGCTTTACTGTATGCCAGCCATCTTCAAACTGACCGACTGTGGTGCCTCAGTAGTAAAAACGGGCGTTAAACACTACTCAAAAAAAAAAAAAAAAAAAAAAAAAATCTTCGAAGTGTGATATTGCTTTATTTGTGTAGTAGTTTCTTAACTGTCATTTTATATAATATTATCCATTTCTACCGACACACGTAAAGTAGAAGAGATTAAGAATGCGTAATTAAAGTATTTGTGTGATAGTTTGACATCATCACTGGCGTACTTCCTAGGTGACGGGCCTAGGTTTAGTTCCCGATTGGGTCATTTTGAGGTTATTTTGAGGTTTTTTCAATGTCGAAGAAAATTAGGCCACAAAGTCCACTGAACTCATTCACCTATTGTCACCCTTCCCGGCAGCCATTCTTGGAATAATTAAGCCGCATCTTCCTGGCATCTCAGCCTCAGAAATCAGCTACATTCTCAGCAGGCTGAGAGAGCTTCCCACAAGAACATAAAATACAGAAATATTAAAACATAAATTAATTACGTATTTTAGAATCATATGCTGTTATATATAATGGTTTTATTGCACACTTTTGGCCTCCCTGTAGGAATATGAGCCTGCAAATAATTGTACATAACTGAAATATTTTTGTTTCTAATTTCAATTTCAATGCCTATTATTTTCCTAATATATTTTCCATAATGATTTACAGTTAATCATTTGGTTACAACATTACATAAAACTACACATTTTCAGTTCAATAGTCTTTTCAAGATAATTTGTTTTAAATACATACATCGTATAACTTACGACTATTGGTCGAATAATGAAAAGTTTACAATAACAGCATTGTTGATTCACATATTACTACTCAGAGACCAGAACCAATACTGAAAACATAATTACATCATATGGTTGTAAACAACAAAAATGTTGCCTTGTCATATAATGACCACAATTGTACTCAATCCTAGTTGAGTATACAGATTTATCATACACTCTTACAAAATTACAATCAAAACAGTAAAAGGCATGGTAAAAATTGTGGTCCCGTGCTTATGCCCTTTTTGCATGCGCCAAAGTTGAGTGCAATGTGCAGAAGATGCGTTTGGTCAATTGTAATTCTTTATAATTTTTCTTTTTGTTTTAAAAATATAATAAGTCCGTTTAAAGACTGAGAAACAATTCGAATAGTTTCACTGTTAAATGGATGCCATATTAGATTACATATACTAGATTGCCACATGTACTAACAATGGCCACATAACATTTAGTCGTTACTACTATACAGGATGTTAAAGAACTGCACCGAAATAATTTCAGAGAGTGTAGAAATGTTGTATGTAAACAATTTGAGATAGGCAATGCATGATTGTAACTAAACATAACAGTTTTATGATGTTAAAAATGTCTGCATCAGGTGCTGTTAAAGCCAAGGGGGGTGAAAATTTGGCCTAGAATGTCAAAATTGCCTTGTTAGCATAGAGATATCGATTTTCCGCAGCTCAATAATAGCGTTTACATTATTTAGTGCCATAAAAATCCCTCAAATCTTGACCATTTGACAGTGCGACACTGAACATCTGGTAATTGCCCTCTTGCATCATGTAGTCTACTCTATAGAGAGCTCTTTAACTGCTTGTGTAGCGTAATGTATAACGCAAAAGCTGATGTTCCGCAAACCGGGTTCAAATCTTGCTAGTCATTGGATTATTTTTTATTTAATATGAGGTGCTGCGAATACGACCACTAAACAATTATGATTGAAACTTACTTAATGCTTTCAAGTTTTATACTCGTTTTCAACAATGAATGTATTACCAAAGTACAATGGCTAATAAGCTTGCTACTAACATGAAGCCTAATCGAAAACAAATGACAACCTCTTATTCGAAAGTTAATGTCATAAACATGGCGCCAGAGTAAATGTTTAGAAATCTCCCTTCGTTATCGTGTGACCTGCTTTCGAGGGGCATCTTCATTAAGCCAATGGCGAGCGCCTTAGAAAGTTATAGCCATAGCTTCGAAATTTGAACAGATAGGTCATTGTTGATCTATCCAAAACTGCTCATATATAAATACATATATAACTAAAATAATAATAACTAGAAAAGCAGAAAAGGATAAAACACTAAGAAAAAGTCACAGATTAGTAATAGCTATATTTCTTCGAATTGCTTGGGTTCTTCTATGGCAAGAAGACACACACACACACACACACACACACACACACACACACACACACACACACATATATATATATATATATATATATATATATATATATATATATATATATATGACAATTCTACACACTGAAATTATTTCGATGTAGTTCATTAACATCGTGTATATCTTCGGGATAGATCAAAAGTGACCTGCAGTCTAATTTTTTCTGTGTGTTATTATGTTTGAATACATTATATTTCTATATTTTCCTCATTTGCTACAATTTTAATTTAAATTGAATTAATAATGCAATGTTGGTATCGCAAATAAAAGGGGCTGCTGTTTCCCAGTATACATGCGTCATAGGACATTTTTGGATATGCATACATACAGGTATTTTATTTCAAAACTTGCCAGTCGGAATAACTACTATTCAAAATTTATTTTATTTTATAAAGTCAATTTAGATGATAAGGAACAAGTTTAAAACCAGTGTTGACAATCTTTTGGATTTTACGTCCTCACTCCCTGCAATCCCTATCTTGAAATTTCAATTGACACTTCAACTTTAGCATATATTAAAAAAAAAAAAAAAAAAAACGGGTTCAAACTCGGCCAGGACCGGTGGATTTTTTCGGGCGTAAAAATCCTAAGTAGGGCTTCCTTCGGAATGGAAGTAAAGCCGTGGGACCCGTGTCGTACATTTACGGCACGAAAAAGAACCTCAAACCTGAAAGAGAGGCCTCCAAAATTTGCCGGCCGTTTCACGCCCTGAGTTGAATGAGACGCTGATGACCTGAGATGTTAAACAGCGTCCATAAATAAACCAATAAAAAAATACATTGAAAAGAATTGAATTCTTGTTGTATATTTTATTTATTTATCGTCATCTGCAACCTCAATTGTAGCAGTTGATATTTTAATTTGAACATAATAAAAATGTGTCAATTAGTTGTAGAATGAGCAAATTTATTTCGAATAATATTACAAAAATACAGCCTATTTTGTAACTCCTGTTTAATCCGCTTACATTCTGTCCTTTGTTTTAGGGTATACACCATTTTGAAATAGTTCATTGGCAAAACAGAACTATAACATGATATCTCAATAATTTTGCTACATTCAAATTTGTACAACAATGTCAGACAATGATAGAAAACAAAATATGTAATGACAACTGCATCCTGAAGGGATGACATTTAAAATTTCAAAATAAGGCTGATTGGAGATGTAATTAACATTTAACCTTTTCAATATCTAACTGGATTTTTTGTTTAAAATGTTTTGTTTTAAATGGATAACTAAATTATCAGCCAGAGAAATTTGAAATATAAGCTCTGTATATATTAACAAATAACCGCAAAAATACAGCAAGAGCTGTATTGCTGAGTTGGTCTTTGCCTTTAAAAAAATATTAAATATAAACAATAAACGTGAAATACTTCTTGATAGAAAAAGGGGAGAATGTCACTCGCAAGGCCTAACATTGAGGGGTAGTGCTTACATTACACGCGGCTTATTTCCAGGCGTGTTAATGGCATAATAACATGGGATAATGACGAGGAACTCAGACGAGCCGAGATCAACACGTGTGGGCTTTTAAATTAAAAACCATTAGCTGCAATTATAAACTCTACATGTTACTTTTATTCATTTCCTTATCTTTGCTGCAGTGCTGTTATTGTGCGGCGTACACGTCACAAAGACAATGCCAAGGGTCAGGAACCACAGCCTGTAGCCGCAATTAGCGCTGCCTCCACATTAAAAATGGTACATCCGACATATTTTAGAGTAACAATAACTAACTCGCGTTCATACTGCGTAACTGCGTCTTAAATACAAGGGGGGGGGGGACTGAATGCAACGGAAGAGGAATACCTCGTCAATACTTTCTGAAATATTATCTCATCCATTGGATACTTAATCTTCCTTTAGCATTACGAATTAATAAAAAGATAAGAAAAATATTTCTAGAACAATTTTCAAATTTTGTTATTTAGGATTTTATTTTTTCGCGAAATTTAAGTAGTATACTTGAAAACATTAATGAGACTATGGATAGAAACTGAACACAAGGTATTAAGGTTTATGCAGTGAGATTTTTTAACCAGTGTGGAAATGTGTGCATCTTTCGAAACAATGAATCAAATGACAGTGCAAATGAGCCAGGAATCCTTGCATGACGCCTAAGACACACATTGTTTACATTTATATGGTAAGGAAAAGCTATGCTTAAAATTTAAGCATTGTGTTTCTACCGGGAATGGAGTACGAGAAACAAAATGTTTATTTAAAACTTCTAACTTCAAATATAAATTTATCTTCTGAATAAAATCTTCATTTACATTCTACAGATCTTAATTCCTATTTATATTTTTTCATTGTTAGTTCTATAACGATCATTTATGTATTTGTAATACTATCTTTCTACATGTCTACTTTATTTCTATTTGATTAGATTTTAACAATGGAACTAAGAACTAAGAAGCATCATATTTGGAATAAGGATGATCTTTGTTGCGGCAGCAGTCAAATTTTCGTGCCGTAGTCTACATGTCTTATTTTCCTCACCAATCCCTCTCGATATTGTAGAAAAATTATACGTGCTAAAGGAAGGCTGATTCAGCGCTCCAAAATACTAGAAATGTTCATAAAGTTTTTATGAATCTAAATGTGTAGGCCTTTCTTGATAAGATTGCAGTTGTATTTTTTTCTCAGTATAGTCAAAAAGCGCAAATTCCGGGTATTTTTCTGCCAGGAATTTGCCTTCCATATCATTGTTCATTTTCATTTCATCTCTATAAGCGCGTGTCTGTGGTTTTCTGTATTTGTGATGTCTACGAGATGGTTCTGATATTAAACTGAACAGACATTGAAGGAATCCCTCGATGTGTGTGTGCAGAGATAACTAGTTCCCTGACAGACTACTGACTAGAGCATTGGCTAGGTAAAAGTCGTAATACCAGATAAGGATAAACAGTCGAATGAGAAGTTCATATGATCTGCAGCATTTTCACATTTATTTGCATAGCGTGGCCAGCTTCCCTATAGCACCTAGTAACTCCATCTGTGGGTGTTAAGTAACTCGACTTTGTTTCTTCCATTTGTCACGAGAAAGTTACGACCTATCTCTAGCACGTAAAATTTACTTTTGGAAATATGAACGCTTATTCTGGTTGAAAATGAGGAATTAATATCTCATTACTCGAGTCAAAAATTACCCTCTCCTTTTTAGAGACTCTCAAAATGCTTATACAGTATTTGCCATTGCATCCAAAGTGCACCAACTTTTGAAAATACATTCAACTGTGAAGAGCTGACTCATTCTAATTCTTAATTCACAGTCAACAAATTGAATGTCATCAGTGTTAAAAATATATTATAAAAACGTACAGTGAAGTCTACCATCGAGCTTATATGAACGTGAACACCTGCATAAAAATAAGTGTAGTAATTAAGATAACTGATATTGTTACTCCATATTTGACCCTTAAGTCAAAGAGAGAAGAGGTAGGTTCCAGCATTTACATCACCTGCAACATGGCGGTGTCGCAGCCAAGTGATTAACAACTCGTCTTTCACTCATGCGGAGCCAGAGCCTCAGCTGTCGTAATGTAAGGGACTTGTGGGTAAATTTTCTTGGGCACTCCGGTTTTCCCTGTAATTTATTTGGCATTAGAAACTATCATCATCATTATCTCACTCCTGCAATGCAACGGTGTTATGCATTAGCACCATTAAGTAGTTTTTTATTCCAGATTATGGCAATTTTAGACTCAGCAACTAGCCATGTCTCATTTCTTGTACTATAAGAAGCTTGTATGGCATGTAAAATAGTTACAACAGTATGCTTCCCCACCTATTTAAATAATTAAAAAAAAAGTGCTGCGAAAATTACGATGCCTGAGAACATGCCATAACTTCGGCGTTGCATGTTGAAATAGCGGTGAACAATACGCGTCCGACAACCTACCGCGAGGTGTTTCAAAGATAGGGTGACTGAATGAAGATAACAGGCCACATCATCCAATGCATTCTTTCGAGTGCTCTTATGGTGCTCAGATAACTCGAGAAGAGTCCCACAGCCCACGGAAGACAATCTAACCTTAAGTACGCCATCTGCACAATGACGATTTATATCCTAATCAATACCCTCACCATATCCCTCCGGCTGACTGCTCTAAATGCTTCAACTTCTATCAATAATGAGTCAATGAAACTTGTTGATTCATCGAAACGGAATCTTTAACTTCTATCTTTGAGGTTGCGAAAACCCACATGCACAGTTAATGGAGCATAAATGCATGGAATTAGGAGAAAAGTGCTATATCTCCCACTTCATCCATGCAGTGAAAATTGTCGTTTTTATTGGAATGTCTGAGAGTATCTCTACCTAGGACCTGCAGACAATCCTGAGATAATCATAGCAAGGTTGATACGCGAGGAACAGCTTCCATATCCTGGCAGCATTGAATGTGTTTTCAGATTTTCGTGTTTGGCTCTTCAGTGTGCCAGTACGTTTGGAATATACCTGGCATCTCTGAATGTCTTGCTCATATATATGCATTAATACCTTACAAAGCATGCTATTCTGCGAATTGTTTCGACAAGTTTAAAGTTAATAACACATTCAGAGCATATAGATCTATGTAAACAATGCCACTTTAACACATTAAAGGTTTTTCTATAACAAAGCAATGAGGACCTCAACCTAAAAGCAAAGTTTCTTATGAGAAGTTGGACAACTGCTGTGATGCACATTTCAATTTTTCCATTCACAAGCAGGCAGCCTATCAGCACGAAGTCTTATAGACATCTGGCGACGCGAATTCAAGGCGCCACAACACTTCACCTTTTTCCAACTTGGATGCTACAAATGGAAATGCTGTCCATTTAGTATCGCAGGCATTCATATCTTAAGAAACTACCAATTACTCTCGTCATTCTTTGGCACTAATCTAATTTCTGTTTGAGTAGAGTCTTTTAAAGCTAAGTCCATCAGAGTGTAAGGATTTGTGGTCTATTTTCCCCTAAAGATAAAAGGCACATTCTGTCAGATCTGGAGAACGACGAGGTCATAAATCGCTATTATTACGTCTGCAGCATAATATGACGTCTTCAAAATGTATACGCCTTACATAACAATACCTCACTATTGTACGACACAACATGTTACTGTACTAACCCAAATGACCCATGACCAAGACCTATCTGCCTATTTTTGGAGACAAATCGCAAATATACCGTAACTGTTTAATGAAAAACACCTGCGATTAGCCAGGAGGGCAAGTTCTCTCCAAATTGAAAATGAAAGTTTTTAAATGTGCCTTACTGTATTTTATAATTGCTTAAGAAGACAGAAAACAATTTGGCAGTCAATAAAACTGAGTTTCAATTTTGGGGTTATAATTGACTTTCGTGATACACCTTTTCAGAGACCCGTAGTCAAATGTTTGACACTTGTTTGACCTGTAAAATTCTTTCGCATTTAAATATAGAGGCCAATTTTTCCTTGTCTTACAAAACAGAAAAAGGAAATACCTCAGGACGGATCTTTCAGAATAAATACCGATTATACAGCAGAAAACAAAATTTTTCAAAGAAAATGCCTAAATGAATGTTGTGATGTTTTACAATAAGTTTGTATTTTGGTGGTTCTGCCATCTAGTTATGATGTTTTACCAAAAATAGAAGTAACTGTTTCTTGTCAGACTTTATAAAAATATATAATGAGACAATGCAAGTAATTAGATGTATCAATATAGGGCGTCCTCACAGCAACACAAAGCTTTTGGAACAAAATGTGGTAGAGCAAAATGAAGAATAGTCCAGCTCTTTGGAGTCTGAAATGCATTCATCTCTAGAAATGAGTGTCACATTATAGTTAAGCTACGAAAACATAGAGCCAATCTCAACTTCATGAACGAAAAACGGTTGCAATTTCGAGAATTACTTGCTATTTTCTTGAAGAAAATCTTCTTGTTTAAGCGATGAGTGCAATCTTTTTTCAGCCGAATTCCATAAATAAGACAATGATTAGTGCGGGAAATTAGCAGCAATCTTGTTACTTTTGAACAAACGTTCATTATGTCAGTGAGTACACGCCTGATGTAACGAATAAGAACTGACTAGGCCCGAAGCTCCTGTATGTCAACCGACTCAATATGGTAAAAAATTTCTAAAATAACCGTATTATCTGAACTTGAAATACACACACACAATTTAAATATTTAAATTAAAGTCTGCACTTCATTATTAAAAAAAATAGATTCTCGTGGCAAATAAAAATATGAATATAATTTGTTACTTTATTTCTTAATGATTTTCTGGAAGAAAGTAAAGACAGACATAAAAAAACTATATTATTCAAATACGTAATTTTTCCATATTCAGTATATAAACATGTAAACTTTGAAAGACTTTCTGAAATTACACCTTTAAAAAAGAAATAAATATGAGAAAAAGATAACTCCCAACCAATTCGGGAAATATTTATTGTAAATTGTTCGGTTATAATGTGAGGATAATGAGAATTATAAATTGACACTTAGTTCAGTCCCCTTCTGATTGATTATAATTTTTTAAAAATTAAATAATGTTATATTCTTTCACTATAGTTAATCGTTGGGTTGGTACGTTCTACCGTAGCATTATAATGCCAATTCCGTCTTAACCTTTCATATTTGGTTATTTAATCAGTACCTAGCATTGTTTAAAAACACATACCTATCATTTTAGTTATTCGCTCTAAAAGTTTTGTTGTATAAGGGGCGAAGTTTATATTATGAAACGCGTAAATTGTTGATAAAGACTACTGCAATCTTTCGAATGATTATATTTATTAACATTAGCTTTCACTTTTGTCTCTGCCTTTATAAGTAAATGTGAGATTTTTAAAATAGTTTTTAATACCCATTTTTACTGCTGAGGCATCACAGGTGGTGGACACTGGTGATACATGAAATGAAATGATAAATTGATTTTTTTTTAATGAAGGAAACGTTCCAGAACTAAGTTTAGAGTATCTCCTCAGCATTTACCATTTATGAGGATGGGGAAAACCTGGACAAAGTCACAGTCAGGGAGGATGGTCCTGGTGGGAATTGAAACCCCAGACCTCTCGCTTACAATTCCCCGATTTAACGACCTCGACCACCCGTGGCGGTATCAATGTGAGATGATATTTATTCTGCACCACGTAGTAATATGATTGATGTTCAAAATAACTTATCTGAAATGTGATTTTTATACATAAGCTGTGTGTTAGACTAAGGTTCGAAATCAGATTCAGGTGGCAACAATTCGAGTACCTTTAAGTACTCGAAGGGTTCGAGCCGCCTCTCAGGGATAAAATCTGTGCAACGAGAAATTTTTAGATGTCTCCAGATATAATAAACTCAGACTCGAGTACGGTACGGTAACTCAGATGGTAAGCACACTGGCACAGCGAGCCAAAATCGGTCTGTGACCTCGAAATTACCCTATCGGACTCTGGTTTCAGAAAAATTTGTCTAATTGTTTAAAATGATTTTTCTTTTATTGAGATTCTGTTGGTAGTTTGGAAATGGCACTAGGTGGTAATTAGAAATAAGATGCTCCATATTAAAATCAATATTTATTATTATAAGTTCCATAACGCAAAGAACCTAATTTGGATCTGGGAGAAGAGGAATAAAACAGAAATGGAAGGAAGAAGATTTTGCTTTGAAACTTTTTCTATTAATTAATTATATTTTTAAAATATAATTTTTCATTTTTTGTTTTAAAGAAAGTACCCATTTCACATCTATTACTACCCTATAAAAAGCCCATATCATGTAACTCGATATAAAATAAATGTGTTTATTGCACAAAATTTAACATTTATTTACAGAAACTAATAATATAATGTTTATGCTTAAGTTTTAATGCAATAACTATATTTAATATATATAATGGAAAGATAATGCACATTATCCCCACAAGCTGCTAATAGTTGAGGATATTGCAAATAAGATTTAATTGCTTGCAACAGTATACATATATACATGTTAACACTCAAAGTCTATACTTAAAATAATTTCATCATTAATTGATTCCATTATTTTGCAGTGCATTGTAAAGTATTTTCTATTAAAGACTTTTATTTTACGTTCAATTCTATTTGAGCAAATTCTTCTGTAATAATACCTTGTTCATGAACACATGGAATGTTGCTGAACGCATATAACAAATCCGGACAATGGTGTCCATACCTCGCTACCTTTTTCTTTCTATTTTCAGAAATGAACGAGGAAAATTTGTTCAATTGCCTGAACTAAACGTAATGGTCTAATGAGACTGGATATGCTGGAGGCTGGAGGAGAAGCAGCTAAATGCCGATCCTGGAAGTGCTGGTAGTGCCCAGCGTTTCACTATTATTTATTTTTCCTCGTAGGAGGTCGTAAACTCGTGTGTCGTCCGGTAGGTGTCAGCAGGGCCGCTTCGTGGGTGGTCCTGCTCTCATTACTCGGCCATTCAGAACGATTAGTCGAAGCAAATTCTAGTTCGAGAGAGTGGATTGCAGGAGACCTACATAAAATACCCTCAACCCCCCCCCCCCTCTTCTGCCATTTTCAGACCTACAAGAGGTGTACATTAGCAAACAGATATCTAAAAAAATGAATGTAGGTAATTGTTTACTACATCAGCTATAAAACATTTGTTGAGAGATATTAAGAATCTTAGACCTCATTGTTATAGGGGGAGTATTACATCCATTTTCTCCTAATTCTTTTCTCAGCTCTTGAACATAAACTTTAGAATCTGCTCTACTGATGTATGTTATCCTACTGTAATCTCTTTCCTTTCTTTGGCCTGGCAGGCTTCTTTAAACGCATTTTGGAATATGTTTCTAATAACTCCCAACCACTCCTGTTAAGTTGAACGCCGTTCTGATGAAAACGAAGTTGTGCAGCGATATTTTACAAATGTTATAAAAATATTTCGCTTATAAGTTGCAGTATCTACTACTATCCTTTAATACAGTTCTTTTTATACAGCTAATGCTTTGCTAATTCGAGGATTAGTCTACCGTGGCATAGTTTTTGCAGGAATTTCAAAATTTTCACCGAGATTTTACTTATGAACTCATAAAACCTTCGTGAAGATTAGTCACTTTTTCGATACATTCCAAACGTATAACCATGCAAATAAAACGCGTGTTTCAATATCTATTTCAGATATTAGATAATCGTTATTTATCGAAAAGTACATAAAAGAAGATATAAAAATAAGTAGCAATGTTTTTCATCACAATTTATATAGAACATGTTTAATTCTATGACGTGGAATTTATTAATTGCCACCCCTGTATAAATTATAATCAACAAACAAATTGGTTTTGTGTAATTTTTCTATTTTATTATGATTGCAGTGTCAGTTTTATTTGTGTCTAAGTTTACCAGGGTGGAAACAATCCGTAGTTTCTGTTCTTGACCTGGAAACGGGAACAGAAATCTATTGCCCATCGTAACCATATTTGTATAGATGCCTCAAGCAAACGGCGAGCCGATATTACGAATTCTAAAGCAGGGTCCTTGAAAAATATGTTTATTTCGTACACAGTTAGAGAGCTGTGTTTTTGTTATATTAGGTAAGGGTAAGAGCAATAAACATACCAGGGGAAGATAACCTCTCGAAGGGAAGAAGCTAGCAGTTTCAGTTAATATCTACATGCAAAAAGTCACGTTGTCCGCATAACCAATAATATAGCAGAAAAGGACATTATACGAGCTCAGTATCCAATAGACATTCTTAGAAGCGAAAAAAGTTCGAGATCTTTCTAAAATAATACTTGGAAAGAATAAAAATAGCTACGGGAGACTGATGGACCGTCGTGTTTACTTAAGCTGGTAATTTTGTGGCCCAGTAGTCAGTTTAGCATAGTTCAGTTGAGAGTATTAGTTCATCAGTTCTGAGTTTACAGAACTAGTTCTCAGTCAGTAATTTTTCATCATTCTTCAGGGTAGCGTTGCGTCAGCTGTAAAAGTTTTACAGAATTAACAGTAAGCAGGTCGAAGGCATCAACGCCAATAGTGAACGTTAATACTAGCTGAAGTCTAGCATAGTTAGTGCAGAAGACTAGCACAAGAAATTCCCCAAGGACTAACGGTGGCACTTTCAGTGGAACAGACTTCAATAAATCGTGTCATTCACAATATAATAAATTTAATTATTCTCCTATGAAGTTCTTGGTAAACGCCTTTCCCTGTGATTTCCTAATAAAAAAAATTCCATAGAAGAAGTAAGAGCTAGTCGGAGCACTCTGTTAAGTCAGGGGAAACAGTCATCGGAGAGGAAGGAAGTATATTCAGTACTGGGAATTCATAAACAAATCATTAATCAAAACAATTAATTATAATTCTTTCCATAATCTCCCTTCCATTCTTACACATTAATTTCACTCTGTTATATATTAAAATCCGCTGCAACTAATCTCTCGCAAATTAAACTTGTCAGTCAAATTCATTTTTATCATTTAAAAGAACAAATTAGAACACCTCTCTGAATCTAAAATTCTCAAAAACAGGTATAACAAGAAAAATCCTCGACAACGGCTTCGAAACTCGCACCAAAATTCAGTTATAGCTATTTACTCACCATTCAATTTCATTATATTTGTTTTGCTCACTAAAGGGCATGTTTAGTCACCCTTCCCTGATTTACTTGGCTAGTTAGCAAGTTAGCACACTTCAACTGATAATTGTCTTCAGATGCCACTATTGGTCAATTGCAGCGTTTTACAGAAAAACGATTATTGGGTTCAGAATTAAGTAAATGGCATATAACTGAATTTTGTCGGTTTTGTTTGTTGGAACCCCAGGGTTTTCTTGTAATTATATCATACTTTCATACTATTTTAAGTTCATTTTCGCCAACAATTGCAATTTTTTTCGTTCTTAAGACCTTTTGGAAACTTTTTATAACGGCTTTTCTTTTGTTCTGACCACAGCCCCCAAATATGGCCTATTGCCCATGAAAACGGGGAAAAAAAAGGGCGTCTAAGTTGAAAAAATATGGTGGATCCGATAGCACTCTACCTCCTTTTATGTTCATGCAACAATATGAGCAGAAGCGTTGTGTATCTTGACGTGTCCCTTCTTTGATCTTGGGTACTGCTCTTTTCAGCGTGAAGGCTTCTGCATACAGATCTTACTCCACTTATACCACAGTGATGACAAATTGACCGGTTGGTATTGACTGTTTATTGAGTTAAAAAATATCAAAATTTTTTGCTGCACTAGACTTCTTAACTTTCTTATAATTGGCAAAGTTTCATTTTCAAAGCATCAGCCTCATAATTCTGTCCAGTTTTCGGATTGTACGAGGGTGGGTCGATAATTTTCCCGCTTCACCGATAAGGACTGTCGTTTTCACAAAATCCTTATTTGATGTCATATATAATCTGCTACGTAAATAATTACAGCTGTAACTTCCGCTCCGCTGTGTTCAGTTGTTCAGATATATAAAGAAGGCTATGTGTAGAAGATTGTAATATGTTCAAAATGGAGTTTCGAGCTGTTATTAAGTTCTTCACAAAAGAAGGACTTACTCCAAATGAAATTAAACAGCAATTGGACGGCGCTTATGGGTAAACATCCCCTTCATATTCTACCATAAAAGAATGGGCCAAACTTTTTCGAATAGGTCGAGAAAGCATTGAAGACGAAGAGCGTGCAGGTCGGCCCTTGGAGGTGCTCACTCCTGAAAACATCGCTCGCTCTTGTGGAAGGAGAAATTATGGAAGACCGGCGGCTCAAAGTTACAGAAATAGCAGCAAGATTGGGCCTTTATAAAAAGCAGTCCTTCGAATTATTCATGAACATTTAAACATGAATACGGTTAGTGCAAGATGGGTGCTTAGACTTCTTTCCTCAGTTCAAAAGCAGAACGAGTCATCTGTTGTCAGGCTTTTTTGGAGCTCTGCAGTGGCAAAGAGAGAGAAGTTCTGCAAACCATTGTTATAGGAGATGAAACTATGACCCTCTACTATGATTCCTTGTCCGAAAAAGAATCAACGGAGAGGCATAAACCTGGCGAAGCACCGCCTCTAAAAGTCAAGGTCACTCGGTCAACCAAGAAGATCATGGTCACAGTCTTTTGGGACTGTGAAGGAATACTCTTCATTGACTTCAAGGAGAGAAACACTACAGTAAATGGGGAGTACTATGCTGGCCTACTGCTCAGACTGCGTGCTTCCATCAAAGAAAAAAGGCGAGGAAAGCCGAATGGTAGTGTGCGCCTTCTTCACGATAACGCGCGTGTGCACACAGCCCTTGTTGCAAAGGAAACTATGAAGAAATGTGGCTTCAAGGAGATTGACCATCTACCCCATAGTCCAGATCTAACACCCAGTGACTATTTCCTCTTCTGAAAACTCAAGAAGGACCTTCGAGGAAGGAAATTTAAGTGCGACGAAGAAGTGATGGATGCTGTTTACGCCCATTTTGCAGACAAGACTTCTCACAATTTTGGAGGGGGTTATTGAAATGTTAATTCAAAGATGTGAGAAGTGTATAGCAATAAAAGTTAAATATTTTGAAAAGTGTAATATAGTTCTTGTCTTTATCATACCTAGAAAATGGTAATAGCGGAAACTTATGAACCTTTCCAAGTAATTTTGTAAATTTTAATGATTTTTGATACATCTGTGCTTTCGCTGTATTTAGTTATCAGGCATTAACTTGTCCTTTTCAATACGAACTGCTTCTTGGTGTTTATTGAGGGAGTGCAGGATATAACAGCAATGTTGTTTGGTGACTTATATTTCCTGCAAATGTCTCTATATCAAGAAAGCAAACGTGAGGATCCTTTCTCACTATTCTTACAGTAATGATGAATCTACTTTGAGGACTAGGTTGGTCTTTTAGAGATTCCTATATTTTCAAATGCATCATATCAATGTGGCAACTGTGGCAATTGCACGGGAAGATCCTCAAAAAAAATTCCATAGTACCACGATGTCGTATTAAGTTAAAATCCTGTTTGAACTCGTAGAAATCCCATCTCGAGTGATCTTCAACAGTGCACTGTATCACCATGGCGAAATACTTCCCTCCCTGTGGACCCAACAATGGCGGACATACTTTCAAAGTGTTATTGTATGTAAACTGTCAATTAACCTAATCACACCTTTCATTCCAGCTCCATTAGCCAAGAATTTTCGTCATGAACCTTGTAAAACAGAAGTTGCGATGGATTTTTAAAAAAAAAAATTCAGAGGCAGAGCAATGCTGTTTAAATGCCTATCTCCATTATAACTGTTATTTTTGTAACAGAGATCAAGTCAAAATTAGCAATGATCACTGAAGAAATTCTGAATTCTAATGTATCCCCAATAATAAAATGCAAACAAGTAAATGTTGTAAAAAACCTATTGATATCTTTAACAAAGTACTCTGGTTGAATTTGGACAGGTAATATAGTTAAAATGGCATTTCTTTCTTCTCAACATAAACACCATCTAAATACTATTGCATAGGAAAGATGCCATGAAGGTTTAAATTTGTGTTTCTTCTTCTACAATGAAGACTAGAGTCTGTCCCGTCTCATTTCTATTAGTCATTTTCTAGATCATCCTATCGATCGGTGTCCATTCCTAAATTCATTTCTAATATCTACATTTCTAAAGTGATTTTTTCTTGTGCATCCCTAAAGAAATGTATTTCAGCTGCTTGTATTTTGCTGAAAACATTGCTTTTAGTTCATGTTTCACTTCAATATATGTAATAAAACACAGAATGGCATGATGGAATAAAATCTTAATTGTGCTTCTTTTAGTGTTCTTGAAGTTGTGTCACAAATAGTCTCAAATCTCACATTTCTGGTCATTGAAAGTATTTAAATTGCGACTAATATTTTTTTCAGCACAACCTTTTGTTCTGACCGAAAACTTATTGCAGAATGTCATTGTTATTGTTTTTAGGAATTTTCATATCGTAAAGTTTTCTAATTTTATTTCATTCCTGAATTGCTTTGTATGGTCTATCATGAAAGATTACATCCCCGATTAATTCCCCAATAAACATTAGTCTCATTTGATAATTTTTCTTCTATTTTCGATAATAATTTCGTTATTTGTATTTGTATACAAACGTTGCATTACTTTGATTAAGTTTTTGGGTAGCCATTTGTATACAAAATACCCCACAACTTTCGTTTCATCTGCCAAACGCTTTCTCAAAGTCCACGAAACCATATGGGCTTCTAGATAGACGATGAAATAATTCCATTTCAATTACATAATATGTGCAAAGAATACATGAAACCTCTAAAGAGAAGGGAGAGCGATCGAGAAAGTAAATAAACAATAAACAGATCTGTCGCGTAAACAAACCGTGGAGTGGAAGGGATGGGGTGAGAGAGATACCTTGCGACCAGGAGTTAGGGGCGGCAATTTGCGAACGCAAGCTCCAAGACGTCGATAGGCCTGCAAAACCCACGACGACCCTCCCCAAAAGTGGGAGCCCCCATGCAAAACCAGCAGACACCAAAACAGGTACTTACCTAAGGCACAAAAATTCACCGCACAGATCAGTTCACTTTCGACCCTGCAACTAGAACTATGAATTGAAACTGCATAAACTGACAAGAACGGAAAACTCATGTAAAAATAACATCCATCTCAGCATTTGTTTAAAGTGACCTGTGGAAAGCATAATAAACCCAAGATTACGATAGTTGGCTCCAAGGGATTTGAACCCGAGGCTTCTAGAATGCGAGTCCCAAGGATTATTGCCTAAAACATCCCGCTCGTTTCAATGACAATAGCACTGGCATAAGAGGCGTGTTCCGAAATTATCCGAAGAGTTCAATATTTAACACTTAGTATAATGAGATAATCAAGGTGTTATTCAGTGTTCACTGGTCTATTCTTTGATAAATTAAAATATTCAATTGTCATTCTCCTTAGTAGTGTTTAAGAGACTATGTCCTCTTCTTGAGAAATAGTGTCCCAGTGCCAAATTTATTTAAATTAGGAATAAGTACATATAAAATGCACCATTGTCGTAGTTTAAGTTATAAAATTCTAGAGTCTATTATAATAAACTACAAATTGAATGGATATTCTGCAATCTATTCAGATCTCTTGACTGTATTAAACACAAACTACTAGTAAACAAATCAGAGTATTATGAAGTTAAAGGAAATAACAACCATGCCTTATAAATAAAAACAGAAAGACGAAATGAATCCTTTTTTCGGAAGCACTGTAACATCAGTTTCATATGGGAAAAATAAAAATGGTGTAGCACCACAAAGGTCAGTTTTAGGTCCCTCCCCTCCCAATAAAATATATAAATCATCTGCACCATTTACATATGACACATTATACCCTTAACTTTGGCACTTAAATATAAAACAAAGACAGTCTTCTCCGAAAATTTAAATTGTTTATGATCAATAAATTAATAGCAAATTGGTATTAAACACGTATAATTCAATTTGAGTTTAATCAACACTCACCTTTTGAAACTCTAGACGCAACCCTTTATATTATGGTTTACACGTCAATAACTTATTAAATTGGAAAAATCATATAAAGAAATAAGCCCATATTAAATTCGACATATTTTGTGGTGAGAGCTATGCAAATAGTTATGAGCATTAGTGCCATATTAGCCACACACACACACACACACACACACACACACACACCAAGGGTGCCAAAATGTACACACACTTTCACAGTAAATATGTATTTAACATATTTCAAAGTTGGACCGAAAAACAACAGTAATGTGTAGTATGATGTTCTGTAAACAGATGTGACTCACTACATTATGATAGCGTTGCTACGTGACAGGTAAATCAACAATGAACAAATGCAGCCAAGATTATCGTATGATGTTCTGTAAACCGATGTGACTCACATTACGTTATGCTATTGTTGCTACAACAAAATGGAGCCAAGATTATCGTTTAAACAGCGGAAGGCAATTTTGAAGTGGTATTGGAAAACCGAGAATGTTGTTGAAGTTCAAAAACAATGGAGACGTATGTACAGAGCAGAATCGCCAACTCGAGTAACAATTGCACGCATTCGGGAAAAATTTGAGACCCATGGTACTATAAGCGATGTTCACAAGGGCAGATATGGGAAACCTCGCACAGCAACAAGTCCCGAGCACTGGATCCAAGGCATTATGCTAGGCACTATCCAAAGCACAGGATTGGACGAATAGTTCCAATTGAGTTTCCACCGCGTTCTCCGGATCTAACTCCGTTGGACTTTTGGGGAAAATTAAGAAGGTTGTATACCGTAGAAAACTAGCTACACTGGCAGCACTTCGGGAAGAAATGGAAACGGCAAATGCTGCAATCACTGAGGACACTTTCGCAAACGTTGCTCAATCAGTAGTTCAACGTACTCAGAAGTGTATCAACGCCGATGGTGAACACAGTTTTTTCTTTGCTTGAAGTGTTGGCACCCTCTGTGTATATGTAAGTATATACTATGCATGATCTTACACAGCAATGTCGGTCCTGGTGGTGTAGTAGTAGCCATACTTGCCTCCTAAACCTAAGATAGCGGGTTCAATCCCGGATAGGGTCGATGGTTTTTTTCGGGCGTAAAAATCCTTCGGAAGGGAAGTAAATAAGTGGGTCCCATGTCGTAGATTTACAGCACATAAAAGAACCTCAAGCCTGAAAGAAGAGGCCACTGTGCAAAATGTACAGGCCGTTTCAAGCCCTGAATTGAATGGAACGTTAATGACTTATGATGTTAAAGAGCGTCCGTAAATAAACCAAATCAGCAAATTCATTCAGTAATAGCGTTTGGAATTGTTTTTGGCGTAAATCCTGCATATAGTGAAGAAAATTAATACTACAAAAAGGAAGAATTAGAGTAGGAGCCAAATCTAAAGAATTAACTAGATTCCTTTTCGAAAAAAAAAAAACTATAAATTATGCCCATAGAATGTCAATATATTATGTTTTCAATATTAAATTTCTTTTTATTTGATATCAAAACTTTGCAACTACTACGTTAGATAAGAATTTTCACACATCAGTTATCAAATAGAGGCGAAAAAATGCAGTGGCCTCCCTGTGTACATTAAAAGATAAAATAAATACATATAAATATGTAGGCTAAATTTAAAAAGAAATTTAGCTTCTAACACTTTCTATTCTGTAAATGAGTTCTTCAAGTTTAACAATGTTGTGACTGGGAAACTTTGGACATATTTGCAAGTATATGAATTGAAAGGAAGAAAAGAGATCAATCATTAGCGAATCTTAAATAACGAGGACATTTCTATCTGCCTTAAAGGTTCTTCTCTTTATCCGCCGTATCTCCCTCCCTCTCTTTTCTAAATAAGGTTTCTTAAGCCGGCCTGCAATACTCCTGCAAGCTGAAACAGATGAAACTTAGATTACGATAATGCTGCTGATGAAGGTGTATGATATACAAGGAACAAATGTGGCAAAGCAACAGGAATTTGCTTTGTGATACAGAATGTGTTATGTAAATTCATACTGATGAGTGCGCAAAAATTGCACAGTTAGAGTAATAGCAGAGTTTCTAAACCAATAAAAATGTCTGTATAAAATTCACTGTAAGGTTTTGTAAGAGGACGACTAGACTCTGCTAACGTGGACAGCCTGCAGGTTATTATGCAGTCATTGCTCATGACGATAGGTGTTTTGGTCTCTACTTAATTTTATTTTAATCTTCCTTCATACTACATACAAAATATATTAAAGGAACCATGAACAATTGTGCCTCACTCCATTTTCTGAAAATGCTTTTAAATTCGACTCAAAATTAAAATCCATTTAGTAAATTAATGCAACTCTCATTGTTTGAACTTTGACAGTCAAATACCTGTCAGATTACATGCGTAACCTCAAATGAAACTGAAAAACTATTTTAGAAAGAAAAACGTTTATTTTTTTTAGTGGTTTTTAAGTTTTACAAGCTTCGACCTATAGGCAATAATACCAGTAACACACTGCTAGTTGTTAAAAATAGCTATTTCATGGGAAATGAGTACCTTTGCAAAGTTTTCTGGGATTATTTGGTGAAAAGTTCCAGGTATTTGGGCGTGTACATCCCAAATCTGAACCCTTCTGCACTAGATTGTGTAGCGATCTCTCCCCCTCCAGACTTTAAGATAACTTGAAAGGAAAGAAAGGTACTTGTTTATACAGCACACTGAATGAACCTGTGTTATTGTTCTAGACGTGACAGAGTGGAGACAAATCCCTCTTCTACTGTAGGGGACCGAACTACAAACGATACAATGCGTAATCAGATATGAACTGCCGCGAAATTATTTTTAATAATCTAATTTTATCTAAAACAAAGTGAGAAAATACAGGGAACTTCTAAAGCGTGAATTCAGCCCAAGAATTTGATTAACAAACAAAAAGATGTGGCTGTCAGATTTGTGGCGACAAAATAGCTATACTTGCTCTCCAACAGAGTCTACAATAATTTAATAGATGCAGTTTGGAGTATCACCACATTCACTGAGCCTGACACTCATCATCTTTTGGTTTTGTAAGATGCACTAAGTGGGCATTACCTTGAATCCCATGAAGAGATAAAGAATACATCACACCATACTTCCCTTAATACCAAGAAAAATATGACTTAATGAACTACTGGAACAGATGTGTACACGCATATACAGAGAGAGAGGAAAAACATTTTATTTAAACTACACTTATAGTTTATGTGATTTAATGGACAGAAATTCTGAAATTTCGTTCAGCTTTGTTTTAAATTTGGAATTACACATTATTTCAAATAATTAACAACGTGCACAGGAATATATCTATATTTTTTAAACAAAAAGAGCAATAAGGGAAACAATGAAGAGTAATTATGCTGTTCCATTCTTGCGCATATCCTGTAGACCGCCACAATTTTTTTTTCTTCTTGCCTTACCCTCTTTCTTCCCTGAGCTGTACTCGATTTTCAGTATGTTTGCTTACTGACTGCAAAGTATCGCATAGTAACAAAATTAAGGGTGGACGACTGTGCAACGCAATTAGTTCACCAGACATTTCTTTTCTTCTCTCCAGTTAAGAACACGGCAAGGAAGCTTCGGATTTGAGGTACCGTTCGACTTTATGACTATTAACTTTTGTTTGGATTTTCTTTACTGTGTCAACCCAGTGACCCAGGTATTTTGTATGAGCAAAGATTGTTTTAATTGTAAATGTTGTATTTAATGATCAGTTCTGCATAAGGTGTATTTTGCAATATTTTTTTAAATATGCACTGCTAGGATAAATTATAAAGTTACGATATTTTTGACAAAGTGTTAAATTGTTATTTCTTTTAAAATGAAGGCTTTATTCAGGTTTAGTATTTGTAATTTGTTTTCTCAAGAATAAATATATTTGCCAGTTTAATGAATAACTCTTTTAAGATTCTATATATAAGATTTGTCAATTTAGCGTTTAATGGTTTTAATCATGTTGTAAATTTTCAGTGCATTTTTTGCTACTTTTTTTTCTCCTCGCTGTATCTAAATAAATATGCTGCTCTTTGCATTAATTCGTTTGAAATAATACTTTTCGTATATATAATATACGTGATTTTGGTGTTTAGGAAATTATAGTTAAATGGTTATGATTTTTGCTGTTTTTACTATTCTTCTCCCATATTGTTGAATCCCTTTTGCATGCCATATCCTGGGGATTTTCTTCCAGCACCGTCCTAAAGTGAGAGCTTGCGGACATAAACTAGAACATATCGTTCTCATATTACCAATACATCCCAATGCTTGTATAAGACAAGTAATGTGATCATTTTCCAGTAATGTATATACATTTTTAGCAACCTTCTTCATGCTGTATGGAGCAGCATCTGTTATAAGGATAAGAACATTATTTCATACCATTCTATTTCTCCACAGTAGCTTCATGAAGTTATCAAGTCGCGCAGCAATAGCTGAAAGATTTGCTCTATCAAGAACTTCACAATCAAATATAAATACCTTCTGATTCATCTTGTTTCAGGTTTATAAACCTATAATTTATAATGCATTTCCCATTTACATCAACAGCGTGATCAAAAGAAACTCATCTCGTGTTTTCAGCTACAGAAATTTTAATTTTATTTAACAAGTACAGAAATGATCTTTCTTCACAGTCTGTCCTATTTTGGGATATGATAAATGGTAGATATGTTACCCCAAATTGTATTTGAAATAGATTTTCGAAATGTCTCTAATGGAATATCCGAAGCAACTATCACCCAAATCTGTTGTTCAAAGACTATAAAGAAAAGGAATTTGCTAAATAGCTTTCAAACACCTCAAGTTATCGGCTCTCCCTTATAGAACATAGTGAGACGAAAATTTGTCAGAACACAGCGTTTAAAACTCGGACCATCGCAAGTTCCTTTTTATGAATACGAAAAAAGTTAGTGCGTTTTTAATCCACCGAAGTGCCTAGTTGGTTCGTACTAAGAACACCTATGTATAAATACAACCTGCTGAGATTATGGGCCGTTACCTAAATAGCAAGGCTGGTAAATTTTTAGATTCAGTAGCTAAGCGTGTGTAAATAAATGTATTTTGTGTGTTAATGACTAATATGCGGCAACATCATAGAGCCCTAAGGTACAACAGAGAAACGGAGGGGGTCCAAAACAAAAGACGGTCCGATGTCTTCAAGGTAGTTCTTAGTTCACTAAGAAATAAGAAAATGAATGGTGTTTAACGCCCATTTTTTGCTACAGAGGCACCACAGGCGACGGACAATGATGATACATGAGATAAAATGATATATTGGGAAAGGATTTTTATTTTTAAGCAAGGAATCGTTCCAGGCCTAAGTTTAGGGCACCTCCCCGGCATTTGCCATTTATGAGGACTGAGGAAAACCTGGAAAAAACCTCAGTCAGGAATGACGACCCTGGCGGGATTCGAACCCAGACCTCCCGCTCACGAGTCCGCGTCTTAACGACCTCGGCCACCTGTGGCGGTGGAATAAAAAAAGATGACAGTAGTTTAGGCATACGTTTTCTTAATACTATAGGTGGAAGATAGTGTAAATGATAAGCAAAAACAGTAAGACGATACTACAAAATTCTATGAACAATAGTGGCAAGGTATTAGTGCTAGGTGTTTCGAGTGTTAGCATAAAAATGACTTTTAATGTTATCAAATGTGTACATATCGTTATAGCCAGTAGAGTAGAAAATAAGTTAACTATCAAAATGACTTGTCGTAAGAGAAAACTGGAACCAATCCAAACTGGTAGGAGATTTTGCTCCACAGGAATAATGTTACCATTTACGTTCATACAATTGAGTTACTCACACTGAAAAATCATGTAAACCTTAAGTTTATGATAGTTTTCTGCTAATATGTCATTAAACAACATAGAAAGTAATGCCTATTACAGCTTTTCATTTTCTGCAATATAGTATTATGTTGTGTAAAATTAACTTTCAAGTTAGACAATAGGCAACTATAGAAATATGCCAACATGATCTGAAGATGTCATTTTTCACAGGTTTCCATATTTTAACTGTAAAATGTTAATAGCGGTTTGAATAATACTCTCTTTCAGACCAAGTGCAATCCCCTAGCTAATCGCCAGATTGTATAAATGTTTCTAATGAAAAGTTTAAATGTATTGAAAAATACATGGCAATAAGAAGAGGTCATAGTAAAATCAGCAAAAAAATACAGGAGAACTTCTGTAATTCTGAAAACGGAACGATTCAAAACAATTTATAAACATTACAAACTTTTGTAACAAACTTTTTATGTTTCTGACCATTTTTCCTAACAAATTTTCTTTTCCATCCATTTTTCTGGTTCCATTTTTTCATAGGTAATGTTCCCCAAGTATTTATTTTCCAAAATACGCCCTTACTCTTGCCTTTTAGCATTTCCTCTGTTTCTAATAAAACAAAGACATACTAGACTATTGCATCAACGGATGAAAAACTTACAGAAGAGGAGCAAATATCCCCCTCTATCCGGAACCAATTCATTTAATCTAAATGCGGCATTTTATAATCGTTTGAAACCCGGAATTCATGATTAGAGGATTTAGAATATGCAGAGAGTAAAATCAATGCGGAAGATGAAATGTTAAAACGCCGGACAAACCTTAATAACCTCGCGCCATCCCAACAGTGTGTAGAGTTATCACTTTCGTCTAAACTACAACACACTATCACGAAATTCCTGGTAGTTCTCCAGCATTGTTATTGTTACTTTTGCGCATCAAAGATTGAGTAGAAACTGCGCATTTTTAGTGTTTCTCACATTATTAACAACATCTGAGGGTATCTTAATTAATAAACAAAGAATAAGTAAATAAATTATTGACTCTTACTTACACACCATGTACTGAAAGGAATGAACGTGACAAGATTGTTTTCCTGAACAAACTCTGATGCACCTCACTTTTCAAAAATATTTTACCAACTGAGCCGTTTTTGCACGGACACATTAGCTGCTAGGTGCCCTCTTCCTTTCATCAG